>SJYT01055670.1:0-68040 GCA_006410635.1 Cephalophus harveyi
TTACTATCATTTACAGGCTTCCCAGGTGGTGCCAGAGGTAAAAAACCCACTGTCAAAGCAGGAGATATAAGAGACGCAGGTTTGATCCCTGGGTCTGGAAGATCCCCTGAAGGAGCATATGGCAACCCACTCCAGTATTCTTGCCTGGAGAATCCCATGGACAGAGGAGCCAGGTGGGCTACAGTCCATAGGGTCACAAAGAGTTGTACACGATTGAAGTGACTTGGTGTGTGCACATGCACACACACACACACACACCCCATTTACATTGGCATTAACTGGAAAGCAGGTTCAAATAACAGAACAGTTTTCCATCGACCTGCTCATGGCTCCTTTCATCAGTACCACCTGCCTATAGTACCTATTCCTTTCCGAGCTTTAGTCTGCCAAGGTCATAGAGATTTCTATAAACTTTTTATCATTCCTTAAACATTAAGAACACAGAATTTCAAATATACTTGCCAGTCTTTGACATTAAACATCTAGGATATGTATGGCCACTACTTAATAATTCCCCAGGTATCGACCTTCCGTTCTATGTTTTCTCCAGTTTCAGACTGTGGTAGGTAGAAGACAGAATCTCATTTTTTTAATTTATATTTATTTACCAATCACCAGTAAGCTTGAATGTCTTTTCCTGTATTTATTTTACATTCAAGTTTCTTATTCCATGAAATGACCCTCTGTCCTGCCTTTTGATCTTCTATTAAAACATTTATCTTTTACAAAAATTGATTTGTAGGACTGTTTACATGTTTTAAACACCAATCCTTTATCAAGTATATGCTTTATAATAAATTCCTTCAGTTTGAGGTTTATCTTTGTTCCATTTATGGCATCTTTTGATATACGGAAGTTTTAAATCTTAATTATCCGAGTTTATGAATCTTATCCTTTATGATATATAGTTTTAAAATCTTGCCTGAAATCATCCTTTCCTAATCCAAGATCATAAATATATTTTCCTATATTTTCTTTTAAAACTTTTAAAGTTTTTCTGTTCACATTTACATCTTTTATTCACTTGAAATCTGTTTTGTGGAATGAATTAAAGATTTAAATATAAATTTTTAATATGGACAACCAGCTCCTCCAGCATTCTGTCCCCGGGAGTCAATAGCTCTTCTGGTGGATAAGAAGCTTCCTTATATGTGGATCTGTGTATAGGCTGTTCATCAGTCTAGCTGTTCTCTCCCTGTGCTAACCTGCTCTGTCACAAACTACAGTGTCCTTTAAGCTTTAAGTACAAAATTAATAGCTTTAAGATACAAGATGCATGATATTTTTTTAATTAAAAAATATTTGTTGAACTATAGTTGATTTACAACATTGTGTTAGTTTCTGGTATGCAGCAAAGTGATTCTGTTATACATATATTGTTTCCTTTTCATTATGGTTTACTATAGGATATTGAATATAACTCCCTATGCTATACAGTAGGACCTTGCTGTTTATCTATTTTATATATAGTAGTGTGTATCTGGAGAAGGCAATGGCACCGCACTCCCGTACTCTTGCCTGGAAAATCCCTAAAAATTAATAGCTTTAAGATACAAGATGCATGATATTTTTTTAATTAAAAAATATTTGTTGAACTATAGTTGATTTACAACATTGTGTTAGTTTCTGGTATGCAGCAAAGTGATTCTGTTATACATATATTGTTTCCTTTTCATTATGGTTTACTATAGGATATTGAATATAACTCCCTATGCTATACAGTAGGACCTTGCTGTTTATCTATTTTATATATAGTAGTGTGTATCTGGAGAAGGCAATGGCACCGCACTCCCGTACTCTTGCCTGGAAAATCCCTTGGACGGAGGAGCCTGGTAGGCTGCAGTCCATGGGGTCGCGAAGAGTCAGACACGACTGAGCAACTTCACTTTCACTTTTCACTTTCATACATTGGAAAAGGAAATGGCAACCCACTCCAGTGTTCTTGCCTGGAGAATCCCAGGGACGGGGGAGCCTGGTGGGCTGCCGTCTATGGGGTAGCACAGAGTCGGACACAACTGAAGCGACTTAGCAGCAGCAGCATACTATAAATATATAATTATATATAGACACTATAAGAAGAAAAGCTAACCTGTAAAGTGCTGTCTATGATTATTTTTAGTAGTAAGTCCAGGGGCTGGTTTAAGTAGCTATATTCAATAATATATTATTAGGATTAAACTTAT
Source organism: Cephalophus harveyi (assembly GCA_006410635.1). Lineage (NCBI taxonomy): Eukaryota > Metazoa > Chordata > Mammalia > Artiodactyla > Bovidae > Cephalophus > Cephalophus harveyi. Next base: position 2,184 of record SJYT01055670.1, read on the forward strand.
ACATACATTTCAGTATTTGCTTGAAATAAAGTCAGATATGCTGTTTGTCAGGATCCGTTAACTTAGGCTCTGCACTTTGTCAATTCTCCAGAAATTGTAATAAATTTGTATTGACCCAATTCAAATTTGCTATAGAATGTTTCTGAGGACCAAAGACATAGTATTATTAGGTTGGTACAAAAGTAATTGCAGTTTCAGACCATGAATTTTAAATCATTATAATTAGGCTCAAACACATCTTTATTGATCAAAACAGGAACCATTTTAATCAATGTATTTTTGCCAATGAGAAGTAAGTTTGTTTATTTCTGTAATGTAAAACTCCGTGCTTTGGGATTTGATACCCTTTGGAAAGGATTTTCTGAATCCTGTGGGTTGTGGAAGCATTTTCCACGCAAAAAGTTGTCAAGTTACTTGAAATAGTGTTAGTTGATTGGTGAGAGGGTTAGGAGAATATGAGGCAAAACTTCATGGCCCAACTTGCTCAACTTTTGAAGCACTGGTTGCATAACATGTGGTCAAGCATTGTCATAGAGAAGAGCTGGGCCCTTTCTGTTGACCAATGCTGGCTGTAGGCACTGCGATTTTTGTGTGCATCTCATCAATTTGCTGAGCATACTTCTCAGATGTCATGGCTTCACCGGGATTCAGAAAGCTGTAGCGGATCAGACCTGCTGCAGACCACCAAAGAGTGAGCACAACCGTTTTTTGGTGGAGAGTGCATGCTCTCTCTGTTGTCTCTTCTCAAAAGGACACTAATCCTGTCAAATAAGTTCCATACCCTTAAGACTTAATTTAACTTCTAATTACTTCTTTATTCTAAATACAGCTGAGTTGGGGATTGGAGCTTCAACATAGGAATTTGAGAGAGATACAAAGATTCAGTCCTTAACAGGTAGCTATTTATTAATAAATACCTTCCTTTAACTTATTTTCCAGGTTTAGTCCTCTTCATTCCCTTTTAAAAAGCATATATACTTAAACAGCCGGACAAATGCTCGTGACTAGAAGGCCACTCACTAGTATGCCCCAAAATCTTATTCCCACATTTTGAATGGTCAATTGTGTTGATTCCAAACCTGTTCATGCCCCACTGAACTTGTAATTGTATAATTTAATGTAATACAAACTGGTGGCTCAGTGGTAAAGAATCTACCTGCACTGCAGGAGACAGGGGTGACACAGGTTCAGTCCCTGGGTTGGGAAGATCCCCTGGAGGAGGGCATGGCAACTCACTCTAGTATTTTTGCCTAGAGAATCCCTTGGACAGAGAAGCCTGGCGGGCTACAGTCCATAGGGTTGCAAAGAGTTGGACACGACTGAAGCGACTTAGCATGCACAGCAATGCAAACTAATAGATATGAACAAAAAGAAAAAGAGTGATTGTTTCTATGAAAACTAAATTGGCAATTCTTGGAAAGATCCTTTTCATAAGTGTAATAATAGTTGACAAGACCACCGTAAGATAGCACATGCATGCATGTCCAGTCTCTTCAGCTGTGTTCCAACTCTTTGAACACCATGGCCTATAGCCCTCCAAGCTCCTCTGACCAAGGCATTCTCCAGGCAAGATTTCTGAAGTAGGTGGCCATGCCCTTCTTCAGGGGGTCTTCCCCACCCAGGGATTGAACCCAGGTCTCCTGTCTTCTGCTTTGCAGGTAGATTCTTCACTGCTGAGCCACCAGAAAAGCCCCCTATAAGAGATTAGCAAACAGTAAATGAAAATCTAGGATCTGCACCAAGATTGTTCCATAAATGTCTTTAGTTCTGCTTCCACTTTAAAGAATCTGAAACTGGATATCATAGCAAATGTGTTACACGTATTTTTTATGGAAAGATCTGGTTGTGCATCTCCCAAGTCAGCAAATTCAAAGCATGGACATTACTAAGCATGTTCACATCCTGTGCACTTACACGTTTTACTGTAAAATGTTAATGCCTGCTTTTGAAAAAATATTTTTAACTGCCTTTATTGACTATCTGCTTTTCCCAATCACGTCAAAAAAAAGCATTCTGTTGCTGACCAGGGCTACATTGGGGTCATAATCAGTACCCTATTGATTGACACAAAGTCTAAGCTGCAGATAAAACTCCAGTCTTCAACATTGTTTCTCTTGTTTGCTTAACTCAGCAGCCAGCCACCCATATGTATAGAGGAGCTTTGTGCAAGCACCAATTATCAAAAGGCTGTGCTTTCATCCACGCCATTAATTTTTGAAGTCAAAGGACAATGTGAGTGCATTGGCAAACACCACTACACAGACTCTTGGGACACACAGTCCTAGGAAAGGTCATCTCCTTGAGGACTGAACAGACCTTCATTTCTTAACCTAGTCAACCTGCAGTGTGTATTGATTATAGTATGGGTGGGGCTTCCCTGATGGCTCAGATGGTCAAGAATCTGCCTGTGATGCCAAAGACCTGGGTTCGATTCCTGGGTGAGGAATATCCCCCAGAGAAGGAAATGGCACCCACTCCAGTATTCTTACCTGGAAAATCCCATGGACAGAGGACTCTGGGCAGCTATAGTCCATGGGGTCACAAAGAATCAGACACAACTGAGTGACTAATGTTTTTCACTTTCAAGTGGGAGCTGGTTCCTTGACCAGGGACCAACCTGCGCCCACTGTGTTGAAAATGTGAGACTTAACCACTGGACCACCAAGGGATTCCCCACATTTTTCATTGGATTCTGTCCTTTGTCCTGACCGCACTGCAGTGGAAGAAATAGCAATTAATTCATGTTTTCATTTTCAAATATCAGAACACTACACCCAAAAGGAGCCCACTTATTTACTCACTTATTTTGAGTAAATAAGCCCACTTATTTACACAGATTTTCCTCTGCTTCTACCAGATCCTCTCTTACTTCATCTCCTCCACCAGGCACACGTATTCAGGAAGTTCTCAGCGCAGTCAGGTTTTCCAGACCCTGCTTGTGACCCTCCATTTGTCTGTTGCCTGCTGCTCTGTGTTTGGAGACTACATTAAACAGCTGTTGGCAACTGCATCTCCTCCAGTGTTCCCCTTCCTGCTTAATCCAAACAGGGCAGAGGTTGTGACAAGGGGGAGAGAGGTACTTCAGCTACAAATCTCACCGCCCCCGCTGCCATCTAGTATGACTTTGCTGACTGCGGTGTTTCCAGACGCTTTTGTATTACCAGCATCACAATGACAAACTCACTCAATTGACTAAAATGACTCTTTGAACTCTAACCAGAATGGACATGTTATATGTAACAAGGAGTGCTATGAATTATGTTCATTAAGGTTACTCTCTGTGACCGGTTCCATGGGATTGTCTAAATGAAAATGATGTGGGCTGAGAACAGCAATAATTAGGAGGGAAAAGCTGTGCTGAGAACTTTCTAAATTGGTGTAAAAAACAGGTAGAATAAAAGACTCAAAGAGCTGGGAGGAACATTGGAATTCATCTAGTCTAAACGCTCATTTTACGGATTAAGTAATAGCCAACATGTTTCTCGTCAGGAATATCATTGGCGTTTGGGCAGGACAATACTTTTGCTCTGAGGGACCATCCCACACATTGTAGGATGTTTGGCATCCCTGGCACCTGCTCACTGAATGCCAGGAGGTGCCAGTCATTATGACAACCACTATTCCCCCACCAGCTTCCTAGTGGGCGCTCCCCAAAGGAGTGGTACCCTCCCTGTTGAAAACCTTTGAGCCACATGGGTCAGAGACAACCAGGAAACCCAGGCTAACACAACTGACTCATTGACACCCCTTCTGAAACTTTAACGTGTGTGGAAATCAATGAAGGATCTTATTTAAAACGCAGACTCTGACTCGGGCGGTCTAACCAGCTTATAGGTGATGCCGAGACTGTTAGTTTGCAGACTCCACTTTGAGTAACAAAAGAGTTCAGGGATCTAAATGACAGGATGTGTGAAGTCTCTAGATGTCCTTACCAGGTCCTTACCCACCCAGAGCTGTGGCTGTGGAATTCTGCAAATGGTACCTGCCCTCAGTACAAACTTCTCAGGAGATCGGCTCTAGCTTTGTCTCGGGAAATCTGCCTTAGTCTGAGCCTTCTCCTAGGTGATCTGATGGCAGTCTCTGCCTTTATCTCTGTGCACAGCAGGCTTAAGGTAATTATTTTATTTGTTTCCAGAGCCTGACTTTATGAAAGGTCCCCTCTTGGAGTCTCATTTCACCTGTCCAGCTGCAGCTCCAAGAAGCCCAACTGAGACCAAAACCAAGGTACCTGCTTCCTGAAAGTGAGCTGGTGGAGGCAGGTAGGTTCTGGGAGAGCCAATAGCTGTTGTTTGTCTCAATGACAGAGCTGAATAGATACTAGGTTTCCCGCTTCCTGCTCAGAGATCCTCTCTGGGGACCCATGTTCTCATCCCTTCTAGTCCTGCCATCAAGTGAAACTCTGTCTCACTCAGTACATCTGTTTAACTCACCAGGGAACGGCCACCCACTCTGCTTTTGCAAGAAGTCCATAGGGACCAGTTTCCTGGCTGAAGTGCAACACTGAGAATCTTGCAACACAGAGCAAATGGCCTAATGAGAAGTAAGTCCCCACAGGCACTGTTAATGGTTTCCCCCCACCCCACCCCCATTCCTGGCATTTGGAAGCAGTTGCTTGGAAGATTTTGAGTTGGGTTCATCTCCACTGGTGATAAAACAATTGAGATACTAAGAAGTTCAGTCACTACTCACAGAATAGCATCTCTATATCCTCCATGACCTTTTCTGGTTCCTTCTGTTCCCTTTCAGCCAAAGAAACAAGCCAGAAGGCCATCCATGTGGGTGGGTAGACATTTTATGGGGAGCCCCTGGTGGCTCAGGCAATAAAGAGTCTGCCTGCAGTACGGGAGACCTGGGTTTGATCCCTGGGTCGGGAAGATCCCCTGGAGAAGGAAATGGCAACCCACTCTAGTATTCTTGCCTGGAAAATCCCATGGACAGAGGAGCCTAGCAGGCTACAGTCCTTGGGGTAGCAAAGAGTCAGACATGACTGAACGACTTCACTATTTCTCTTTTCAATGTTCTATGAAACTATATAATGTCTGTCTTAACCTGGGTTCCCTTGAAACCAGAGGCTGAGACAAATGTTTGCGTGATGGCAGATTATTTGAGAACGGAGATTCCATGAAGCAGCATGGCAGACAGAGGAAGTCAAACCAAGAGGGCAGGGAAGAAAAATAAGGATAATTGTCAAGTTGGCCCCTTGACAGGTGATGGTGCTGGATTCTTCCTGGATCCTATGAAATGACCTGAGAACTGACTAGGGCAGCAGTCCCCAGCCTTTTTGGTACCAAGGATCAGTTTCGTGGAAGACAGTTTTTCCACAGATGTGGGTGAAGGGGTGGTTTGGGGATGATTCAAGTGCATTGCATTTATTATGCACTTTCAGTTCAGTTCAGTTCATTCACTCTGTCATGTCCGACTCTTTGCAACCCCATGAATTGCAGCACGCCAGGCCTCCCTGTCCATTACGAACTCCCGGAATTCACTAAAACTCATGTCCATTGAGTCGGTGATGCCATCCAGCCATCTCATCCTCTGTCATCCCCTTCTCCTCCTGCCCCCAATCCCTCCCAGCATCAGGGTCTTTTCCAATGATTCAACTCTTCACATGAGGTGGCCAAAGTATTGGAGTTTCAGCTTTAGCATCAGTCCTTCCAATGAACACCCACGACTGATCTTTAGGATGGACTGGTTGGATCTCCTTGNGCAGGCCAAGCACTGGCTCTTGTCTTTATATGGCAGCTGTCTTTCTGAAAGTCATATTTCCAACCTGAATTCTATAGCCATGCATTGTCATAGCAAGGACCCCAACGGGAGTCTGGAAACTTTGTTCTTAGAGAATTACAGACTCAGTTTAGAGCATTTCCCAAGGGTTGATTTCTCACTGTGAATTTGGGAAGACTGGCCATAAAAACAACTTTGGAAAACTGGATGTGCATGTGTGTGCATGCTAAGTCTTTGTAACCCTATGGACCATATACCGCCAGGCTCCTCTGTCCATGGGATCCTCCAGGCAAGAATACTAGAGTGGGTTGCCATGCCCTTCTCTGGAAAACTGGATATGTACATGCAAAAGAACTACTTATAACATATACAAAACTTAAGTCAACCCTCCTCAAAGACCTAAGCATAAGAGCTAAAACTGTAAAACTCTTTCAAGACAATAAAGGGGGAAAACGTCCTGACAGTGAGTTTGGCAATTATTTCTTGGACATAACACCAAAAACAGGCCAAAAAAAAGTAAAAGTAGGTAAATTGGTTGACATCAAAACTAAAAATTTATATGCACCGAAGGACCCTCAACATGGAATGGAAGAAAATATTTGTAAATCTTACATCTGATAAGGAGTTGACATCTAGAATATGCAAAGAACTCCTACAGCTCAACAACAAAGAAGCCAACTACTCAACTTAAAAATGGGCAGAGGACTTGAACAGAGAGAATCTCAAAAGAAGCCACAAACGAGAAAAGCACATAGAAAGATGCTCACCACAATTTTTCAGTTCAGTTCAGTCGCTCAGTCGTGTCCGACTCTTTGCAACCCCATGAATCACAGCACGCCAGGCCTCCCTGTTCATCACCATCTCCCGGAGTTCACTCAGACTCACGTCCATCGAGTCCGTGATGCCATCCAGCCATCTCATCCTCAGTCGTCCCCTTCTCCTCCTGCCCTCAATCCCTCTCAGCATCAGAGTGTTTTCCAATGAGTCAACTCTTCGCATGAGGTGGCCAAAGTACTGAAACGCAAATCAAAACCAGAACGAGAGGCTGCCTCATACCCTTTAGGGTGGCTACTGCATTAGTTTGTTATGGCTGCCATAAGAAAATACCCCAGGCCGGGGCGCTTCAATAGTAGAGCTTTGTTTTCTCGCATTTCTGGAGGCTGGAAGTCCCGCGGTGTTGGCAGCTTTGGTTTCTTCCAGGGCTTTTCTCTGTGGCTTGCAGATGGCAGCCTTTTCACTGTATCCTCACCTGGCCTTTCCCCTGTGTGGGCACATTCTTGGTTTCTCTCTGGATGACCAAATCCCCTTTCCTTATGAGGACACTAAGTCAGATGGGTTTGAGGCTCACCTTAACAGCTTCATTTTCATTTAATTATCGTTTAAAAGGCCCTATCTCAAAATATGATTACATTTAGATACTGGCTGGGACTTCAACATACTAAATTTGAGGGGGCATAGTTCAGTCCATAACAGCAACTATGAGAAAAAAGAGAAAATAACAAGTGTTGGCAAGGACGTGGACACGTTGGAACCCTTGTGAATTGCTGGTAGGAGTGTGAAGTCATACAGCTGCTGTGGAAAGTAGTAGAGTGGTCTTTAAAAAATTAAAAATAAAATTTTCTTATTTCTTTTTGAGTATGTACTGCAAAGAACTGAAAGCAGGGTCTTGAAGAGATTTTTGTACACACATTCATAGCAACATTATTTACAATAACTAAAAGGGAGACATAACCCAAGTGTCCATCAAGGGGTGAATGGATAAACAAAATGTTGTATATGCATGCAAACGAGTATTATTTAACCATAAAGAGGAAAGAAACGCTGACACATACTACAACATGGATGAATCTTGAGGACATTATGCTAAGTAAGCCGGTCACAAAAGGACAAACACTAATGATTCTACTTAAATGACACAGTCCATTTCATAGAGACAGAAAGTAGGATGGTGGATGCCAGGAGTGGGGTTGGATGTGAGGGCAGGTGGATGAATGAAGAATTGTTGATTGATGGGTGGGGAGTTTTACTTCTGCAAGTTGACAGGCTTCGGAGGTTAGTTGCACAGTAATATGAATGTACAAGGGCACGCCCCTCTTCCCTCCTCGCCGCCCCCCCCCCCCACCCTCCTGCCAGCAGCACTGATCGGAGAAGACCCCTGGTGTGGACTTGGAAGGCTGGGGGCTGAGACAATGAGCCCTTTTTGGGTTATTGTCTTTGTCCTGCGGGGGCGGTGGCAGCCTCCCGCTGCCTTCAGACCTGGGTTCCCGGCCCACTGGCACTGATGACTCTGTGATCTTGGACAAATGCCTTAACCCAGGCCAGCGCCTCATTTTCCTTAGCTGTAAAGTGGGATTAACACTGCCCCATGACATCGATGAAGGGTCTGCTTTGTGAGAAGGGCTTACTAAAGGGTTATGTTTATTGGCACTGGTGGCGTTCGTGTCACACCCTCCTGCAGAAAGCACCTTGAGAGATGCTGACCTCTGAAAGGACGAACTCACTGCAGCCCTCTCCCCTCTTTAGCAAAGGACACGACGCTTTCCAGGCTGCCTTCGTTTCAGCTAAATTTTATTTGTCAGATTTTTGACAGACGTCTAAATTATACATTGAATTTTCCACATGACCAAATACCACGTCCCTTCCTTTGATTATCATTTTCAAAAGATACTGAAAAAAAAAAAAGAACTTTTCGACAGAGCAGACTGAACCCTGAAACCACATGGAGTGCAGAGCTAAAAATAAAAGGAAGTAAGAACTGGCCCCTGAGAAGGAAAGAGAAATCAAAGCAAACTCTGACGGGAATCAAGGGACGAGCCCTGGCGAGGGTGACATGGTGTCACCCTCCGGGCCAGGCCGGATAAGGAGCGGCCGACAGCGAGGGTGGGGCCCAGAGTGGCGCAAAAATAGCCACGGCTTTAGCCCGGAGGGGAATAAAAGAAATTTGTTAAAAGCCAGGAGAGAGAGAAGTGAGCGGGAGGGAGGGAGGGGGCAGGACCACGTCCTTCCTGCAGTTCGGGAGCTGCGGACCTTAACCCTGGCACATCTCTACCCGCCAGCATAATCGCTGACTCTCAGCTGTGCGCCGACATGTTCCCCAGCTCAGCCCACATCAACGACACCCTTGTTTCCATAGTAACCAAGGGAGAGTGAAGGGGAAAGGGTGTGCTGCCCTGGGCTCGCGGAAGCCAGCCAGAAGGAGCCGCACGGGGGAGGTTGGGAGGAGGGGAGGGGAAGGAGTTTTTCCCACAGCTGGTCTGAGCACACATCCTGGGGCCCCTGTCCCAGGCCTGGCCTGCCCTCTGGCCTCCACACCTCTCCCCTCCCTCTGCACATTCAGATGCAGTCGTGCCCAGAGCCAGTCTCACCACTGAGACTCCCTGGGAGTGGAAAGACCCAGCATCCCCCTCTAGCTTCCAATTTTGTCCTCCATGGCGAGGGGCGGGCGGCCGGGAACTAGGGAGAGAGGAAAGGGGACTTTAGAAGTATTTTGTTTTTACAAATGCGAGCTTTCAAACTCTGCGATTTTCAGGCTCCTCTCATCTACCCGGTGAGCCCCGGGAGGGTTTGGTAGGGCTCAGAGGGAAGATGAAAGCCTGTGACATCCACAATGTCTCTGTGTCTTTAGCTGAAAAGCAAAGCTGAACATTCACAGAGGCTGTTATCAGACGAAGGCAAGTGGCTTCTGCCTGCTGGCCAAGGCCCTGGGCGGCGGGGGGTGGGGGGTGGGGGTGCCCTTTCAAACAGTTCCCTAAGTTGGTGGTAAAAGGACAAAAATATTTCACAGATCATCCACTGCTAGAGTCCAAGTTCCACATAGCTATGTTCGCAAATCGCAGACCTCAAAGCAGGCATTTTGCCCCTCAGATAACATCCGTGCTGCACTATTCGGAGGGAAAAAACATTTTCACGTGTTAGAACCATATTTGCAGCCGGATAGAAGGGGGATTTCTGGTCCCTTGTAATTCTGTTTTGCCTCCTTTTAAAGGCATTTGGGTAAGACAGACAACCCTACGGAGGCTGCAGGGAGCAGCAAGCTCACAGTGGTTTAAAAACCCTCACCTTTTGTTTTGCAAGTCCTCACAGGTCTGTCCATAGCCACCCCAGGGCACCTTTTCATGTCTGGTCTTGTTAATGACTTTCACCCCAGACCGCCTTTGAAGCGGGCCATGCCTCAGCCTCATGGGCACAACTTGGTCCAGAAAGGCTGGGAACTGAGGGCCAGGGGCTGAAGCAACCCCTTCAGTTTGCTCACACGCCTTGGTGGGTTTGGAAAGGGCTGCCTCCTGGGATGTGAAAAGCAGCTGGCCTGGGACCCATCAGCTACTGGACGGTCTCTTATTCATTGTCTGAAAACCCTGGAGGCCAGGCACCAGAACAGAGCTGGGTTGGGAAGCCAAGGGATGCTCTGGCCCACCTTCCCTTGTCTGAAGCTGGGGATTTCTTAAGGCTCAAGGAAACAAACTCTTTTTGCAACACAGGGCAGGAGAAATCTCCTGCCATTCCTCTCTGATCAATCAACAGAGGACACATTTTGCTAGAGAGAGGCTGAGGGGACCAGGAGCTGGGGTGACTCTGGCTTCTCTGGGCAAGGCCCCCGCAACCCTGCCCACCCAAGCGCCTCCCGGCAGCAAGCCCTCTTCATCCTTGAGCAGCCCACACCACCAAGTTGCCAGCTCTGTAAAAATTGATCTCTTCTGAAGATCGATCTGCCTGGCTTTTCTCAGTGGGGCAGGTTCATGGTGAAGCTGCATTTATTTTTAAAATCTGATAGCAGCGGCCTATTGTGATCATTTAAACATAGAATTCTTTGAGCTTTAGAAATCCCTTCTATGGGATGGCCGTGGAGAAGGCAGCTAATCTCGGAGTCAGCTGCTCACTGCTCCATTGAACTGGAGAAAGCCTGTTTACGCTAGCCTGAGCCCTCCATGTGAGGGCTTTTTAAGGACCTTGTAATTTTTCTGGAATTAAACCTCCCACCTCTCCTTACATTCCAGATGTCATTACAGTCAAAAGTGGTAAGAATTTGCTTCCCCGTGTGGCTGGCTGGGGGGTTGGGGACGGGGTATGCTTCTGTGGTGACTTGTCTGCAAGAAAGGCTTTTTTTTCCCCTTTCCAAAGGGTGAGGATTACAGAGTCTTTTACCTGCATGACAAGATGGTTTAATCATCTGCTGTTCCTCACCTCCCCCTCCTCTCCCTGGCCCCTGCAGCTTCCCACCCAGACAGGCTGCAGCCCTGGTAATGGGTGATGGTAGAAATCACTGACCAGCGCGAGCAAACACTATCTTGGCTTCAAAACCACGGGGAAAAGTAAGGACAGGTCAGGAAATAAATGACCACAGCCTAAGCTGTGGTCCTCTTCCTCTCTCCCCCACTGTTTTTTTTTTTTTTTTGAAAGAAAAAAGCCCACTAGAATTGTGTAAACTGCAATGCAATCTCTTGCTCATTTAAAAGATCTCATTTTCTAATCATGTGCTTTGAGACATTTAATACTATTTCAATTATGCAGAAGAAATAATATAATTCCTTTATTTGAAAAATGATACTGAACCTCAGAGATCAGTTAAATCTACGGCTGGAATGGGGATTCTTTTTAAATGGTGTTGCTCCTTCTCTTCATACAGCTGTAGCTGTACACAGATGGAAAAACATTTGGTCAGAAAGCAGCAAATTAGTGTTTTTCAGGACAGAATTCAGCTCCCGCAGCTCCCGCATCTCCATTTGTTGAGATTTTATTTCTTCTTTGCGCTGACATTTTTGCAGACCCAGTTCATGCCGTCCTTTGAGGGAAATGGGTAGAGAGGCAGTGTTAGTTGTAAGTAAGGCACCACACACTCCAGCCCTCAGGGGGAAAGAGAGAGGGTCCTGGGTCCTCCCTCCCCAACCACGGGCTCAACGGCACTTGCCTGCCCAGGGGCCCACCTGGGTGACCAGGGACAGTGACCTCCTAGGGAGGAGTGGGGAGGCCTCTGAGAGCTTGAAGGGAGATGGGAGGGGGAGTGTCAAGAGCCTGAACTTGAGATGGGTCCTCAGGAACTCCCTCTGAAAAAATAAACACATCTGCCTGGATCCCAGGCCTGACTGAGGAGCTATCAGGACAGATTCCAGCCATTTTTGGCTTTTTCTAAAAGCTGACCTTTGCTAGGGCATTAAATTCAATAATAAGCCACCCTTCTGGTGCCCCGGTGTGTTTACAGTGTGACAGTGTACACGGGCTAAATTAAATTTCTTTTTGGAAAAACAAACCGACTGCAGTGCACGTTACTAGACACACACTGGGGCAATGTGTATTCATTTCTCTCTGTGCAGCACCAGGGAAGGTTTAAAGGGGCCTGGCCTAGTTCTTGCAGCTTTAAGCAGTACCAAGCAGAGGGACTGGGGAGAAGGTTCCCTTAAAGGCACAGTAACCTTGAACGTGTCCTCTCTTAGAAGGCTGGAGGAGGACAGAGGTAAAATCCACACAATGTCTACGTACAGCCACCTGGCAGGTGGCGTATCTTGTGGATGCCAGGCCCACCGGAGATGACTTCTTTTTCAACCCCCTTAGGAGCCATCCCTGAACCCTCACTCTTTCCCCAGAGTCTCTGTGACCCCAAGAGTTGCACGGAATTCTCAGAAGCCCAGAATAAAATCGAAGGAGGCTCCTGCAAGGCACCCCCCTCTTTTTCCCCTGCTTCTGTCACACATGGACATCTCAGGGCATACATGACATTCAGAGCCCGGCATTTCCTGTGACCAGGGAGCTAGTCGTTGAACCTGAACAGCTGAGACAGCTTAAAGTAATAAATATCAGCTGACACCCTTGGCCATTCGGAGCATTAATCCCATAAACAATACATCACGGCAAAACAACCAGCAGGTATCCTATCTCCTGGCTAATCTGACCATAACCTGAATTTACAGTGATTAAAACTCCGCCAGTTGCCATCAGAGCACTTGGTTGGGAGAAGCAGAATATCTGATGGCTGTCCCAGAGCAGACCTGAGAGGAGGTTGGCCATGGCCCACTGCACAAAACCACACAAAGGTGGACAGCACCTGGCAGCAGCAGGGACCAGGGTGGGGGGGTGGCGAGGTGAGAGAAGGTGGACTCCGATTACAAGTGGGTCAGCTGCTTACTCTGAAAAGCTGAGGCCAATTTTAAGACCATTTTTATGAAAAGGACTAATTTAAAGAGAAGAATGTTTAATTTTAGGAGCTAATTGGTTTCCAGGAAAAAAAAAAAGATCACCTGCCAGGAGACAAAAAAGATTTTACAAATAAAAGAGGGATGAATAAGATAACCATCTTCTCTCTGCCTTCGAAGGTGAATAGCTCAGCACTTACGTGGCACTTTCCATCTGTAGGAACCCGCACAAACATCATCAAAGGTGCGTACCTCAATATTTCCTGCTCTATAGAGACTTGCACTATTTTATCAAATCATTTTAGAGAAATCAAGAGCAGTGTTCCCACTGAATACTGTCTTCCCTCTTGTTTTACAGCTGATTACAGAGAGGGCTGGGCTTCTTTTATTGTATGTAACTCAACATGAATGCACTCAAAGAGATAGGAAAAATATTTACTCAGCTGCAGGAACCCAAGGCAGAACGTGGAGGGTGAGGGGCAGCTTTCTATTGGATATCTGTTACGGAGGCAGAGGGGATTTAAATTGGGAGCCCTGCTGAGGGGCCGTGTCCTCCAGATGTGTGTGTGAGAGCTCCAGTCCTGCCAGCAGAGGGCGCTCAGAGGTCGGGCCCCACCAGCTGACCTGTTGGCAGGGGGCCGGCAGGCGGGGCACGTTCCATAGCTGCTGCCTGCAACCTGGAGTGTGGGAAGCTGGGAAGACTTAACTCTGCTCTGGTTTGGGAAGGCTGCCCCATCTAAAGTGTTTGGAGGCTGGGGGTTTGTGCCTTTCCTGTTACTGCCCAGAGGAGAACCTGAACTGGAGCTGGGAGGTGTCAGGGAGGCAACAGTCAACAAGGATATTACCTCTAAGGTGCCCACTGGCAAGGAAAGATTCCTGAGGGGAGGGTCCATGCCAGACTGGCTTGGGGTGGTGTTTACAGAACTTCGCATGATGACTAGCCTGCCTGCCTGCTAAGTCACTTCAGCCCTATCCGACTCTTTGCGACCCTATGGACCATAGCCTGCCAGGCTCCTCTGTCCATGGGATTCTCCAGGCAAGAATACTGGAATGGGTTGCCATGGTCCTCCTCCAGGGGATCTTCCCAACCCAGCAGCAGACACTTAATTGATCTCTTTTAATCCCTGTAACAACCCTGTAAGTAGGTACTTAGGGATGAGGAAATGGTGGCACAGAAGAATGCGTGGCCGAGGCGGGCTGTGAACCCAGGCAATCTAGTCCCAGCACCTGCCCTAGTGCACCGCTGACCGTTTCTCAATGACTGTGGGCAAGTGCCGGGGGAGGAGCCCTGCCTCAGGCTCGGGGAGAAGCTGCGCTTACCCTCGAGTTGGCAGAGGGAGCAACTGCAGTTTTTTTTCTTATGACTTTCAGCTGAACACAGGGGCATGAGATGGAACAGCCCCAGACAAGCACCCGGCATGGCTCTGCTGCAGCTCTGAAGGTGCCAGGAGCTGTTTCTGGCCACTCACCTCTCAAGATTCCTCTCAAGGTTCCTCTCAAGGTTGCCAGGTACTGATACTTGTGGAATCCTACATTTCTATCTCGCAGCATGATCCCAGCACATTAACTCTCTGCAAGCCTGCCATCTCCAGTGGAATCTCTCTCTTTAGAGACAACATCATTGCAAGAGGAGGAACCTTAAATCAGCAGCCACATCACTCTGGCCTTAATTTAGCAAGGCTTTGATTTTCTTTTAAACAGATGACTGAGAAAAAGGTGATAGTTTACCTGAAGCAGGTTACTGCTCTGCTTCCAAAGAAGGACATGAACTCGTAGGTTTGTTTAACAACTGAACCTTTACTGTCAACTGGTTTGACCAAATTTCTGCAAACTGGATCTTCCTCACAGGGCTGACAATCTCATGATATAGTCCTCCCTTTCTTCCTCCACTGCACCTCCCCCCGACCAACCTTGCTGAAACTGAATTTGAATTGATTGGCTTCAATTCAATACTAGAGACTAAGGAGAGACACTGAACCTCAAACACCGAACTTTCTCTGGCCTCTTACAGAGGAAATAACTTCTACCATGTCATGGGATTATCCCCTACTAACCACTGGGAAAAATGGAAGGTGGCCCCTAACCACATGGGTGGAAACCTACTTGAGCACAGATCTCTCCATTTCGGGACTAAAGGCATGATGCCCTTTCTATGGGAAGAGTGCATCCCTCATACTCTGATCTCTCTGCAATGCATCCATCACTGCTCAGTGGTAGAAAGGGAGCAGTGGCAGGCATGGTTGGGTGGGTCTGGTTGTTTAATGCCACGAGGACTACACCGTCACATCAGTAATTGCTCAGGCCCGTGCTGAGCAATGCAGCCTATTCCTTTGTGCCACTGGGCCCCCAGGGTCAAGGAGCAGCTGGAGGCAGCATACATAAAATATTGCTTGCTATTAATACTTTTTCTGGTGACAAAAGGCATTGCCCCAGAGAGGTAGCAAAATTGCATGGCCCAAGCTTGCTTTCTTAATCTACAGAGAGGGTTGAAAATTTAAAAATAAACCTGAGGTCTGACTTGCAGATAAGGAGTTCCATACACCCTGGGAGTCAAAAATAACTGAACCAGGCCTAGAAAGAAGTTGTAAATGTTATTTTAAAAAAAAATATTGAAATTCTGTTGGCATATTAAAAAAAAGGTTCCCTCAGATCAAGGAAAAAGAAACAAAAACAAGAACCTGGGCTAGTGAATATTTAGAGTTCATCTGTGAGGCACTCTGAAGGACAGCTCACACGTCAGGACTCAGATGGCTAGAGGCCCTTGCTAGAGGCCCTTTCTGTGAAGGTGAGAGCTCTGTGAGCCGGATTATGGCTCCTGCTCGGAGAAGGAAGACAGGGCATGTGGGAGCGATGTGAAAACAAAGTATGGACGTGAGATGGGGGCATGGAGAGCGATACCCAGGAGAACCTTCTGCTAGCTTGAAGCTACTGGTGTAGGCAGATCTCTGTTATGACTAAGGTTAGAGCCCAGGTTGAAACTGCTGATCTCTGCTTTGAAAGGAAATTCTAAAGCAGTATAATTTTAATTAAACACACACACACATAATGTTCTGGGGAGCAATGTCTTCAAACACCTGAAACTACCACCGCCAGGGAGAGCTGTGGTTTGGGATTCACATTCAGGTCTGCAGGTGGAAGAGGGACTGATTTCTTTACACCTTTCTCTGACTCTCAGCCAGATCCTTTGTTCACTATTTTCCAGACACCCAGGGAAAAGCAGAGAAGAGTCCCAGGGTTAGGTGTTGTTTATGAGAAGCCCTGGCAACCCTGGATGCAGACGGAGGCTGCTCCATGTTTGCAAGGGGGTCTGCCAGAGGGGGCCGTGGCTTTTCCCTCCCGGACACAGTTCAGCTTCTCTTCGCCCTGCCTTCATCTGCTTGACATAACTGGGTCTCTCTGACCACTCCTCTGGATTACGGGGCTCTCCCTGGCAGCGTTTCCAAGACTGATGCTCTCTTTCAGCTTTTAGTGCCCCTTACCTGCCTCTGCTCTCGACAGCTTCCCCTGAAAACCTGCTTTAATTAAGTGATGGGCTGCCTCCTCATCACCATCAGTCAGGCAAACAAAGACCGGTTCCTAACTCTCTGTTGCTGCTGCTGCAAGTCGCTTCAGTCATGTCCGACTCTGTGCGACCCCATAGACAGCAGCCCACCAGGCTCCCCTGTCCCTGGGATTCCCCAGGCAAGAACAACGGAGTGGGTTGCCATTTCCTTCTCCAATGCATGAAAGTGAAAAGTGAAAGTGAAGTCTCTCAGTCGTGTCCGACTCTTCATGACCCCATGGACTGCAGCCTACCAGGCTCATCCATCCATGGGATTTTGCAGGCAAGAGTACTGGAGTGGGGTGCCATTGCCTTCTCCGTCTCAACTCTCTAGAAGCCCACAAAAGCCAATTTCCAAATCCAGAGCCAGGGACTGCCTGTCCTCCTTATAACGACTGCACGTATTTGTCATCAGAATATCAGGTAGAACAAGAACTCAAAATCCATCTCAGGAATCACTAACTTCCACAATCTCGAATCATGTATTTAAGCTGCTTGGCTAAGGAGAAGTGAGGTCCCTGTCTGAGTAGTCTCCTCACCTAGCAGATCTGTTCCCCCAACTCACCCACTCGAGGGTTATTTATCAGCACAGGACAGGTTTTGCAAATGCATTTGATCAGGCATACACACAAACACAATATAAAAAGACATTTGTTTTTAAATATCTGGAACAGTAACAGAAATTCCAGGTGGGTTTTTTTTGACTTCTGTATATTTTCTTTCAGGGTCATTAGGGCTGTGGTCCCAGTTGCTCAACCCCCGTCAGGACTGAGCATTTTGGTAGCTCTCTCCATTGCAGACCAGCTTTCAGGGGGGCCATGGGTGGGGAGGGTAGAATGGGAAGATGAGATAGGAATTTAAGGAATTTTAAGTAACTTTTTCACAGAATCTCCGTCTGAAAGTAAAGTCTTTCATTTTTAGGACTACTCAAAGCCTTAATTAGTATGAGTCATTAAAAGGCCTGCTCTTGAACTAAGCAATACAGGGAAAAGAATTCTAGGTAACTCTTTTTCAAATGAAAAACAAGAAATTGGCTGAGTGGGCAAGAGCTTAGGTCAAAGGTATTACCTAAGAGGGATGTGGTCATCAGTGCCTCACAATGAATGTTTCCACAGAAAACTCCACGACCTTTCTCCAGTCCCCAAAGGTTGCCATTAAAGGACAATAGACAGCAGATTCCCTTCTTAATTAACATTTTTATTAAATAACCCATTTCAAATAATGGTTAAATTCTCTAAATTTATATCATTCTATTAACCATAATCTAATCTCATTAACCTTGAAATCCCAGTCTTAACTACCCAATTCTATACACCATGGTACTATCTACTAAACTAATTAAGTGACCTTCAAACTATTTCTCCTCCATATCAGATCATTATTTTTCTTGCTCATAGTTCTTTGCTGGATCTCTCGTGATCTCTCACTTCCTGTGAACGTAGTTGCTGAAGGTCCCTGATCTGGGAAGAATTTCTAACAAAATCAAACCATACAGGCCTGTCTGACTTGATTCCTGCCTGCCCCCACTCTCTGTCCGGTAGCTCGGGCCTCTTTCCCAGCCTGAAGATCCTGTGGCTTAAAGGGAACTCCCTTTCTATGGCAGTTCGACAGCTGAGAGCAAGGAGTCCATTCTCATCTCTGCCTAGCCAGGGCGGGAGGGGTGTAGGGTGGGAAGACAATGACCACCGCATCTTCCCACCTTCACCGAGGAAGCCCTTGACCTGAATGCCGCTCCTCTAAAGACTGATTTGAGGGGACCCTAGTTCCTCCTTTTCATATCCCTAAGGCTGGCTGAAGAAACAAGAGCCTCATTGCTAATTCCAGCTTTAGTTTTTCTTCCTTTTGACACTCTGGACAAGTGAAAAAAGATCACACAGCTGTCAATTCCCACTTTCTTGGGAGTATGCATACAAAATGTATTTCTTTTCTTAACCTCCACCTTTAGAGTCCCCAAACTCAAGATCCTCTACTTTCTATATTTGGGCTCTAAACAATTTTAGAGAGGCATAGTCCTCTTGCTGAAGTGGTCTGTACAAACACAAGAAAGCTGTTTCTTTTCCTGGGCCTTACCCTCACCAAAATAACCCTAGGCCCCATGAGCGCCATCTTATGCACAATTGAGACAAATACTTTAGGTAAAACTTGATTTTTGTTTGAAAGTGAAAAGCTAAATAAAATGATCAGAATTTACCTATTCAAAAACATCCTGGGTTGTAACAGACTTGTTGGACCAACTTGTAAATTAAGCTGAAAAATACCCAGTTAATTCAAAACCTGATAGATACATACAACCATATATGTGACTGTAATTTTATAGAGGAGACCTGAGAAGAATAAAACTATTAATGATCGTTTCATTGCTGAGTGGGATTAGAGGAAATTAAAGAACTTTTTAGTTTTTAATTTTATGTAGTACTTTGATATGATTAACAATGAGAATATATTGCTTTACATATTTTTGAACACACTGTGGGGCTTGTGGGATCTTAGTTCCCTGATCAGGGATCAAACCTGGGCCTCCTATACGGAGTCCTAACCACTGGACCACTAGGGAATTCCCAAGAATATATTGCTTTATAACCACAATCTAGTAAAGAAGAAAGGAAATAGATGAGACTTAACACTTGCTCCCTCCCCAAACCTAAAACCTCACAGAGCTCCAGCTTCCCTTCTGGGGACATAGCTGAAACCACCTCTGGCTACATCACACACACACACACACACACACACACACACACACACCAAGAGCTTCTGAGAGCAGGTATGGAAGGGTTTGGAGCAGGGGTGCTTGTCTTGCGCTAACTGGTCTGCCCTCAGATTCAGCGGCAAAGCACAGAAGGGGCCCTGGCAGTTTGTGTAACACAAAGGGAAAAAAACAGGCAGCGCACAGATGGGAACAAGTGAGATAACTCTAAGTGAAGTGAAGTGAAGTCGCTCAGTCGTGTCTGACTCTTTGGGACCCTGTGGACATAGCCCACCAGGTTCCTCCATCCATGGGATTCTCCAGGCAAAAATACTGGAGTGGGTTGCCATTTCCTTCTCCAGAGGATAACTCTAGGAAGTGATTATTTGCTGGAGATAAAAGCGATCAAATTTGTCAAGTATCTGCAGGGAAAGGGAAGAAGAGTGTTAGGAGGGAAATGGAAAGAAGCCGCCAGACAACAATGGAGAACCAAACCCAACACACCAAGATCACAGAAAAGCAAACTGGCCACACTAGCGGAGACACCACGCCCTACGGCAACGCGGGGAGACGCCATCTCTCTAGGCGCTGTTGCTCCCTCACAGCACCCTGGAGCGGTACTGTCCCGCTCTCACGGCACTGCGTCACCACCCTGGCAGGTATACCAGATGTTGAAAATGATGTGTACGGGACATGCTGGGGGCTCCAGAATCAAGAAGTGGTCCTAGAGGGCTGACTCAAGGGTTGACTGGCTTGAGGTTGCTTGGTAGGACACATCGGAGCTGCAACTGTTGATCATTCTTTGAGGATACTGCCTCTCTGGTGTCTGGGTTACCATCGTGTTCTGTCCCAAATTAATATCAAATGAAGGGGAGCCTGCTCTTCCAGTACACAGTTCCTCGGTGTAAAGCGTAAGGCTTTTAGGCGGCAGAAGCCTCCCTGTGGGATGCCAACCCAAAGCAGCAGGAAATAGACACCAACCCTGAGGGGCAGTGGAGACAGCCAACAGGAAAAACCAAAACACTCCTAGGATAACTAGTGTGTGATTGATGGCTCTGTTACCTTGAGAGGGCCAGGTAACAGAGCACTGGTGTTAGCATCCATAATACCAGATGCAACACAAAACCCTCAGCCCAGTCATCAGAGAATCTTAGAGTTGGGAAAGCAGTTTTGAAATCTTCTGTTCCGACCTCCTCCCCAATGGGGCAGCTTGTTGCTTGTGTGGGGTGGTTTATCTCTGGCTTTCCTGGACCAGTTAATGATATCAGATTGGTTGCTAAGTAGAAAGAATCAAATGCCTCCAGGCCCTCCACATCCTGGAATGGTTCATCTGCCCATCAAAGGCTATTTGTTTCATATCTTTTTCTATCTAGATCCACGCAACCAATGAGACAGGCTACCTTGGTTGCCAGGTGACCGAGCCCTCCGGTAACCTCACCTGAACGCCCTCTCCTGTGAGAGCTGAGCAAGACTGGATCTGCCAGAATCGGTCGCGGATGGTGTGCAGGTTCAGTCCTTCTGCAATTTCAGAGGCAGGGGCTGCTGTGAGCAGATCCTGCTTATTAGCAAAGATGAGAACGGGCACGCAACTTAGCTTTTCTTCCTCCAGTAATTCAGCTAGTTCCTGGATCATTTGGGGAATAGATGGGGAAGAGGGGGAGGAAATCTATGATATTTAACCATGCACTTCGAATTGAAACTAAATAAAAGTTAAGCTGATCAACTAGCAACTTTCAAGGGCAGTGGTTCTCAAACTTGAGCGTGTGGAAGAATCCCCTGGCAGATTTCTGGGCCCACCCCAAAGATGCTGACTTTGGAAAGTCTAAGCCAGGGCCCAGGAATCTGCATATGCTCCTACTAATAAGGTAGTTCTGTTATAGGGGGATTCATAAATCATACTTAGAGAAACTCAAGGGAGAACAAAAGTTGTGGTTAGACATTTAAAACTTACCCAAGGTTATTATATGCAAATAACTTTCAATGCATATATATACACACATATACATATGTATATATGTACAGATACATATATATTTTTAAAAACTTGAATAAAAATGACAGTTGCTTTAGAGACTATAATTCTGGTTCATCAATCTCTATCTCCAAAACATGCATGCATGTACATTACATTTCCTCAAATCTACATCCTAAAGTAACTGTATTAGTCTATCTGACAAGGTCTCTGAGTTTTAGGTGATTGTTTGGGATCTAAACTGTATGTTAATTCTGTCTGCAACAAGTCCGGGAGAAGGTATATACTTACTAAAAGCCAGGACCCGTCCCTTCCTCCCTCGACCCACACTTTAGCCACTTAAAACACTGGAGCTGTCAGAGAGAACTGGATGGTTTGACGGGCAGATCCCTGTCTGACACCTTTCAGCTCCAAGTTCATGTGTAGCGCTGGTTCACATGAGTGATGATCCAGAAATCATCAAGGTATGGAAGGGAGAAGGGCTGTCTCCAGGCGAGTTCTCAAACTAATTTCCAGGGAAAAGGAACATAAACGTGGGGACTCTGCTACCTTTGGAAGGCCATGTGTGGTAGTTTAGGTCACTGGCCAAGGGCTGTACTAAAATGTAAAAATATAAGCATGCTTCCCCAAAGACGTCCATGCTATTGCTCACTTAGTAGTCAGCCTGGGTAAAATGGTCTATATCCACTGCGTCTCTATGTAAAATTGCATTTGCTAATTGTATCATGTAATCACACTGACATGCACCCTGCACTGGAAGCAATATTCAAAGTATACCTATCTCTTGGCTTGGAAAGAAGAGCAGCTTAGTCTTGGCTTGCATATTTCTTCCCATACCTTCTAATTTGTCCAAGTTACCCTCGGATCAATTAAGTTGGTATTGAAAAAAATGCACATAGAAATTGTAGGTGAACTGTCCTTTGGGTTCACTTCTCTGTGGCCTGGGAAGAAACCTGGAGAGCTTTTGGGCATGGTGGTAAGTTCCATTTGCTTATATCTTGTTTATTTAATTTGATTAAAACTAAAAGCCTTTAAACGAAAAATTGTTTAAAGAATTCTCAACTAATTTCTTTTTAGGCAAGTGGTATTTTGCCTGCTTGCCAGAATGACTGTCTTGTTTAAACTGCAGAGGTTAAACAAAAAATACTTTTCCTCACTCTTATACATTTACAAAGTCAATTAATGAATACCCAGTTGTTTGGGAAATATCTCAACAGAACAATTATTTACCTGACCTGTCTCTTCAAATCTTTTTCTGTCTGCGCTGTCAATTACATATATCTGTAAAGTGAAAGAAGAAGGTTATTTCAATGAGCAGATATGGAAAAAGACAGGGCAGTTTCTAGTGAAGGAGCAGATGATTCCTCATCGGCAGAGTTCATGTTAGCACAGCATACAGAAGCTGAGCTGGTCACTCATGTTAACAGTGGACACAAAATAAACTGATTAATTAATTAAGATGCCCAGAAGATACCTCCGGCAAGGCTCCAAAGTAAGAAGTAAGGTGAGCCAAGCAGGATAAAAATAGCTACATTTAATGGGAATTCACTAAGCATTCTTTATCCTAGATTTACTTTATTAATCCTCATTATCACTCCAGGAGATAGATTTCATTTTTTTAATATCTATTTTTATTTGTCTATGCCAGGTCTACTTGTATTGTGAAATGCAGGATCTTTAGTTGCAACATGCAAACTCTTAGTTGCACCGTTTGGGATCTAGTTCCTTGACTAGGGAATGAACCTGAGGCCCCTGCATTGGGAGTGTGGAGTCTTAATTACTCAGCCAATCAGGGAAGTCCCTAGATTTCATTTTTATCCCATTTTATACATAAATAAACATAAGCCCAAAGAAGTTAAGTAACTTGGCCCAAGTCACATCTAGTACATGACAAAAAGATTCAAACTCAGGCAGTAAAGTACCCAGTTTTTTAAAAAATTATTTATTTGGCTGTGCCACATCTTAGTGGTGGAATTTTTAGTTGCAGCATGCAAACTCTTAGTTGCAGCATGTGGGATCCAGCTCCCTGACCAGGGATCAAACCCTGGGCCCCTTGCATTGGGAGCATGGAGTCTTTGCGACTGGACCACCAGGGAAGTCCCCTCAGTTGTTCTTTAACACTCTGCTATTCTGTGTCCCAAAACGGAAGGGATGGTGCTTGGAGGCATTTACAAATCCTGTAGTGCTCGAACGTCATCCTTCTGGAAGTACCATTTTAATTATGAACTGTAAGCTGTCTTTAGGTTCCAGTGATGTCCCATTTGCACCTTCAGAGGCTGGGAGGTTAAGATCAAATACTGGAAACTGCAAGTATAGAGGCTTTGCCAGAGTAAGAAAAGTTTTGAGATTTACTGTAAATTACAAATCCCAAGCTTTCTCTCCCATCACTGTATTTTATTTATTGCATAAATAACATCAATATAACAATAAAGGAAATTAGGTAAGACCAAAAAAGAAAGAAAAATTACCTATAGTTACAGAACCCAAGAACATTCATTATTTTAATTTCCTATGAAAGTTCCCTTCTAATTCTTCTTCAATATGGAAATTTAAGAAGAAAATTAGGTATATAATTTTGTAGTCCTTTTTTAAATCAGTGTATTAAATGTTCTCCCAGTTGCTAATCTTAAAAGTTATCAAAATTTCAAACTCTCTTTAAGGAAGTTAGAATTGTTATTAAACTAACGGCATAATGGAAACATCCTTTTAAAATAACATTCAGTATTGTAAAGCAAAATAAAGTAAAAATAAAAATTAAAAAAAAATAACATATTCATTTAAAAACACAATGAAAAACAATCTTCAGCTCCCACCTTTACGAGGCTTATAATTCTGTGCTACTCTGAAAACTTGCATTCTTTTAAAAGAAAAAAAGAATTAAAATTCCTTTGCTTAAGTTATTGTTGTTTAGTCTCTAAGTCGTGTCCGACTCTTTGCAACCCCATGGACTGTAGCCTGCCAGGCTGCACTCTCATTTAGAGTCACCAGTGTTAAACATTATACCAGGGACCAGGTTCAGCCTTTTCTCTGAAGACTACCCTATGTTTCCACTTGTGTTTCCTTCATGGAGAATCACAGGAAGAGGAAGGATGGATGTGTTTGGTCTCAGTACTTATCGGCAGTCTTATTATTGTTATTGTTAATATTACTCTGACTCAATATCAATGCATACCACAGAGATACACAATTTGATACTGTGTGATAATTCACTTTGCAGAACATGCTGGTAGCTTATTTTTCCACTGGTGTGTCTCATATTTTCAAAGTAGCACACACAGTATAAACACAGATGTAGAAAGAAGGAATGCAATGGGAGAGTGAACCTCAATACAAAAGATCTGATGAGAACTACTTGGGAGTCTAGAGTGGATTAAAATGATATTCACTCAGACGAGAAGGAGAAGATGATGTCTGGGAGGGGAGAAGGGTCAGGTGATGCCTGGAAGGGAGATCTGGGCTCAGATTACAAAGCAGGAAAATGTGTGCTTGGGAGCAAAAAGTGTAAGAAGGTAACAGTAGAAGAGGCTGAGAATACAACTGAAGATACAGTTAATGGGAATTCACTGGTGGCCTAGGGGTTAGGATTCAAGACTTTCACTGCCTGGGCCTAGGTTCAATTTCTGGTCAGGGAACTAAGATCTCGCAAGCTGTACGGCGAGGCTTAAAAAAAAAAAAAAAAAGATACAGTTAGGTCCAGTATCTAACACTACACTTCCACACTTCCAAAGCAGGGGGTCTGGGTTCGATCCCTGGTCAGAGAACTTGATCCCACATGCTGCAACTGAGAGTTCGCATGCCAAAAGTAAGACCTGATGCAGTCAAATAAATGCTGCTGCTAAGTCACTTCAGTCGTGTCCGACTCTGTGCTGCCCCGTAGACGGCAGCCCACCAGGCTCCCCCGTGCCTGGGAATCTCCAGGCAAGAACACTGGAGTGGGGTGCCATTGCCTTCTCCAAGTCAAATAAATAAATAAACTTAAAAAAAAAAATCAATGTTTGATAAGATTAAAAACAGACAGACGGGAGAGAATAATCAGAAACTGAAAGAGAGTTTTAACAGTAGACAAAGAAAGATGACCAGTCAAATAACAAAGAATTCAGAGGCTTAAAGTCAATATGAAGGAAGTTTTAACTTTTAATTACTCGCTAAATTCCTTGTTGGGCTTCCCTGATCGCTCAGTTGGTAAAGAATCCAGCTGAAATGCAAGAGAGCCCAGTTCGATTCCTGGGTTGGGAAGATCCCCTGGAGGAGGGAAAGGCTACCCATTCCAGTATTCTGGCCTGGAGAATGCCGTGGACTGTATAGTTCACGGGGTTGCAAAGAGTCGGAAATGACTGAGCGACTTTCACTTTCAAATTACTTGCTATTTATTGCTTTGACATGAAATTTCACAAAAACATTTTCATAAAAGAGTCAAAAGGAGGATTTTCCTAAGCTGTACATAAATTCTCCCTATCATTTAGCATTTTGCTCACATAACTTTTATGAAATTTGAAAACTACCGTACCATAATTCCAGGAGGAAGGCTATAAAACACTGCCCCATTTATTAAAAGGGCCAAGTGAAAACATCATAAGCACAAGCCAGTCTCTAGTGACACCACAAATCTGTTTTTCTGTGGTGGCACATGCTTCTCCTAGTAACCCCATCCCCAGCACGGCCCAGTTTCTTCATGGAAGTGTGTTTCTGGGCAACAGCTAAGGATAAGTGTTAGCTGTTCAGTTGTGTCTGACGCTTTGCGACCCTGTGGACAGAGGCTTCTCTGTCCCTGGGATTCTCCAGGCAAGAATACTGGAGTGGGTTGCCATTCCCTTTTCAGGGGATCTTCTCTGACCCAGGGATTGAATCCAGGTCTCCTGCAGGGAGATTCTTTACCGTCTGAGCCGTCAGGGAAGCTCCCTGCTATGGTTGTGAAGAGCCTTTTTTTCTTCCTTTTTCTCATTAATACCATAGGTATTAAAAAAAAATAACATAGGTGTTAAGCTAGTCATGCAATATATATATATATATATATTTAAATTTAATCCAAAAACAGATAATCAAAAAACACTCAGTATCAGAGAAAGTTAAATACAGTGCTTTTAATTGATCTTATAAAACACTATGGATCTTCAAAAATTGTCATAAACCTACTCCAAAACTTATAATCCATGACACTCAGAATGAGAATGATGCTTTAAGCAAAGCCAATTCACATCTTCATTGGCAACGACTTTGACATTTTTATTTGGTTGAGGGAAGATCACCTAGAGGAAAAGATTTCCTTCTGGATGGAAGGTCAGCCAACTCTGCATTATCTGGAGACTGATCATCCAGCATGTGAATGGAGGGCTCTGTGTTTCTCCTCTTGCTTCTGGGCCTCCTCCCTCCTGCTGCCACCTTTTGGCCAAGTTATTGCTCCTAAGTATTTTTCCACCAGAGGGGTAGGCGGAGACAAGAAGAAATGACACTAAAAAGTGTGGCTTTTTATTGATAGTCTGAGCAAAAGTCTAAGAGGAGGCTGAACCTGACTGACAAGGAAGTTTTCTGGATAATCTGTGGCTTTCAGTTACATGTGCTCTAGTAGTACTGTCTCTCAAAGTGTGAGCATTGATAGGATGGAGATAACACAAGAGACGGTTGTGGAGCTCTGTCTCACTTGATGTCATTTGGATATGGAAATGATGACAAATTTTATAAACTATGTTGTGCTTAAACATAAGACTAATAATGATAAAGTAAATGGAGTTTGGTAGTAATATTAACATATACCTTGAAAAAAAGTGATGTGCTTTTAACCTATCAAAAGGCTGTTATTTCCTGGCATGAGAGAAAGGGAAGGCATCCTATACCCTCCCTTCTGTCATACCTCAGGGTTAATTTCTTAGTCACTTCCCCCAAATTAATAAAGCTGAAGTCAGATGTTCTCAGTGTCATCATTCCTGAGAATAACTCTGTACTTTTAGGAGTTGCCCTGATTCTTTCAAACCTCTAGAGAAACATACAATGTTCGAAAGTGAGAGTTGGCACTCTTTCTGTAAGGGGTCAGGTAGTAAATATTTTCGGCTTTGTGGCCCATATAACCTTTCACAACTATTGAACTTTGCTGTTGCAGTGCAAAAGCAACCATAAAAAGTATGTAAAGAAAAAAAAAATGGACATGGCTGTGTTCTAAGAACTTTATTTATGGGCACTGAAATTTGAATTTCATATCATTTTCAAGTGTCATGAAATCTTATTTTTCTTTTGATTTTTTCCCCCAATAATTTAAAATGTGAAAACCATTCTTAGCTCACGAGCTATACAATAACAAGAGGCAGGCTGGATCACTTTGTCGACACCTGCTCTAAAGCAAGAATCTATTATGGCACTCGAGAAAGAATTGAAAAGAGTTAACCAGGCAACGAAATGTGTCAAGCCTCAACCCTGCTCTTCTAGGCAGCGTGGAGTCTAGGATAATAGGTCTTTTCAACCAACAGTGGAAGACTATTAAATACAGACAAACAACCAATATAACCCATCACCACTGCCACTCCAAGCTGCTACAAAACGACCAGACAGGCTAAGAGTTACAGGGCCTTAGAAGCTAACCCTGGGGACTCAGCTGCTCCTCAAGACTTGTTTAATCTCAAACGACACTGGAAAATAACAAAAGGTTTGACTCTGAATCCAAAATATTGTCGGATACTGGCAGTGCAGTATAGCTGGAGAAAGCTCCTGTAGGGTTATTCTGAACTGATTTTACGATAATTCCCAGATGCTCTCTCAGCTAATGGAGAGTGCAGAATCCAGGATCATATCACAACTCCCTTGCAGTCTATCCTCAAGGTGTTAGAATAATTTAAAGTTACCCTGACCTAGAAGTTTCTGAGACCTTTTCATGGAGCCTTGCAGACATTAACGTCCTTATATATAGCTCTTATTTGGACATTTCTTTCAAAGTACCTAATGGAGCAGGTGAACAGATAGAACTGTGATTTCTCTCAATCACCTGCTGTTCCCCTACTCTTGACTCAAAAAAGCAAAAGAGAATCTATAGCTTTTTCTTCCCTCCAGTTTTATTGTGATATGATTGGCATAGAGCACTCTTTAAGGTGTATGGTATAATGATTTGACTTGAATCTACAGCTTTCTTTTAACTAGCCTTATATCCTGCAAACTTGCTATAATCACTTATTAGTTTCAGGAGTTTCCTTGTTGAGTTTTGGGATTTGAAAGACTGAATGTTTAGTTTTTCTAGAATGTTTAGTTTTTCTAGAATGTTTAGTTTTTCTAACATGTAGTTTCGTATCACAATTTAAAGACTGATTTCTACATTTCAGGTATTTGTAAGTGAAATAATATGATGGCTTTTATTTGTTTTAAAATACTTAAAAAAATAAAGTGGTGGTAAGGGAGATGAAACAAGATTGTCAGAAGTGAAATTAAGGGTTTCATTACATTACTTTTTTGACCTCTACATAAATTTGAACATTTCTAAAATGATATTTCAAAGCCAGATACATTATTTGAGATTATAGAAGAAGTCTCTTTCTGTATTAAAGGGAAAATTTTTCTTTTCCCCCCAACATTTCTCTTCTGTTTTCCTAGAAGGTACATAATACATTTTGGAAGAATAGTTGGCTGAATAGATGGATAAATGGATGGATGGATATGTCTCCTCTTCTTCTTATCCATTAAAATCTTCAACTTGACACCAGGAATATACTGGAACTTATCTTCACCACAGGCCAGAAATATGATGAGCCTTTGTGATGCCCATCTCAGTACCTCAACTGCGTTTACTGATTTGATGAAAGTTCAATTTTATACTTTGGTATTATTTCCCATTTAAGAATTGTGATAAATAAATGAATTTACTATTTCTCATAAACCCTCTGTGAAGCAGATGCTCCATCCAGTTCACAGAATTAATAAGCCCCTGGACTTGACCACAATGATACAGAACCACAGAACCTGAGAGCTGAAAGGGAATTTAGAAGTTAAAGACCTCCACATTCTACCTAATGTCAGAATCCATCTATAACGATGATCCATTTCATTTATTTGGTACTTTTCTAAGCACTGGGGATACAACAGTTGGGAAAAAGAAAGGCAAAGTTCCTGTCTTCATGGAGCTTACATTCCAGTGGGGAGAAAGGCAATATATAAAGATGTGCCTGAGGTGAGGGGCCATGGCATGAGAATATCTAAGGAAAAAGAATTCTACCATTGGAAACAGTGATGACAAAGACCTGGAGGTGGGAGCATGCCTGTCTTCTAGGAATGGCAAGGAGGCCAGTGTGGCTGGTACCAGGTGAGGGGGAAGAGAAGCCAGCAGCTGGGGGGCTTTGTGGGCCACTGCAAGAACTCTGGCTTCTACTCTGAGCTGGGAAGCATATGTTTTGATAGGATCACTACAGCTATGGTGTTGAGGAGAGACTTCGGGGAGGCAAGGCAGAACTTAGGAAACGAGTTAGAATGGAACCGCAGCAACCATTGCACACTAGCAGTGGAGGTGGAGAGAAGTGGGAGATTCCAGAAACGCTTTGAAGGTAGAACTGACAGGTTTGGCTGACAGAGCAGAGGCGCAGAGTGAGAGGAAAAGGGGCCCAGGATAAGTCCAATGTTGTGGGATGAACGGGACTGCCATTCACTGAGAAGACTGGAGGAGAAGCAGGTTTGGGAACAGGTGGATGAAGATAGGAATTTGGCTTTCGATACACTGAGATTGAAGGGACTTACTAGCCACTGGTGTGCAGATGTCAAATAGTTAGCTGGCTGTATATGAAACTGAGTTGCGGGTTGGAGAGAACAGTTTGGGACCCAGCAGCACGTAGGTGGTGATTCACACTTTGGAAGTGGATGAGGTCACCTAAGCTGAGACTCAGAGAAGAAGAGCACAGGCCTGAACTTGGGCACTCCAACATTTGGAGGCTGGGAGATAAGGAAAAGCCAGTGATGGAGACCGAGGAGGGGTAGCAGTGGGTGTCAGAGGATGAGATGGCTGGAGAGCATCGTCAATGAAATGGACGTGAACTTGGGTAAACTCTGGGAGACGGTGAGGGACAGGGAGGCCTGGCGTGCTGCAGTCCATGGGGTTGAAAAGAGTCAGACACGACTGGGCAGCTGAACAACAACAAGAAGCCAGTGAGACAAGAGAAAAACCAAGACAGAATGGAATTCTGGAAGCCAAAGAAAGACAGTGCTTCAAGGACAGCATTCCAGCTCTGTTTCATGGGTTGACAGTTCAAGTGAGATAAGTAATGAAACCTGAACATGGGACTCGGCACTAAGGATTCTCAGTAAGCCTGAATGGAGGGTTCCGAGTGCCTGCAGGGAGAGGAAGTGAAGACAGAGAGCACAGAAAACTCTTTCAAGGAGTTTGTTATAAAGAGAGGCTGAGGAATGGGACATTATCTAGAGGGGAGATGTACAGGAAGACGAGTTCTTTATTTTAAACAAGAGCAACTACAGGATGTGTGCATGCTGACAGGAGTGAGCCGGTAGAAAGAGACCCGTTAGGAAGCAGTCTTACAGAGGAAAGCTGTCTGAGATGCAAGGCGAGTTCTGTTGGCTCTGAAGATATCAATGTGTTTTGCAGCTTATTGTCCCTCATCATAATTAAATTCAAGCTTTCAGTCAGAGGTTAATGGAAATATTATGCAACATTTTTTCCTACCCAAGCTCACAAGAGGCCCTGGTTTTAGGGTATGACCCTGAGAGTGAGTGGCTGAGGTGGGGTGGGTGACAAGCTCGCTGGAGGGGAGCCGAAGGAGCTGAGACTGAAGTATCGGATAAATCATACATAGACAGTGAAATTTCCAAGAATCCTAAAACAGTAGTTCTAGGGAACTTGGCAGTGAGCAGGGAGCTCGACTCAGCCTCTGCCTGCGTGAATGCTGCCTGAGCTGGGAATCCCAGTGTGTGAGCAGCTTCTTCTACTTCTCGACAGTCACAATTATAGGAAACTTTGTCCTTATTCTGCGTTAAACCCTAACAATCCCCAAAGTGCTCCTTGCCCAGTCCTCTAGAACTAGTCACAATGAAACTAACTGGAAACAGTTCTAAGCACTTTCTCTTCCAGGAAGGACATCTTCAGGTCTTTCAACCATTTCTCATACATCCTGGCTTCTAGGACCTTCACTGTCTTGATTGCTCTCTTTGGGATATACCTGACTTACTGATTTTCTTGGAGTGACAGAGTCAGTGCTCACTCCTCTGACTTTTCTGTTGTTCCAATCACTATGGTAATTAGTAAATACTTTATTTGCCAGCGTGGGCACTACACTGTTACTGAGCGACAGCAAAATATCTTACACAAAGCTCCACAATCTGTCTGCTAGCCCTAACTTCATTGTGGCAGACAGCAATGTTGTGGCGATGGAATTATTGACAGGATAGATCATCACAGGGTAAATGTTAGTAAGACAGGGCAGAAGAGATTATGAACTGATGAATCTGAAGGAGTACTTACAAGAATATCAGTGTTTTCAAAATAATTCCTCCAGTATGGTCTGATTTTCCTCTGTCCACCAATGTCCCAGACATTCAGTTTAAAACCTTGTGATTGTACACTTTTGATGTTAAAACCCTGAAAGAAAAACACCAAGTTTTTTCAAAATGGAGGGGATATATGTATACCTATGGTTGCTTCATGTTGCGGTTTGACAGAAAACAACAAAATTCTGTAAAGCAATTATCCTTCAATTAAAAAAAAAAACACACCAAGTTTTACTAGACTTTGAGATCACATTTCTGACAAAGGTACATTTACCAGCTACGTTATTTATTAATTCTGAGATACTCTGCAGGATAAGAAACAGATGATATTGAAAACAGTTTGCTCTGATAGGGAGGAAAAATGTATTTATACATGTTCCCATCACTCAGGGCACAGTCGGTGTTCATGACATCATGCTGAGTGCACACACACATGCCACTACTGAGAATGAGAATTACTCAGATAATCAACATAAACCACCTCCAATCCCCATCAGTCCTCAAGACGGTAACATTTAACAGGATATTACATGTAACTAACAAACAAAGCCGAATCTGCAGGCTCAACAGAACAGAACTAATGCAAAATTTAAAAAGAGTCAAGAGCTACAGTCTGGAAGACTGCATTCCTCAAGAGCAACCCAAAATGAAAGAAAATTTCCTCATATGAACTGATCAGGAAAAGGAAGGAGCTAAACTCAGGACACGAAGGGGGAGGCTGGTTTGTAACTGGAGTAGTAGCCCTTGTGCGGGTGGTGATGAACTTATGAAACTGTTCGTTAGTAGGTATCTCTGATGAACTTGAAAGGATTCATTTTCAGGACAATGACGCCAGGTGGAACTTTGGGGCCGGTGAACCAATCAGGGGACAGACAGAATGGTGAGCTGGGAGTTCGGGTGCAGAGAAACAAACTAACAAGAACTTTGGGGTTTGAAGAGAAGGCATTTTGTAAGCAAGAATAAAAAAAGAAAAAGAAAAAAAATCTTCTGGCAAGAATGACTTACTGTGAAATCAGGATTTGAAAAACCCGATCAACAGCTTGCTCTCATGGAAGTGACATTTCATTCAAAAGAGCTGGAGTTAGGTGGGTCTGGAGATGCCTCCACAAACATTTGCCTCTCTTAGCAACTTGCCAGCACAGAAGGACAAGGCACAGGCAAGGGTAGGGGAACACAGCCACCCAATTTCCACCAAGGATGGTCGGTCACTGGAGGACAACTGGGGATGATGCTGACTACAGCTCCCCGAAAATGCCAATGACTGAGTAAATCAGAAGTTTTAGAACTCTTAAGGGAAGTGGCTTATGCTTATTGTAAAAGGTAGCTTCATTCTGACTCACTGACAAAACCACTTTTATGCATTTAAAAATCCTACACTTAACTACGTTATTAAATGTCAGAACCAGTAACAATGAATCCTTTCTGGAATGAGGGAATAAATAAGAATAGATCCTGGAATTTGACCATTTGTTAACTGCCTTAAAAGTCTGTAAGTTACCAAACCTAACAAGTCTACTAGAAATTATTCTAAAGAAATAATAATGAATGGGTGCAAACATTTAGAGACATGTACTGTATTAGTACTGCCATACATAACAACGTAGAAAGATGTTCAAGATGTTATTATGAAGTGAAACAGATGATACAAAATAGTATACTCTGTATGAGCCATTTTTCACTTTTTATTTTCAACATACCCACCATATATGGGGAAAGAAAAAACCTAAAAGGATACAGTTTCAAATGTTAACAGTGGTTATGTCTGACTGGGCATTATAGGTGATATCTAGTTTCTCAATTTTACATATTTACATATTTTAAATTTACTACCATGAGCATCTATTATTTTTTCTAATATGAAACAAAAACACATCATAGGTGTGTTTTAAAAGACTAAATACAAAAATACATTTGTTCTAAATACAAAACCTTGACATAATATAGTAACACATCAAACAGAGCCTGGAAATTAGAACTGGAACTTGGGGTCCATAACTAGGACTTCATGTTCCTGCTCTCAGTGTTGACCTCCTCATTTCAGTGGTGCTCTTGAGAGAGACAGCCTATCTCTAATACTTAAAAAAAAAAAAAAAAAACGTAGTTCTTTTTCTGGCAGAAATCCTGACACACTAATAGGTGTTTTCAGCTTGTCTAGGCTAGACTACTGTGATTTGCTCCTCCTCAGGCTATACATTAAATTTGTTCAGAAGCTGTAAAATTGCTCATTTGGTAGCAGTTGAAATGACTTTTCTGTAAAGAGCTGCGAATCAGTAAGACTCGCTGGCCATCAAGTATACACACCAGCATGGCCATTCAAACATGACATCGAGCTCATCATAGGACAGCGACAGAAAATGCTAAACAACTCTGGTTTTGCTAAAATCTCTTGTTCAAACACCGCAAAGTAAGACCAACAGGGATGTCGTTAGTTAGGAAGCCCAAAGGCCTGGCCAAAGGTCAAGTTTTCTCAGGATTCCTTGTAGGAGAGGAGACCTAAAGAAACCTACAAGGATTCTTCCAGGCAGGACTTGTCTGCAACATCCATGCTTGGGAGTACCACCAGCCTTGGCTTTTGCTTGCTTAGCCTTAGGAAAGAGGAGGGTTGATGAGACTGGATTTTAAAATATGGGTAGGGACTTCCCTGGTGGTCCACTGGCTAAGACTCTGTGCTCCCAAAGCAGAGGGCCTGGATTCATTCCCTGATCAGGGAAGTAGATCCCACATATTGCAACTAAGAACCAAAGCAGCTGAATAAATAATAAAAATAAAATAAGAAGTAAGCTTAAAAAAATAAAAGTAATTGGGTTTTTTCTTTTAAAAATTGACATACGTTTGTATTTATAAAGTCTGAAAAATATATACTAAAAGTGGTTTTTCTCAGGGTACTCTGTTTTTTTTTTTCTTTATGTGCTCTCTGTATTTTCCACATGTATTGATTTCGAAATCAGAGAAGATAAGGCTATTTCTAAAAAGCAGTCACTTAGATCTGAGGGAACTGATGTGTCTTGATATGTATAGACATATACATTTAAATGATTTCTTTTTAAAAAATCGTTGTAAAATATACATAATATGAAATTTACCATTTTAACCATTTTTAAGTTTGGTTTACTGTTGTGTAACCATCACTGCCATCCATCCATCATCTTGCAACTCTGACTATGCCCATTAGACAATAACTCCCATCCCTCCCCATCTCCAGCCCACTAATCACCACTGTTCTCTTTCCTGTCTCTATGAATTTGACTACTTTATCTATCTCATATAAGTGGAATCTCTTGATATGTTTTTGAAATATGAGATTACTTTAAAACTGCATAGACTTTTCTCAGTAACAAAACTTACAAACGGACACAACTCTATTCCCCATTTTGTCTTTCACTTGCTACTAGCATCTTCCACGTGTCACGCAAGCATGGGGGCGAGGCAGAGCTCACCTGTGTCGGTGTGATGTGGCTGATGTCTTCAGATGCCAGCTGCTTCAGAAGAGTGGTCTTGCCAGCATTATCCAAGCCCAGGAGAAGGATTCTCACCTCCTGGTCTGGTGCACTTTTCAATTTGCGCAAAATTGAGAGTAAGCCCTTGAACAACCATGAAGAACAGAGATTACTTTGGGGGCAGTGACTTTAATATTACTGGGTATCTGAACGTCTTCTCCTTGACAAGAGTTCTTGGTTGTGGAGAGCTTATTGTTACCCACTTTAACATCATTTATTCCACTTGCTTATACGTTTTTGGCAGAAGCACTTTAGTGAATCCAGCAACTTAATAAATAGCTTAGCTTATTCTTGTTCCTCTTATTAATCCAGCTTAGCAGTTACCCTAGATCTCCTGGGAGTGTGTACTTATAACCAACTCATATTCCTGAAGCCCTTTATATACACTTAAGAGTACAGCATTCACCATATCTGACTGTAGGAAACTGATTTTTGTATTTTTCTCCTTTGTACTAGAGTGAAGTTTCTTGTGGGTAAGGACTATAGCTTTCATCTCCCCCAATGCCTGGCACTTATTAGACACCATGATAGTTGCTGAACTAAACAGAATTACCCACCCAAGTTAATGCATGATTTCAAGGTACTATTTCAAAAAGTCGTAGAAAATTGTACTTGGGCTTTTTAGAAAAAAGACTTTGTTTCAGTTCTTGTTTAAGCCTTCATCATTCAAAATACTCTATCATCTTCTAACTTTCACATGACCCTTACAGGATACCTGCACAGTACAGATTTACCTGTGTTCTTCAGATGAAGAATCTAATATTTAATACAACAGAGACATTGAGGAATTGAAAGGTCATTTTGGAAGCAAAAAATATCAAAATTTAACCAGGATATTTTTGACTAGTAATCTAATATTTTCATTTCTGGGTTTTGTTATTATTCTTTTAATGGATGGAAATAAGTCATGTTGCTTTTTAGCTAAAAACATAAGGAAACTCTTATAAGATAGTTATTTGTTGTGTCTTGCAGCTGACAATCATTTTCCAGTGAGGCATAGTTACATCAAGAATCAAAGAACCCCAGAGTTTAAACGGCATATAATCTAATCTCCCAGCCCAAGTGGAAATTCCTTCAAACTGAGTCTTAAAATCATATAAAATGGTTATGTTTTTATCCACTTTGGATCAGGAAATAAACCAGTCGGTTCACTAAGATCAAATGCTAATTCTGTGAAATAAGTTTCCACAGTTGAGACTTTGGACAACGATATGCAAATATGCATAATTATAAAGAATTCCTTTCTGCTTCAGATACACTTTACCACTTCTAGTCTTGTATTCACACTGATCACATTAATCTCTCCATGCCTCAATTTTTACCAGCAATAAAATGTAAGGTTTAGTTTAAGAGACAAATTCTGTCCCACAAGATTTTGAGAATAGAGAATGACCAGATTTGAAACAAAGAAAGAAAAGCAAGTTGTTTTTTTTTTTTTTTAATGGCATGTTTTTTTCTTTTCTTTTTATCTAATCCAGCCTTGAATTATTTGACACTATTCCTTTTTAAAACTCTATTTATGAGCACTCTCCCTAGCTTCTATTAGCTATATTGCAATCACTCATTTATAATACCACCTTTCAGAACAGTTAAAATTAGAATTCTGAAATCCTCAGGGGACTGGTGATATAAAAAGGCTAAGAACAGGGAAAATACATTGTACTATTCCTTCTGAGTTCCTGATTAGATGTCCTCATTACCCCTTCCAATAAAATTCTAAAATAGCTGGAATTTATCACATTGGTACATTAAACAACAGTATAAGAAAATAAAGTTCTTCTCATGCATCATTTACTAGTGAAGAAACTGTGAAAAAAGGTATGTTTTCTATAAAATATTTTCAAGGTTCAAAGTAAATGTTTTGTTTTTCCTCATGTGTCTTTTTCAAAAAAATCACTAAATACAAATACTGCTTTCTATAGGCTGAGAGCTTTTACATACTTATTATGTTCGAAATTGAATGATTAAAATAAAAATATAATTTCTATTCATCTTGAAAGGAGAGAAAGCAAGGGCGAGAAAGAAAACATTCTAACTACAGCTAAACGTTATTAATCTAATGGTATAAAAAATAATATCTTTACATTTCCAATGAGCAATTTTTCTTCATCACGAGACAATAACTTCGCACGTTTCACTTTTAAATGAAATTACAGAAAAATGGAAAGTTCAGCTAATATTCCTTCCAGCAAAATGACAAATGGCATCTCAAGCATAGTCTCAGCAAGACAAATGCAAATACAATACAGCATCATATTAACCCAACTCCTGAGGACAGGGGATCACAGGATTATCAGGGTTTGCTAAATAGGGAAGAGGGTATTTATAGATATCAGGGTTCTGCCTGAAAGGGACAAAGTAAGCTGATTTAAGAGATTGGACAAAAGTGCAGAATAAGTCTACTCCGTGCTTCTATTCATATATATCTATATTTTAATGTCAAATGAAAGGAAACAGCTATTATAAGTCAATTTTATTATGGGGCTGAGTTTCGAAGTATTCAGTTCAGTTCATGGACTGCAGCACACCAGGCCTCCCTCTCCATTACCAACTTGAAATAGAAGGAAATGAAGTTTTAGTGTACTTTTGGTCAATATAATCTATTCATTCATTTATCTTAAACACCCATAATGTGCTCCAAGTGCAATGGCGAGCAACAGAGATAGGATCTCTGTGTAGGATATTTTTTTTTTTTTTTAATGGCATGTTTTTTTCTTTTCTTTTTATCTAATCCAGCCTTGAATTATTTGACACTATTCCTTTTTAAAACTCTATTTATGAGCACTCTCCCTAGCTTCTATTAGCTATATTGCAATCACTCATTTATAATACCACCTTTCAGAACAGTTAAAATTAGAATTCTGAAATCCTCAGGGGACTGGTGATATAAAAAGGCTAAGAACAGGGAAAATACATTGTACTATTCCTTCTGAGTTCCTGATTAGATGTCCTCATTACCCCTTCCAATAAAATTCTAAAATAGCTGGAATTTATCACATTGGTACATTAAACAACAGTATAAGAAAATAAAGTTCTTCTCATGCATCATTTACTAGTGAAGAAACTGTGAAAAAAGGTATGTTTTCTATAAAATATTTTCAAGGTTCAAAGTAAATGTTTTGTTTTTCCTCATGTGTCTTTTTCAAAAAAATCACTAA
Source organism: Cephalophus harveyi (assembly GCA_006410635.1). Lineage (NCBI taxonomy): Eukaryota > Metazoa > Chordata > Mammalia > Artiodactyla > Bovidae > Cephalophus > Cephalophus harveyi. The sequence continues at coordinate 40,344 of SJYT01055670.1, forward strand.
ATACAAATACTGCTTTCTATAGGCTGAGAGCTTTTACATACTTATTATGTTCGAAATTGAATGATTAAAATAAAAATATAATTTCTATTCATCTTGAAAGGAGAGAAAGCAAGGGCGAGAAAGAAAACATTCTAACTACAGCTAAACGTTATTAATCTAATGGTATAAAAAATAATATCTTTACATTTCCAATGAGCAATTTTTCTTCATCACGAGACAATAACTTCGCACGTTTCACTTTTAAATGAAATTACAGAAAAATGGAAAGTTCAGCTAATATTCCTTCCAGCAAAATGACAAATGGCATCTCAAGCATAGTCTCAGCAAGACAAATGCAAATACAATACAGCATCATATTAACCCAACTCCTGAGGACAGGGGATCACAGGATTATCAGGGTTTGCTAAATAGGGAAGAGGGTATTTATAGATATCAGGGTTCTGCCTGAAAGGGACAAAGTAAGCTGATTTAAGAGATTGGACAAAAGTGCAGAATAAGTCTACTCCGTGCTTCTATTCATATATATCTATATTTTAATGTCAAATGAAAGGAAACAGCTATTATAAGTCAATTTTATTATGGGGCTGAGTTTCGAAGTATTCAGTTCAGTTCATGGACTGCAGCACACCAGGCCTCCCTCTCCATTACCAACTTGAAATAGAAGGAAATGAAGTTTTAGTGTACTTTTGGTCAATATAATCTATTCATTCATTTATCTTAAACACCCATAATGTGCTCCAAGTGCAATGGCGAGCAACAGAGATAGGATCTCTGTGTAGGATGTATACTCCTATGACATGAAATAAAGGTAATTTAAGAAAGAGGAACTTTAGTTAATTGGGTATTGTGGGTTATCAGCAATGTATACACACAAGTTACCTGCACCCTGGTGGACAGAAGTGGTCTGACTCAGCCACAAAACATTTGAACAGTTTTCTATAGGCAAATCAAGAACAGATGTACTGTTGACGATGGATATTTTATCTGCCTCAGTTTAAACTCAGCGACTGGCAGAGACCTAGTGTGCAGACCTAAAATGACACAAACTAGGTCATTCAAAGAAACTGGGATGATGGAGAGGGAGAAAGGAATATGCTGGTACATGGAAAATATATGTGGCTGTGAGGAGCAGCTAAAACTTAAAGTATTAAAATTAGTAAGCCAACTGGCAAGTACATGCACTCCCCATAACTGGCTTAAATGGAACAGATTTCAATTTATTTTTACCTCACCAAAAAGACATTGGTGCTGCCCAATGAGGGCTTGTTAATTTCCAGGAACTCCTATAGCTTTGTTAGGGAGAACTTCACCCAAATCTTCTTTCTCCTCATCTCTCTACTAAATAAATACAATGTTCCCTGAGGAACAAAATACTGGCATCTCCTCGGTTGGAGTGGGTTCTTACTTCATCAGAGTCTTAATGAAAAATACGTTATGGGCTTTAGAGTTTCATAGACTTTTATTCAACATCCCGATGGGTAACCTCCAGCATAGATTCATTTAGAAAATGGGAACAATACTTATATCTCAAGAAAAATGCTATGAAGATTAAATCAGATGATGTATGAAGCATGCACACAGAGGGAACTCAAAACAGTTGTTGTGTTTATATGTTTCTACTTTTCACGCACCATTTTTGACCAGAAAACATAATCTTGGGAACAATCTTCAAATGTGAAACATGCTTGATAAATATCACTAGCTTTATATATTCAGAAATTACTCCATAAATAATTCCTGAATGGAGGACTCATCTATTAAATAACAGTGATTGGTTATGCACAAAAATTACTGTCAACTTAGTATTTCACCAAGGACTTGGTATCCTAAGGCAGGGATAGCTGAACTTCTAGGGGTTCAGAGAAATCAATATTGAGTTTTTGTTGCTGTATTCCAAATTTTAAAAGAATAAATATGTATTAGTCATAGCTGAAGGATTAAGACAATAAATAAACCTGGAACTCCTGCAGAGTTACTATGGGCACTCATGGGTATCAGATATGACATACTTAATCATACCACTGACCCTTTAAATTCTGTGTTCCATTTATCGAGTTCTAAAAATAGCTCATACTTTTGGAGATAGAAAAAAAGTATATTTTGGAAACCAGATGAAGACTCCTGAATAATCTGCCCTAATTCCTTATTGTTTATTGTAGGAAAAAAAAATAAAAAAAGAAAAACAAAATCTGTCTTGATCACTGAATACAACAGTTGTATACAATAGTGTTGTATACACTGTTAATTTGTTGTATCAAGTGTCAACCTGTACCTGGAAACATAAACAGTGGTTAATTTATTGTGGCTTGTAATTATAAATTAAACAATCATGAAATTACACAGTCCACTTCACTGATAAACTGGGAAAAGTTAGCCTGCTCTCATGTGTTTCTCCTTTATGATGCCATCCCTTTCTCTGTTGGTTTGGCATGCCTTTTTCATTTCAGTTCCAGTTATTTTCTGTGTAAATATTTATGTTTGTACTCATTTGTTGAGAAAAACTTAGCCTTTAAATGGACAGCTCATGTATAAACGATTAATAAAAAGCAAACATGTAAAAATCTGTTTAGCCTGAGGTTAATAAAACTGCAATGTAGCAAGTGTTGAAATGTGATTGGCAACTTCAGATCCAATAATGCTACTTCTTTAACGATGTTGCAATTTTAAATCAATTGAAATAAATTTTTCCTAACAAAATTTACTCACTGGATAATCTAACCAAGTGTACATGTTTTTTTTTTTTTTTCCTTCTGGATATCTAGCTTTTTCTTCATAAATCAAAGAAGTGGTCCAACAGTTCTAAAAGTCAAAAAGGGACTGGAGTTGGGACAGGGAAGTAACTGTAAGCTTGAGTGCTAGCTCTCTGCAGCTGGTAAATTTATCAGCCTGCTCCAAACGCTCCGAAATAAATTTTTTCTCCCACTAGTTTTAAAACCACTCAATTTCATTTTAATACCCTCCAATTAAGTGCAGAGAAATCAACAAGGAACAGAGTGTCAAGCGTCAAATACGTCACATAATTTACGTATTTGGGAAAGCTTTATTCTGGCCTGACAGAGACAAGGCTAGCCCAAAATTGATGGCCATTCTCCCTTTTCAATCTACTCCAAACTGAGATTAAGGCTTTTGCTTCTGGTGTGGTCATACGCAAAGGAAGGTGGCAACAGGTCCGAAGTAAATACTAAGGATCGGGCGGCAAATCTGCCTCCACCAACACGTATTGAACAGGAGAGACTGGCTATCACCAACAACCAGACCTTGCAGAACCCTTAGGAAATAAAAAATTCGGGACTGCAGAAACGCGCCCGCCACGCAGACACCGAGACGGCTTAAAATACACCAGACATCCCTTCCAAGCGGCACCTCTTTGTGTCCGGGGATTTACACCCTTACCCCCCAGAGGCCCTCACACCGCGAGGAACAGGAGAGCTAGGCTACCATCTCCCCTGGTACCGCCAGCGCGACCTCAAAGACAGCAGCGCTGGCCCTTCTCCCCGCTTCTAGCCGGGCACTGGTGAACCCCACTTTCCTGCGGCACTGGGAGGCCGATTCCTTGGGAAGATTTAATCCTGCGTGCAGAAGCTGCTCTCCGCAGCTCCTCGGATCCGCCCTCATCCCAATTCCCAGAGTAATGATGGAGCCCTGGCTCCGTACCGCGACAACCCAGCACCCTTCCAGCCCCTTCCCCTAGTTTCGGACAGGTTGCAAGCTCCGCCTTCCTCCCCAGGCCCAGATTCCCTCCAGGGCCCACACTCGGGGCTCTCTGCCGCCCCCCGAAACCAATCCAGGACCCGGACATCAGGCTGAGCGCCAGTCCGTTCCCTCCTGTCTTTAAGCGCAGTGCCCTGCCTTGGGCCAGGGGAAGGGAGGCAGGTGACCGACCAGCTCCGGAGGGACCCAGGCCCCCACACTCACCATCCTCCCGCCGAGTCCCTCCTCCTCCTCCTGCCTCCCCCGTTACCAGGGCAACTGCGACGGCGCCGCCCCCGACGTCCCCCGTAAGCACGGCAGAGGAGCAAAGCAGCAGAACGGGGCGGGGTCCAGCTCGCTTTCCCCAGTGTGCGCAAGCGCGTCAATATTCCCTCCCCCTGCGCAGGCGGGCTGCTGGAGCGGCCGGAGAAGGCGGCAGGCTGCAGAGACCTGGGGAATGGTGAAAACTCGCCCACGTGGCTGGCGGGGGCCACCCGGCTTGTGATTGGCCCAGAGGGAGGTGAGGGCGGGGCGAGAGGAGGTTCCCGGGCGGAGGCCAGAAGTGCATCCCGGCTTGGCTGCCAAAGCGGGCTGCTTCTGGAAGCAGCTGTGTCAGTCCGTTTCTCCCTGGTCCAGGTAAGGATCTTGAGAGGAGGCCTCCTGCAACATCTACCTGTGCCCGGTTTTATTCCCCACATCCCAAGAGGGAGTTTGCATTTCCGTCTTGACTCTGCCCAGGCGAGGCTGCGGCGCGGGCTGGGCTTGCACCTGCCAAAGCCACGTGGCAAGAGAAGGTGAAGTCGCACAGTCGTGTCCGACTCTTTGCGACCCCGTGGACTGTAGCCTACCTGTGGACCTCTTTATGGCCTCCAGTACCTTCGTGTGCCAAGCTGAGGAGCGGGGGCGTCATGGGTTGCTCACCCGTCTCCACACATCCGTGTTAGAATCCGGGCTGGAGGAGTCCTGGTGGTGGGAGGCTGCCTACCGGAGGGCAAGAAGCTGCCTGAGGACTGGCCGTGAGGGCTGGGATGAGGTGATCGCTTACGGGGGTGAAAGGCGTTTGGAATGGATGGTTTTGCTGAACTAAGTTGGCAGGGTCGGTGCGCCGTCTGCAGCCCTGAAGGGGGCAAAAGTGGGCCACCACTTCTAGACAAGAAAGAATGAGAGAGATTCTGGGTGCTATTTCCCACCCCTTCCCCGTGCAGAGAATTACCATATTTGTGCCAGGTCCTAGTCTAGACTCTGGAGACATAGCAGGGGGCTAAATCTGCCCTCATGGAAATTACAACCTTCCTAGTGAGATGGTTTTCATACAAGATTTCATTTCATTCTCACAGCCCTAGAAATTGATTATTTTAAGGTTTAAAGTGGGGACTTGAATCCAGTACTTTCTGACTCTTGAGGAATTATTATTTTTGGCTGCTCCATGCGTGGCATGTGGGGATCTTTGCTCCCCAACCAGGGATTGAACCTGTGTCCTTGCAATGGAAGCAGAGTCTTAATCACTGGAATGCCTGGAAAGTCCCTGGGCTTAGCTATTGTTAATAGTTTCCTCCAGGTTTTGGGCTTTGCTGCTTTTAAGACCAGCAGGTTTTCAGCCTAGTTAAGATCGTTGAAATGAAGGCAGATTTTCCCTGAATGGTTCTTAACATTTTATGCATTCAAGCCAAGTTTCCACCTATCTCTAGCCTGTTGGTTCTTCTGTGAAAAAGGCAAAGCAGACTTCTCTTCCAAAATTGCCTGGAGTCTAACATCATGGCTGCCAGGGAGTCATTTGATTGTACATAGGCATATACTACCAGGGCCCGCTGGTTTAATTATTAGTCTCATTCTCCAGGTTGAGCTAGGTAGCCTTGACATCAGCCCTTGACATCTCAGTGGACTTTGTGTTTGAACTGTTTGAGTCTTGGACTGCTTTGATCTTCCTCTGATGGGAGTACTAGCAGTGATGTTTTGTTTTTTCCCCTAGTAGGGGATTCAAATAGAAGATCTTGGGTGCTTCCCCTGGCCTTGCAAAAGGATACTCTAGAAGAGTTTGGAAAGCCTGTTTCCCAAACTCTGATACTATCTGCTTGAGAAAATCAGCTCTCCCTGGAAGGACGAGCTTTGCTTAAGGAGAGGTAGTAGGTTACATAATTTTTTAAATATTTTCCCCTCTTCCCTCCTTTTCTCTCTTTCTTGAGACAAGCACTTTTTAGTGGATAAGAGGACCTGTCTAGGTGACTCTAAGCCTTGTGACTTTGTGGTCTCTCTCTCTCTTTTTTTGTCCACTCTGCACTGCCCCCTTGGCAGTGAAGGGTGGAGTCCTAACTGCTGGACCATCAAGGAATTCCTGTCTAAGTCTTATAACCTTGGGAAAATACGGCCCTAGCTGTAATGTTTGGATTATTGGATAAATAGGACTAGATCTGTTTCCTGCTCACATTTATATCTGCCACAGTGCAGGACCATGTATGCCATAAACGCTCACCATGCTAGCTCAGTGCATGGGAACCTCCTCGGCATCAGTTTCTTCATCTGTAAGCTGAGATCTTGGATCCCTAATGTTTTTGAGCTGTGACATTCTCTAATCCTGGAAGGAAAGGGAAGTATTGGTCAGTCACCTGTTTGATTTCCACCTTTCCCCCATTCCCTGTAGGGGAACCCTGGATATCATATCGTAATCACCTTTTTAGGAAGTATTAGATATGGCTTGTGTAGAAAGAGGGAGTGTAACTGCTGAAAACTCAGCGACCAGTAGGACTCAGTATAGGAGGGGTAGACAGTTTGCAGCTTCATGAAAGAAAGCCTGTAACTTTTGTAACCAAGGCAGGTTCTGAGTTTGACAAAAAAAGACAAGATGTAGGGGACATCCTTGATGCCCGGAGAACCCGAGAATAATTTGGAATGCATTCCAGGCAGGCAGTAAGTGTTTTTAGAGGACAGATGAGGACTATAGCAGGCACCTTACAGTCTGTCAGGGGAGGCAGATTTTACACTAATAAACATCAAGAAAGTGACAACTACAAAAGTCCCACGTGCTGCAAACGAGGACAGGATACTATGGGATTATGTAACCGAAGGGCTTGAGTTTGCCCTGAAGGAATCACAGAACTGTCCCCTTTGGGGGCCAATGGAATGGGAAAAAATGTTAAGACATAGAATTTAGATTTTTTTCCTTTTATGTTTTACATAAGACAGGACAAGGATGTTCCTTGGTAATGAAGGCAAAGATTCTTGCATGACTTAGCAAATGATTACCCCTTCATGGTAGAAGTGCTTTCACTGTGAAAGAAAGAGGATTTTCCAGTGTTGGATTGTTCAGTTGCGTGTGGAGAGGGATGGCTGAGAAGTGTGTGTGTTGTGTGTGTATGTGTTGAAGGGGAGGCATAGCATTGGGACTGTCTCCATCTGGTGCAAGTGTGGGGCTCTATAAGTCAAGGCTTACTGTTTTTCTTTCCTCTAGAATAAAGGGAACTCTTTCCCTGTCCTGGCTTCAGCTGGGACTGGGTGAAATGCCTTTGGTCTTTGGACCAGCCCCCCTGTAGGAGCCATGTCAGCCTGTCCTTAAAGGACAGAGCCTGGAGCTTCTCCTGGGCTCTGGTAGGGTGTGAGAGGGGGACGTCTCCCCCACCTTAACAAACAGTCTAAAAGGTGATGTCTGCTCTCGCTCTGCCTCATCTGTTGGCTGCTTCTGCCTGCTCCCTCTCTAGCTGGTCTCAGATTTTTGATGGGTTACCTCTTAAATATAGTGGTCTTCCTGGGTATTTCCTTGGATCACTGCTCCTCCCAGTCTGCATTTTCTCTTTGGAAAACTTTATCTTAACCCACCCCCATGTTGCTCCCTCACTGTTTTACTTCTAACCCTGATCTCCGTGCTGGGTTTTAAGCCTAAATATCCAATTGTCTACTGACTAGACCTCTTCTTTATTTTAGCAAATACTCGAATTGCTATGCTAGGCATTGAGGCAACAGTGGTGAGCAATGGACACACTCCTGGCTTCAAGGAGCTTATAGCCTAGTGGGGGACGGTGGGCATTAATTCAGGTAAAACCACAGCGTATCACACATGGCATGGCTCTGAAGGACAAGTACAGAGCCAGGAACTCATAGCAGTGCATGAGAGGGAGGAAGGGGTCCTTCAGAGACTTCTCTGAGCAGAGGAGGTTTCAACCAAGATCTGAAGGATGGGTAGGTGCTTATCGTTCAGACTGTCTCTGCAGAGCAAAAGGCTACTTTTGGGGGAGGGCAGGGGAGTCCTTGAGATTACTTGCTATTGCACCTGCTTTTAAGGCTGCTATTTATTCTGAGGCGACTTTGCTGTAACTTCCCTTGCAGCTGTAATAACCCATGGGTCTTTACTGAGGTAATGTCTTGAGTGGAAGTTCCCTTTCATTCTACTGTATAATATAAAACATTTATTCTTTATTAGGTATATGGCTTCCATCAGCCATATGTTTCCTTTCTCTAATATGAAATCCTGGCTTTGTTTCCGCAAGTCTGTGAGTGCCTTGGATCTACATGACTGTATAACTCAAGAAGATAGCTTTTGTTTTTTAATTATTTTCTTTTGGCCACACTACGTGGCATGCGGGATCTTGGTTCTCCAACCAAGAATCGAATTCGCACCCCCTGCCGTGGAAGTGTGAAGTCTTAAACTGAACCACCAGGGAAGTCCACCTAGCTTTTTTTTAAAAAACATGTTAACCACTATCATTTTCAATTTATATACTTTGGCACTGAATTATTACAAAAATTCTGTAACTTAATGTTTTCAGAATGAGAAAAACAAATGGCCAAAAACATATGAGTAGATGCTTAATCTCATTAAGAATCAAGAAAATACAATTTAGGAGCTTCTCTGATGGTCCAGTGGTTTAGATTCTGTACTTCCACTGCAGGGCACACAGGTTCAATTCCTCGTAAGGGAACTAAGATCCAACATGTTGCACAGTGCTGCCCCCCCAAAATTTTTTAATAAATTTAAAAAAGAAATAAAAATGAAAATAACAATATTGTTTCTGCCCATCATATTGGAAAGAAAGAGAAGATTTATTTATCCATTTTGGTAAAAGTTTGACTAAAGGACCATGATCATATACAACTGGTGGAAAAATCAATTTGAATTATATTTATAAAGATTTCATTTAAAACATGTACGTCCTTTGATCCAGCAATTTCACTTCTAGAAATCTATCTTGAAGGTATAGTTGTGGCACTTCCCCGATGGTCTAGTGGTTAAGACTACACCTCCAATGCAGGGGCCGCAGATTTGACCCCTGGTCTGGGAGGGAACCAAGGGGTTTCCCAGGTGGCCCCAGTGGTAAAGAACCTGCCTGACAGTGCAGGAGACATAAGAGATGTGGGTTTGATCCCTGGGTCGGGAAGACTCCCTGGAGGAGGAGGGCATGGCAACCCACTCAGTATTCTTGCCTGGAGAATCCCACAGACAGAGGAGCTTGGTGGGTTACTGGTCATGGGGTTGCAGAGTCGGACAAGACTGAAGCAACTTCGCACGTACTCCAGGGAACTAAGATCCCACATGATGTATAGTGCAGTAAAAAAAAGATATAGTTGCCATATACACAAAGTAATGTGTATAAGGATACTCTCAGCAGTGAAAAACTGAAAATAACCCAAATAGACATTGGGTTGGATGAAAGGATGAAAGGATGAAATCAAGGCACATGGAATAGTATGTAATAATATAAAAGAGTGAGATGGAGCTGTATCTATAAAACGGAAATTCTCTAAGATATGAAGCAAAAAAAGTCAGTTGTGTATCAGTGCCAGTTAGTTTATTGCTCCTTAGCTCCCAATCTACCCTTCATCGTGTCTTGTGATCCCGGACATTGTAAACCTTTTTCCTTTGCCCTCTGATATGATTTTAAGCTCTACCAGTAGAGGGCGCTGGAGGAGCACCGATGAGGATGGGGTAGTCTTCCTGGTGCCTGGGTGCTTGCCTCCTGTCAAGTTTCAACAACACCCCACCTGGCAGCTTCCGGTTGAGTTCCCTCAGCATCCCGGTAGGCAGCTTCCCAGAATCTCAGTGGCTTCCTGGTGCGTTTCATTAGCCCTCCGACTCAGCATTCCAGCGCATCCAGTTTCCTGCCCGCCAGCCCTTCAGGGGGCAGCACCTCAGCAAACTTTGAAGAAGACTGCTTTTTAAATCTTGCTCAAGGCATGCCTGTGAGCTTGTAATTCAATATATATGGAAGATTGTCAGGTGATTTTTTTTTTTCCGAGAAAAAATACAAATGACATAGTAGAAGAAGTTATAGAAGTTAAGTCTCAAAATTACTCCTTAAAAAAAAAAAAAAAAAAAAAAAACAGATGAGCAGGTATTATTTAGTGAAGAGGGAGAGGAAGAGCATCCTGGACCGGCATTTGCAAAGAAGCATGAGGACTTCCCCGGTGGCTCAGACGGTAAAGTGTCTGCCTACTGAGGGAGACCCAGGTTCAGTCCCTGGGTTGGGAAGATCTCTTGGAGAAGAAAATGGCCACTCACTCCAGTATTCTGGCCTGGAAAATCCCATGGACGGAGGAGCCTGGTAGGCTACAGTCCATGGGGTCGCAGAGTTGGACACGACTGAGCGACTTCACTTTCTGACACAGATGGCAGCTTCTTGCGTTTGAGGAAGTCTCGTAGCACTTGAAACTCAACATGAGCAAAGTCTAACTCAATGTTTTCTCCCTTAAAGCCAGTTTTTCTGTATTCTCAGCCTGTTACTGTCCCAGTCAGAAACCCTGGTATCACTCTAGGTATTTGGGATATACCAAATACCAGAGGAACTCACCAGGACTCCCGCTCTGCTCTGCTTCCAGTTTGAGGGGCTGCTGAGGGAGAAGTAGTCACTTTGTAACATCCACACGCCTTCTTTTGGTTATTAGACCAAACGCTGATTCACATACTGTGCTGGTTCACATACTGTGGCGAAGGAATCTTGCAAATGTAATTAAAGTCCCTAATTGGTTGGCTTTGAGTTAATGTAAAGGGAGATTATCCTGGGTGGCCTGACTTAATCAGATGGAATCCCTTTAAAAAAGGGCTGGGCCCCCTCCTACCTGAGGTTAGGAATTCTAAGAGGTAGTAGACAGACAGGTAGGTAGATCTCCTATTGATTCTGTTTCTGTTGAGCTCTGACTGATAGAATTCCTGCTATACCCGATCACTTGGCACATCCTCAGATTTGGCTACTTTAAAAGCTTCTCTGCTTTTGGTCTTCCTTCCAGTTCTGGTGCATCTGGGTTTACTTGAGCCCCATTTCTTCTTGCCTGGATTATTGGGGGTTCCCTTCCAGCTGGTCTCTGTGTCCCCTGAGGTCTTGCCACACCCTGTTTGCTGCTGCTAAGTCGCTTCAGTCGTGTCCGACTCTGTGTGACCCCAGAGACGGCAGCCCCCCAGGCTCCCCCGTCCCTGGGATTCTCCAGGCAAGAACACTGGAGTGGGTTGCCATTTCCTTCTCCAATGCAAGAAAGTGAAAAGTGAAAGGGAAGTCGCTCAGTTGTGTCCGATTACTTCCATGTAATTGCCTAGACTGTTCTATCTAAACTACACATCTAATCTTATCACTACGAACAAAGCTAGTGGAGATGATGGCATTCCAGTTGAGCTATTTCAAATCCTGAAAGATGATGCTGTGAAAGTGCTGCACTCAGTATGCCAGCAAATTTGGAAAACTCAGCAGTGGCCACAGGACTGGAAAAGGTCAGTTTTCATTCCAATCCCAAAGAAAGGCAATGCCAAAGAATGCTCAAACTACCGCATAATTGCACTCATCTCACATGCTAGTAAAGTAATGTTCAAAATTCTCCAAGCCAGGCTTCAGCAATACGTGAACCGTGAACTTCCTGATATTCAAGCTGGTTTTCGAAAAGGCAGAGGAACCAGAGATCAAATGGCCAACGTCCGCTGGATCATGGAAAAAGCAAGAGAGTTCCAGAAAAATATCTATTTCTGCTTCATTGACTATGCCAAAGCCTTTGACTATGTGGATCACAATAAATTGGAAAATTCTTTAAGAGATGGGAATACCAGACCACCTGATCTGCCTCTTGAGAAATCTGTATGCAGGTCAGGAAGCAACAGAACTGGACATGGGACAACAGACTGGTTCTAAATAGGAAAAGGAGTATGTCAAGGCTGTATATTGTCACCCTGCTTATTCAGCTTCTATGCAGAGTACATCATGAGAAATGCTGGGCTGGAAGAAGCACAAGCTGGAATCAAGATTGCCGGGAGAAATATCAATCACCTCAAATATGCAGATGACACCACCCTTATGGCAGAAAGTGAAGAGGAACTAAAAAGCCTCCTGATGAAAGTAAAAGAGGAGAGTGAAAACGTTGGCTTAAAGCTCAACATTCAGAAAATGAAGATCATGGCATCCGGTCCCATCACTTCATGGGAAATAGATGGGGGAACAGTGGAAACAGTGTCAGAATTTATTTTTGGGGGGGCTCCAAAATCACTGCAGATGGTGACTGCAGCCATGAAATTAAAAGACGCTTACTCCTTGGAAGAAAAGTTATGATCAACCTAAATAGCATATTCAAAAGCAGAGACATTACTTTGCCAACAAAGGTCTGTCTAGTCAAGGCTATGGTTTTTCCAGTAGTCATGTATGGATGTGAGAGTTGGACTGTGAAGAAGGCTGAGCGCCGAAGAATTGATGCTTTTGACCTGTGGTGTTGGAGAAGTCTCTTGAGAGTCCCTTGGACTGCAAGGAGATCAGCCCTGGGATTTCTTTGGAAGGAATGATGCTGAAGCTGAAACTCCAATACTTTGGCCACCTCATGTGAAGAGTTGACTCATTGGAAAAGACTTTGATGCTGGGAGGGATTGGGGGCAGGAGGAGAAGGGGTTGACAGAGGATGAGATGGCTGGATGGCATCACGCACTTGATGGACGTGAGTCTGAGTGAACTCCGGGAGTTGGTGATGGACTGGGAGGCCTGACGTGCTGCTATTCATGGGGTCACAAAAAGTTGGACACGACTGAGCGACTGAACTGAACTGAACTGAACTGAATCTTATCACTCTTCCTAAAATTTGTTAGTGGCTTCCTGAAACTTTCAGGCAGAAGTTCAAAAGCCTTAGCTTTTTTACATGACTACTTTTTTCTCCTCCCTGGCATATAGATCATACGTCTTTTGAAAATTTTTTTTAGGGGTTGCCCAAAAGTTTGCCGTATATATTTACAACTAATCCAAGCCCACTTTCAAATTATACTGTCCCACATCACGGGTAGTCCAAGTACCTTAGAGTCTTCCCAGCTTCTCCACCCCATCTATATAGCATTGTTGTCATTCCTTCATTATTATTTTTTTTTTAGGTAAAGATTTATTTTATTTTTGGCTGCACTGGGTCTTTATTGCTGTATACGGGCTTTCTCTGGTTGCGACAAGCAGGGGCTACTCTCTAGCTGTGGTGCACTGACTTCTTATTGCTGTGCCATTGTGGAGCACGGGCTGTAAGGCATGCGGGCTCAGTAGTTAACAGCGCATGGGCTTAGTTGCCCCACAGCATATGAGGTCTTCCCTTAGCAGGGATCGAACCTGTATCCTCTGCATTGGCAGAGGGACTTTTAACCACTGGACCACCAGGGAAACTCCCATTCAGTTTTTCAAAATATGCATTTGTTTATTTATTCAGCTATACTGGGTCTTCATTGTGGCATGTGGATCTTTAGTTGCATCATGTGGGATCTTCAGTTGTGGCATTCAGGACTTTTCATTGTGAAATACAAACTCTTAGTGGCATGTGGGATCCAATTCCTGATCAGGAAACAAACACGGACTCCCTGCCTTGGGAGCACAGGAGTCTTAGTCACTGGACCACCAGGGAAGATCCCATTTCTGTCTTTATCTGTGACTGTTTCTACTTTTGACGTGACCCTATGCCTCTTCTCCTGCAGATAGATCTCTCCTACCTTCTGGGGCTTCACCCACATTCCACCTCTTTTGGGAAGCCCCCCTTGATTTTTGTGATCCCGCCCCCAACTCAGTCTCCTCTCATCTTGTGTTTATCGTAGCCCTCCGTGTTATCTGCTGTTTCGCAGGTGGGCTCTTGTTCCCCAGTCAGACTCAGCTCCCCAAGGACAGACCCTGTATTGTCCCTTTCGCCTGTCTTGCCCCCAGCATGATCATGCCCTGGGCGGCCCACTGGCAGGCACTCAGGAAACATTTGGTGTCCAGTGGCCCAGATGGGTGAAAGTTCACTGGGCTCTTCCTGACCTGAGTGGGATGATGCTAGCGGCTGGGGTGAGCTGTCCGTCTCCTATAGTGGGCAGTGCTCAGAGCCTCTGGGGAAGGTTTTGATTTAGGGGACAATCCTCGTTTTTCCTCTGTTCTGAAGTTCACAGTTTTGTGTATGGGCAGGATGGAGGCTGATCTGTCTGACTTTAACATCGATGCCCCTCGTTGGGACCAGTGCACTTTCCTGGGGCGGGTGAAGCACTTCTTCAATATCACGGACCCCCGCACGGTCCTGGTACCAGAGCGGGAGCTAGACTGGGCCAAAGTGATGGTGGAGCAGAGCAGGTGAGCGGCTGGGGGACGGGCCGGGTGCACTGGGGCAGCATCGGTGGGTGCCCTAGGGGAGAGGTGGAAATGGAAGATGAGGGGATAGTCAGAGAGCTCAGGGAGGCGGGGGAGCCAAGAGCAGGATGACTCAGGGTGGAGGTTGGGAGGTAACACTGGCCTGCTGTCTTTGGGCGACAGGATGGGGACTGTGCCCCCGGGCACCCAAGTGGAGCAGCTTTTCTATGCTAAGAAGCTGTACGACTCGGCCTTCCACCCTGACACTGGGGACAAGATGAACGTCATTGGGCGGATGTCCTTCCAGGTCCCTGGTGGCATGATCATCACGGGCTTCATGCTCCAGTTCTACAGGTGCGACTGGGGAGCAAGGCAGCGCCAGGGGCACCACTTAGACCTGCTAGGGAGGGAGCCATAGTAGGATAATAGTAATAGCCGTCTTTATTGATTCCTTACCAGATACCAGACACTGTGTTCAATTGTTCGCATGTATCACCTCATTTAATCTCAGCAGCCCTACAGAGAGGTACTGTTTTCATCTTCATTTTACAGATGAAGACCTGCAGTTCTACAGAGGTTATGTGACTTGCCCAAGTGCACCAGCCAGGAAATAGTGGTGCCTGGTTATATGAACTGAGGCAGTTTTCTCTAGGACTCAATGACTGAACTCTTCTGCTCCTTTAAAAAGTACTTATTCAACAATGAATTTAGTGTATTATAACAGAATATCCATAAAATTAAAAAATGGGAAGACACTTTCAGTCCAGTTGGAGAGAGAACACTTTCTCTGTTCCCCTTCCTCTTCTCCCTGCCCCTCTTCCCTCCCTAACACATTCGGTTAGCCAATTGTCGAGCCAGACCTTGGACCAGATAGAAAGTAAAAGTGTTAGTCTCGGTTGTGTCCAACTCTTTGTGACACCATGAACTGTAGCTCACCAGGCTCCTCTGTCCATAGAATTCTCAAAGCAAGAATACTGGAGTGGGTTGCCATGCCCTCTTCCAGGGGATCTTCCTGACCCAGGGATAGAAACTGGGTCTCCCGGACTGCAGGCAGATTCTTTACTGTCTGAGCCACCAGGGAAGCCCACCCTTCAAGAAGCACCCAGTTTTGTTGAGACCAAGAAAGAAACAGTTAGTCCAGCTTGCCAAGTGGTAGGCTGGGGGCAGAATATGGCGTGGTGGGAGCAGACATCATAGAATGACTAACTGTGTCTCAGGAAGGACAGGGGAAGGGTCAGGAAGGTTCCAAGGAAGAAGAGATCTCTCCAGAGAGCAGGATTCAGCCATATACCAAGAGGCTGGGGGTGTGGATGTTCCAGGCAGAGGGGCAGCTGGTGCAGAAGAGCAGGAAATAGCATGGGAATGGCCTGGGAAGTGGCAGGTGTGATTGGTGTCCCCAAGCCCTCCCACCTCTTTGCCTCTCCCGGCCTCTCTCCTGGTAGGACGATGCCGGCAGTGATTTTCTGGCAGTGGGTGAACCAGTCCTTCAATGCCTTAGTCAACTACACCAACAGGAATGCGGCTTCCCCCACGTCGGTCAGGTAGGAGGCTTGAACCCCTGGCTGTCTGTGTGGCCTGGAGCTGCCTTCTTGCCTTGAGGGGGAACAGCCCTTCTTAAGGGGTTCCGGGGCTGGCTGTCCTCCCTGGGTGGGGCCTGCCCTGGGGGGGTGACCAGGTTTCTTTTCAGGGTTTAGAAGTATTAGGTGGACTAGGAGAGTATCTTCTTCCTAGATGAATTCAACATTCACTCATTCATTCATGCCACAATTATGTCTAGAGTGTGTATTAGGTGTTGGATAGGGTTCTAGGGGTAGGGGATACGTTTGAGTAAGACATGTGGTCTCTGGAGTTTAAGCTCTTTTTAGGAAAATAAACATAATGATCTCAGTCTGTGATAGCTGCTATTAAGGAAATAAACAGATGACATGCTGGAGAACAGCAGAAGGGCCTCTGTACAGATAGGCCGGTCAGAGAAGTCCTTTCTGCAGGGCTGACATTTCAGCTGAGTTTTGAAAGGTAAGGATTTAGCCATGCAAGAGCCCGGGGAAAGATTCCCAGGAGAGGGAGTGGCAGCGTGCAGAGGTTCTGAGCAGGCAGGCACTTGGTGTGTTTAACGTACTGAAAGGAGCATCTGAATGAGTTGGAGGGAGATCCCAACCTGAAGCCAAGGTTTTCAGGCAAGAAGTCACAATTCCAGCCTTTATCACTCAAGCTTTGGTCCTGCCCTCAGCCACCTGGAGTCCCCACTCCCAAACATCTCTCTCCTCCACTAGGCAGATGGGTGTTTCCTACATCACAGCCACAACCACTGCAGTGGCCACTGCTGTGGGCATGAACATGTTGACAAAGGTACGGTCTGGGGCTGCTATGGACACGGTGGTCACAAGGGGGCAGCAGAGTCCTAGGGAAAACTTTTTTTTTCCCCAGGTATGGGTGGTTTCCCAGACTGGAAGAGCTGGATTTGGGCCAGAGCCTAGCCAAGCAGTGGGAAGTTCAGCAGGGCTGTCCCACATTGGTTTTTCTCGGGCCTTTGAGGGAATTTGGGTGCCCTGGCTGGGTGTCAGGATATGTGGCGGTAGTAAGGTCTGATTTCTTATTTTATCGTCCTAAAGCCCCTTCCAGCCCCATCTTCTAGGGGCCTGACCTACTCCCCTCGTCCTGTTCCCCCACAGAGAGCTCCGCCCCTGGTGGGCCGCTGGGTGCCCTTTGCCGCCGTGGCTGCAGCTAACTGTGTCAACATCCCCATGATGCGCCAGCAGTGAGTACAGGGATCCCTTTTCCTCCCTGTAAACCGCAAGGTCCAGCAGGGAAAGGGCAGGAGACCAAGGCAGAGGCTGGCTTTAGCGGCTGAGGTGGGGGCGGGGAGGGCTGCACTTCCAAAGGTTCTCCGAGGATGGGCGGCTCGGCTCCAACAGTTATGGCTGCAGGAGGGATGGGTGACCTGGGTTTCGTCTGTGATGAATGCTGTGGGAGTCATTCTCTGAATGGATTTGGAGGTTTAGTGTGGACCTGGGGGGTTTGGCACCAGCTCACGTCCTTTCAACTACAACTGTATTTAAGTCGTGAACTTGGCCTACTTCCAGAGCCCTGGGGATGGCTCACAGAGTGAAACGCAGCAGAGCAAGGTATCCAAAGATAAAACAGAACCAAGAGGCTCTGAGGGAAGCCAGAGGGGTAGATAGATGTTTTCCAGCTGCCAGACTCTAAACTTCACAGCAGGAAAGGGGAAAGGAGAAACCCACTATGCCTCACAGCTTTTATTCCTTGACTAGAGAAAGCAAAGATGTTCCCCTGCTACAAAATTTAATGATGTAATAGATGTAAAGCGCTCAAAATAGCACCTGGAATGTAATATTAAGCGTTAGCTACTGTTGCCACAGTTGCCATCAATGTCTTCCTGGTCATCACCGATGTCGTAAGGCACATTTTCTTAGGACTAGTAGTCAATGGAAAGTGATCACAATCACCCTTGCAGAAAGAGCACACCACGCAAGAGCCACACATACACTCCACTTGACTCCTCTTCCCCTCCCCCATCCAGTTGCTCCTTCCAACGAATGAATGAGTCCCCACCACCCACCTGGCCTTGGATGGAGTGCTGGCTTGAATATAAGAGCCAGAGCGGCTCCTGTGTGTGGGTGGGTCATGGAGTCAGGCACTGGACCCAGCACTTGGCAGGCATCATCCCATTTAATCCTCACTGAGTCCTATGAAGGGGCGCCATGATTATCCCCATTTTGCAGATGAGGGTAACTGTGTCTTCAGAAGGACTAGGGAACTTGCTCAGGAGCATACACTTGCTCTGCAGCTTCCAGATCCAGCCTAGGCAGCTGGGACCTGGCGCTCGCTCTCTGAGCCTCTGCCCTAGACATCGGTATCACTCTCTGGAGTGGGGAAGGCCGCTTCAAGGGCCAGGCTGCAGGAGGTGGCTCCCTAGAGCTGGAATGGCCTGGCCCCGGGCCCCTCATGTGTCACATCGCTGGCGGGCTTCCAACACACCCCTTTCCCGCATCCAGCACCTCCTGTCTGTGTTTAGGGAACTCATCCAGGGAATCTGTGTGAAGGACAGGAACCACAATGAGATCGGTCATTCCCGGGTGAGCAGAGGCCTGCCCTGGGGGTGGGAGGAGGGAGTTCCCTCTCAGACCCTGTCCTGTTCTTAGCACTCAGAGCAGGCCTGGGCTAAAAACCTTTGCCCTAGAGCCATCCTCCTTCTTCATCGATTTTCCCTCTATATCTCTGCTCATGCCATTTCTGGTCCTGAAGCTGTAAGAACTTGGCTGGGTGGGAGAGGGTCAGGTATGTTCACTTCACCCCTGACAGGTCCATCCCTTCCCCTTTACCAGCTCAGACTTGACCGTGACTCTGACCCTGGCCCAGCCCTCTGGTGCAGCCTGCGGACTCCGCATAAAGTCATAACTGAGAACTAACTTTTTTCTGTCCTCAGAGAGCTGCAGCCATAGGCATCACTCAAGTGGTTATTTCTCGGATCACCATGGCAGCCCCTGGCATGAGTAAGATGGGGAAGCCCTCCCGTCCTGGGGGACCCTGGCTCACATGATGGAGACCTCAGCCACACTTGGGTGGGGGGTGGGACCCCAGCCTCTATAGGCAACCTTCTCAAACTGGTGGAGAGTCACACCGTAAATCCTGGAATGTCAGTTAATCAAGATTTGGTGGAGAAAGTTGTTTTCATTTAACAAATATTCCTTAAGTTCCTTCAATGTGTTGGGGAGATAGTGGTAGAGAAAATAAGTTCCCTGTCCTGGTTTTGCCTCCAGCAGGGACAGGTTACAGAGCAGGATACAAAACTTGCTTGAAAGATGGTTGGTTGTAAGAAGGGTGCTCTGGGCCTGTGGTACCCATCCTCCTGTGGTTATAGGGCTGCAGGTTGAGGAGTCTGGGAAACACTTCTTCTGGGACTTGGGGAAGAAGTGGTTGTGGCCATGCCTATACATCCTTCTCCCCAGTGAAAAATATTTTCTGGAACTTCTGGGTGAGGAGGGGGAACCACTCAGTCTGTGATCTGACTTCGGAAGGGCAAGTGTCACAGCCTTTCCTCTGCCCCTTCTAGTTCTGCTGCCGGTCCTCATGGAAAGACTGGAGAAGCTGCGCTTCGTGCAGGTGAGTGGACTCTCCTTTGCACCTTCACTGCCCGGTGGCCCCAACCACACCTGTGCTGGGGGTTCCTGACCCTCTCACCCTTCTGTCTCTTTCCCATCCCCGCACCGCACTCCGGGAAGGCCCCTCCCAGTACCCTGGCTGTCTGATTCTCAGCCTTGTCTGCTAAGAGCAAGGAGACTCCCACCTCCGCTGCAGAACCAGGGTTTCCTGCCTGTGGGTTTCTAGCTGGCTTGCCGATGGGGTTCACCTCTCAGTATGTAAGTCACGTGGGTCTCTCTTTCGTCTTGTTTCTGCACAGAGAGTCCGGGTTCTGCATGCGCCTTTGCAGGTTCTGCTGTCCGGATGCTTGTGAGTAACGTGTTTTTTCAGTTGGCGTCTGTGGTGGGGCACCCAAGATCTGTCTTCCTGTGTCACCCATGTGGGAAGACATGTACTCCTTTACCTGACTTCAAAAGCACCCAGGCTTGAACACCTGTGGCCCCTCTGACTTGTCCCATCTTTCCAAGGGCACTGGGCTGGCCCTGTGCATACACTGGGGCGGAAAGTAGAACCCTTGGATGTCCTTCTATCCCCGGGGTCTCCCCTCCAACCTTAGGTCTGCAGTAGTTTTAGAGAAGAGACAAAAACGATAAGATCATCCCACCACAAAAGAGAAATAAGAACTATGTGAGGTGACAGAGGGGTCAGCTCACCCCAGTGGTGACTTTAGGTGACACCAGCGGTGAAGGACTTGCCCGCCAGTGCAGGAGACATAAGAGACGCGGGTTCAATCCTGGGTCGGGAAGGTCCCCTGGAGGGGAGGGCATGGCAACCCACTCCAGTATTCTTGCCTGGAGAATCCCATGGACAGAGGAGCCTGGTGGGCTACAGTCCATAGGATCGCAAAGAGTTGCACATGACTGAAGTGACTTAGCATGCACACATGCGCATGTCAGTTGTATCTCCATACATCCGAATACGGTGAGACGTGGAAAATGACACAGCCTGGGCCCGTCACGTGCCCCAGGCTCGCACAGGCAGAAAGCACCATGACTCCCGGCAGCGGTCTTGGTGCCTGCCCTGGGCTGGACAAGTCCCAGCATTCATCGTGCTTTGTGGGGTCATGAGCTAATGACCACAACCTAAGCTCGTGTGTATTGGATGTTTCCTGTGTGCCCCCACTGTGCTGATGTTTCATGTCTATAATCTCACCTGATTCCCTGAGCCCTCGAGGTATACATACTGTCAGCGTCTCCTTTCCCAGATGAAGAGACTTGCCCAAGCATCTCTAGTTGGTAATTTCTGGAGCTGAGATTGGATCCTTAATAAGTCTCACATTATGCCAGACTGTCTTCTTTTTTTTTTTCTGCCGTGCAGGCTTTTCTCTAGCTGCAGTGAGCAGGGGCTACTCTCTAGTTGCAGTGCACGAGCTTCTCATGGCGGTGGCTCCTCTTGTTACGGAGCACGGGCTCTAGGGTGAGCGGGCTCGGTAGTTGCGACTCCCGGGCTCTAGAGCACAGGCTCGGTAGTCAGAGGTGCCTGGGCTTAGTTGTTCCAAGGCATGGAACAACTGGATCGAGGGTCAAACCCATGTCTCCTACGCTGGATCGAGGGTCAAACCCATGTCTTCTACACTGGCTAGCAGATTCTTTACCGCAGAACCACCAGAGAAGTCCCCGCCAGAGTGTCTTCTGCGAATTGATTTGCTGCTGAGGGAGCAGTTACATACCATGGGCTGAACGTGTTTACCTTGTTTAACCCTCACAGTAACCCTGCCGAGTAGGCACTCTTGCCCTCCCTCCGCTGGCTCAGAGGGGGCTTGCCCCAGATGGCACAGCTAAGAAGTGGCAGAGCTGGGACTTGAACCCAGGTCTCTTAGAATCCCAGACTCTGTAAAATACAGTCCTGGGCCCACATCCTCTGAGAACTTGTGAGAATAAAGATTCAAGCCCTTTCCTGGACCTGCTGAATTAGCACTGCATCTGAACAGGCTCCTAGAATTCCTTGTGTACTCCATGAAGTTCCAGAGGCTCTGCCCTCACTGTTCTCCAACAGCCTGGGGGTTCAGCAAGTACAGGAGCCTGACCCCGAGTTCACGCCCCTCCTGCTTTCCCTAAACACCAGAGGGCACCCGTGGTTACGAGCGCCGCTGCTCACACTCTCTGGTGTCTCCATTCCCATCTTCATCTGTGAGAACAGCGGATGGATGGGGGGGAGGGGTGCAGGGGGCTGGTTTTATCCTGTGCTGGAGTGAGTCTCCAGGCGCCAAGAGACCAGGAACAGGGTTGGAGGGAGAGGAACTTCGGGTTCAGCTCCCCCATCCTTTGGGGAATCCCAGCCACAGGGTGTGGATGAGTCTGTGAGATGCCAGACACCCCCTAATGCTTTGGTTTCTCCTTTCTTCCAGTCTCATCTTCATGGTGCCAGTGGCGTGTGGGCTGTTCCCGCAGCAATGGTATCAGCTGTTCATTACCCACTTGTTTTTACTAAATTGCCTGTCTCTGCTCTTCCTGACCTGCCCACTCTCCTGAAGGAGAGAGAGCGGCAGGCAGGACAGCATCTGTGCGGGGACAAGTGTGAACTCTGTCTGTGTGAACTCTGGGCCTCTTGACTCCAGTTGAATGGGAAACCAAAACAGAGCTCCAAGGGGCAGAGGGATGTTGCTCACTCCCAGTGGAGCACAGGCTGCCTTGGAAAGATGGTAGGGGAACAGTAAGAGACTTACTGTCCCTGCTGGTTGAGTTGTTAGACCCATCTCCCCTGGCTGGATCTGGTCTTTGAAATCGAAAAAGAGGGTAGGTACTTACTCTGGCTGATGTTTGCTGAAGGGTGGATGCCTTGGACCTCTCAGCTTCCCTTGTGTGTCCTGGGAAGGGTGCAGGGGGTGGGTGAGAAGAGATGATGGCAAAGGGACAGGGAAGCATTAGACAGGTGTCAGGGGCAGGGGGCAGGGTGGCGGAGAGGACTGACTCCAGGAGATCAGATGTAGCCTGAATGGATACAGAGAAGACGCCCGTCTCCCTTCTCCTAGTACTCCCAGCTCAGTAGTCACCCACACCTCTCCTGTGTTCTGATCACCGTGCTTGCAGTCTTTGAGAAGGTAGATGTTTGGCACTAGGGAGAATGAAGTCAGAGCCCAACAGAAGTAAAAACCAAAAAAAAAAAAAAAAGTAAAAAGCAACATACTGTGCTGTATAGAAACCATTTGTAATTCTGAGCTGAAAATTCTAATTCTGAAAAAATGGGCAAGGGCTTCTTAGAGGTGGCAACTATGTTGGATTTTATCTCAGGGTAATTTGCTGTTCGTCCAGGTGGCAGGCTCATAACACCCTTCTCTCTTCTCAGTGAATTGCCGGTTTCCTATCTGGAACCTGAGCTCCAGGACACCATCAAGGCCAAGTACAGAGAACCTGTGCCTTATGTCTACTTCAATAAGGGCCTCTGAAGGCCTCACCCCAGCACGGACCAGTCCATACACCAGCTTCTCCTCAACTGCTGTGGATTCCTGTGCCTTACTCCTCTTTGCCGACAGGGCCTGCAGGCCTGCGTGGATTCGGGGGGCGAGGGTGGCAGTGGGAGGATGCCTCATGCTTCTACCCAGGTACCTGGGTTTATTGGACTCCAGGGGATAAAAGCGACCAAGGGGAGAGAGGCCAAGGCTTCTATCTGCTCTCCCCGAACCCCTGTCTCCTGGAGACCAGGAGCTAAGACCCCCCTTCAGGGAGAAGGTGTTAGGTCCTGAGGGTGACACTCAAGTAAACCATTTGGAAAAATTAGGAAACCTGGGATTCTGGTTCCAGCTGGAGTTGAGGAAGGGCCCCCTTTCTCTTCCTCCTCATCTGTTCTCAGTCAAGGGCACCCTTCCCGCCGGGAGGGGGTGTGGTTCTGGCTCCCTCAGGAAGGGGGAGGGGAGAGGCTGGGCCACCTTGAACCTCCTCTTTGCTCTTGCCCACTCTCCTCCCCAGGGCCCCCTGGGCAGAAAGCTTCTTTGGGAGTCTTGCTAAACTTGAGAGTTTTTATCAGGCACCCAGGAGTTTTTAGTGAAAAGCACCGCCCTCCTCCCAGGGGGGGAGGGGTGCAGGGGGCTGGTTTTATCCTGTGCTGGAGTGAGTCTCCAGGCGCCAAGAGACCAGGAACAGGGTTGGAGGGAGAGGAACTTCGGGTTCAGCTCCCCCATCCTTTGGGGAATCCCAGCCACAGGGTGTGGATGAGTCTGTGAGATGCCAGACACCCCCTAATGCTTTGGTTTCTCCTTTCTTCCAGTCTCATCTTCATGGTGCCAGTGGCGTGTGGGCTGTTCCCGCAGCAATGGTATCAGCTGTTCATTACCCACTTGTTTTTACTAAATTGCCTGTCTCTGCTCTTCCTGACCTGCCCACTCTCCTGAAGGAGAGAGAGCGGCAGGCAGGACAGCATCTGTGCGGGGACAAGTGTGAACTCTGTCTGTGTGAACTCTGGGCCTCTTGACTCCAGTTGAATGGGAAACCAAAACAGAGCTCCAAGGGGCAGAGGGATGTTGCTCACTCCCAGTGGAGCACAGGCTGCCTTGGAAAGATGGTAGGGGAACAGTAAGAGACTTACTGTCCCTGCTGGTTGAGTTGTTAGACCCATCTCCCCTGGCTGGATCTGGTCTTTGAAATCGAAAAAGAGGGTAGGTACTTACTCTGGCTGATGTTTGCTGAAGGGTGGATGCCTTGGACCTCTCAGCTTCCCTTGTGTGTCCTGGGAAGGGTGCAGGGGGTGGGTGAGAAGAGATGATGGCAAAGGGACAGGGAAGCATTAGACAGGTGTCAGGGGCAGGGGGCAGGGTGGCGGAGAGGACTGACTCCAGGAGATCAGATGTAGCCTGAATGGATACAGAGAAGACGCCCGTCTCCCTTCTCCTAGTACTCCCAGCTCAGTAGTCACCCACACCTCTCCTGTGTTCTGATCACCGTGCTTGCAGTCTTTGAGAAGGTAGATGTTTGGCACTAGGGAGAATGAAGTCAGAGCCCAACAGAAGTAAAAACCAAAAAAAAAAAAAAAAGTAAAAAGCAACATACTGTGCTGTATAGAAACCATTTGTAATTCTGAGCTGAAAATTCTAATTCTGAAAAAATGGGCAAGGGCTTCTTAGAGGTGGCAACTATGTTGGATTTTATCTCAGGGTAATTTGCTGTTCGTCCAGGTGGCAGGCTCATAACACCCTTCTCTCTTCTCAGTGAATTGCCGGTTTCCTATCTGGAACCTGAGCTCCAGGACACCATCAAGGCCAAGTACAGAGAACCTGTGCCTTATGTCTACTTCAATAAGGGCCTCTGAAGGCCTCACCCCAGCACGGACCAGTCCATACACCAGCTTCTCCTCAACTGCTGTGGATTCCTGTGCCTTACTCCTCTTTGCCGACAGGGCCTGCAGGCCTGCGTGGATTCGGGGGGCGAGGGTGGCAGTGGGAGGATGCCTCATGCTTCTACCCAGGTACCTGGGTTTATTGGACTCCAGGGGATAAAAGCGACCAAGGGGAGAGAGGCCAAGGCTTCTATCTGCTCTCCCCGAACCCCTGTCTCCTGGAGACCAGGAGCTAAGACCCCCCTTCAGGGAGAAGGTGTTAGGTCCTGAGGGTGACACTCAAGTAAACCATTTGGAAAAATTAGGAAACCTGGGATTCTGGTTCCAGCTGGAGTTGAGGAAGGGCCCCCTTTCTCTTCCTCCTCATCTGTTCTCAGTCAAGGGCACCCTTCCCGCCGGGAGGGGGTGTGGTTCTGGCTCCCTCAGGAAGGGGGAGGGGAGAGGCTGGGCCACCTTGAACCTCCTCTTTGCTCTTGCCCACTCTCCTCCCCAGGGCCCCCTGGGCAGAAAGCTTCTTTGGGAGTCTTGCTAAACTTGAGAGTTTTTATCAGGCACCCAGGAGTTTTTAGTGAAAAGCACCGCCCTCCTCCCCCCACCCCCCGCAAAAAAAAAAACAGAACATAGTGAGGCAGCAGAGTTTCATGGTGCTTCAAACCCTATCTGTTGACACTGGCTTTGTTCTCCTAAAACCATATCTGATTCTACTTCTCTGTGTCTGAAAGATAAAACCACTGACTGTGAGTGAAAAGGACGTAGGTAAGCATTAACTGCATGTTTTAGTGGGTATAATTTCCTGGCTGCCTCCCTTCCTCAGCCTATTTGGTTAAACACCAAAGAAAGACTGGTGTGGACTGAATAGGAAAGGGAAGTTTTATTTGGACGCCTCTGAGAGGAAACCAACCAGGACCAAAGAGCCTTAAAGGACCACAGCTAAGTGCAGCCGCTCACCCTTCCCTGCCAGGGTGCTCTAGGTTAGTTTGGAAGCCCTTGAGGGAGAGGGGGCTGCTGTAGCCAACCTGGGGCCAATGTCTATGAGTTTTGTCTAGTAGAATTTACTGACTGATCAGAGGGTATCACTGTCAATAGAGTACATTTCTTGAAAGAGCACAATGAACTGTCTGCACACTGAGTTAATAAAACCTAGACGGAAAGCAAGATCTGTTCTTACTTTGGCCTTGGCATGGAGGAGGGTATCACAACTCTGAGGGGAACCTGTCTGGTGCCCAGAGGCCATTGTTTGTCTCCCTTATTTTGGAGGAAAAATCTACCTGCCTTTGCTGGAGGCTCTAGAGTGTTCGCTGGACTGGAGGTGTTGCTTGAGGGCAAGAGCTGGCAAACCATGGCTTGAGGGGCCAGCTCTGCCTGTTTTTATGTTCCTGGGAGCTCAGAATGGCTTTTAAATTTTTGAAAGCTTGTGAAAAAAGAAGGATGTGTGAGACCCTGAGTGGGTGGCATGTAGAACCGAAAATATTTACTATTTGGGCCTCTACACAGTGTCCCCTACTCTGGAGTAATGGTTCCGAAGAAACATGCCTGAGATTCACCAGGAGGGCTTCTCAAAACACGGGTTATAGGGCACCTTCCCTAGAATTTCTCATTCCACGGGGCTGGGATGGGGCCTGTGGATTTGTGTCTCTGGTAATTGTGATGCTGATGCTGTTAGTTTGCGGACCACTTTGAAGGACCACTGCTCTGAAGAGAAAGGGCCTCCTCTTTGAGGTCAAAGTACTGACAGCAGTTTGATTTTTCCCCCATTAAAAAAAAAATACAGTTTACAAATCATGAAATTCATCCTTTGAAAGATACAGTTCAGTGGTTTTTAGCATACTCATAATGTCATATAACTGTCATTACTCTCTAATTCCAGAATATTTTCGTTATTCCTGAAAGAAGCTCTGTACTCATTAGTAGTCATTCATTATATCCTCAACCCCCAGCCCCTGGCAACCTCTCATCTATCTTTTGTCACTATGGATTAACCTATTCTGGACATTTCATATAGATGGACTCATACAGTATGTGGTCTTCTGTGTCTGACTTCTTTCACTCATTTTTTTCAAAGTTCAGCTATTCTGTAACGTGTGCAACTTAATTTGGGCTGATATCTGAGCAGAAAAGCCTATGTCTTTGGAGCTGACTTCCTTGGGACAGGAGATTTACCTTCAGCTTTGCTCCGTTCCAAAGGCAAATAGGAAAAACATTACCAGAGCTGGCTGGAACTCGGCAGCAATTCTGAGCTGAGGTTCGTTCAAGAATCCGGAACCGTCTTACTTTTCCAGCTCCTTAAGCCTCCTGGCATTTCCTCCTTTCTTCATAGATGATTACTCTTGGAAAAGTCTGGAGTAGAGTGACTGCCGTTTAGAGGCAGGTTAAAAAGTTCATTCAAACTGCATCTCAGTTCTATCTTGTAAAAGCCTCCCATTTCTGTGAGTTGGCTCCTATAGGTGTGGAACGAGGTGATGAGGGTGACTAAAATGCCTCAGGGTGACAAGTTCTAGTTCAAATTGGGCAGGGTGTCATGTTTGTCCTGTCCTGGAGCTCAGTTCAAGCTCAGGTAAAGAGAGAAAAGGAAGTTGAGAAAGGACAGAATTCCTTTCTGTTTGTCAAATTGAAACCTTTGGAGTTGCCTAATGATGTTCGGCCTTCTTTTTTTTTTTAATTAAAATTTTGTTGAAGTATAGTTGATTTATAGTGTTGTGTTAGTTTCAGGTGTCCAGCAAAGTCAATCAGTTATATATGTCAGTTCAGTTCAGTTCAGTCACTCAGCCGTGTCCAACTCTTTGCGACCCCGTGAATCGCAGCACGCCAGGCCTCCTTGTCCATCACCATCTCCTGGAGTTCACTCAGACTCACATCCATCGAGTCAGTGATGCCATCCAGCCATCTCATCCTCGGTCGTCCCCTTCTCCTCCTGCCCCCAACCCCTCCCAGCATCAGAGTCTTTTCCAGTGAGTCAACTCTTCGCATGAGGTGGCCAAAGTACTGGAGTTTCAGCTTTAGCATCATTCCTTCCAAAGAAATCCCAGGGCTGATCTCCTTCAGAATGGACTGGTTGGATC
>SJYT01055670.1:80884-112121 GCA_006410635.1 Cephalophus harveyi
CTATGGAGAACAGTGTGGAGATTCCTTAAAAAACTGCAAATAGAACTGCCTTATGACCCAGCAATCCCACTGCTGGGCATACACACTGAGGAAACCAGAATTGAAAGAGACATGTGTACCCCAATATTCATTGCAGCACTGTTTATAATAGCCAGGACATGGAAACAACCTAGATGTCCATCAGCAGATGAATGGATAAGAAAGCTGTGGTACATATACACAATGGAGTATTAC
Source organism: Cephalophus harveyi (assembly GCA_006410635.1). Taxonomy (NCBI): domain Eukaryota; kingdom Metazoa; phylum Chordata; class Mammalia; order Artiodactyla; family Bovidae; genus Cephalophus; species Cephalophus harveyi. The sequence continues at coordinate 81,119 of SJYT01055670.1, forward strand.
TCAGCCATTAAAAAGAATTCATTTGAATCAGTTCTAATGAGATGGATGAAACTGGAGCCTATTATACAGAGTGAAGTAAGCCAGAAAGAAAAACACCAATACAGTATACTGACACATATATATGGAATTTAGAAAGATGGTAATGATGACCCTGTATGCGAGACAGCAAAAGAGACACAGATGTATAGAACGGACTTTTGGACTCTGTGGGAGAGGGAGAGGGTGGGATGATTTGGGAGAATGGCATTGAAATATGTATACTATCAGGTAAGAAATGAATCGCCAGTCTATGTTCGATACAGGATACAGGATGCTTGGGGCTGGTGCACAGGGATGATCCAGAGAGATGATATGGAGTGGGAGGTGGGAGAGGGGTTCAGGATTGGGAACTCATGTACACCCATGGCAGATTCATGTCAAGGTATGGCAAAGCCAATACAGTATTGTAAAGCAAAATAAAGTAAAAATTAAAATTAAAAAAAAATTCCTTAGTTGCAACTTTTTAAATTCAAAATTTAGTAATAATTTTCTCATTGTATTTTGGCATCTGGATTTGCAGGAAAAAAAATCTGAAGATGTTTTGATGCTTATATCTTGTGATTAATTTTTTTTTTACAATTCAGACTTTTGTTTTAGTGGTACTTTTAATATTTGTAGCTCAAATATATTGTCAAACTTCTGTCTAAGTGTGGATATATTTCAGCAATTTTTTTCTCTTGTAAAGAGATATTGTTGTTGTTGTTTAGTCTCTTAGTTGCATCAGACTCTTTGTGACCCATGGCCTGCAGCATGCAAGACTTCCCTGTCCTTCATAGTCTTCCTGAGTTTGTTCAAATTCATGTCCATTGAGTCAGTGATACCATCTGACTATCTCATTCTCTGCTGCTCTCTTCTTCTCCTGCCCTTAATCTTTCCCAGCGTCAGGATCTTTTCCAGTGAGTTGGCTCTTCCAATCAGGTGGCCAAAATATTGGAGCTTCAGCTTTAGCATCAGTCCTTCCAGTGAATATTCAGGATTGATTTCCTTTAGGATTGACTGGTTTGATCTCCTTGTAGTCCAAGGACTCTCAAGAGTCTTCTCCAGAAACACAATTCAAAAATATCAATTCTTAGGTTCTCAGCCTGCTTTATGGTCCAACTCTCACATACTTACATAACTACTGGAAAAACCATAGCTTTGACTATATGGACCTTTGTCTGCAAAGTGATGTTTTTGCTTTTTAATATGCTCTCTAGTTTTATTATAGCTTTCCTTCCAAAGAGTGTACATGCATGCTAAGTTGCTTCAGTCATGTATGACTGTGCAACCCTGTGGACTGTAGCTTGCCAGGCTCCTCTGTTCATGGGATTCTATAGGCAAGAATAATGGAGTGGGTTACCATGCCCTCTTCCAGTGGATCTTCCCAACCCAAGGATCGAACCCACATCTCTTATGTCTCCTGCATTGGCAGGTGGATTCTTTACCACCAGCACTACCTGGGAAGCCCCTTCCAAGGAGCAAGTGTCTTTTAATTTCATGGCTGTAGTCACTATCTGCAGTGATTCTGAAGGTCAAGAAAATAAAATCTGGCAAGAATACTGGAGTGGTTTGCCATTGCCTCTTCTAGTGACCATGTTTTGTCAGAACTCTTCACTATGACCCATCAGTCTTGAGTAGCCCTACATGGCATGGCTCATAGCTTCATAGAGTTATGCAAGCCCCTTCCCCACAACAGGGCTGTGATCCATGAAAGGGTAAAGAAATATAAATGAACTCAATTTGGATTTACTGCTTAGACTTTGGAGAGTATTTCAAATTTACTAATTTATTCATTCTCTTTCTTTCCTTTCCAAAATATGTTTATGGTATCTATACTGCTGATCTTCTCTCTAGTCATTTTTTATTTCTTTATTTTTCGTTCTCTTTTCTTGGAAGTTTGTTGTTTGTCCTCCTATCTCTCATCTGGTTTTCTACTCCATTTCTTTGACTTACTTGTTTTGGATAAAGAAGTTTATATTTCTACTCTTGATTTTGGAGTTTTTCCCCTGCTCCTGCCTTATTTCAGTTTTCTCCCTTTTAATCTCAGCCTTCTTGATTTCATTGAAGTTTAGCTTTCCATTGGGATTTGTTCTCTCCATCATTGGAAGCCATATAATTTTAGACTTTGTGTTCTGAAGTTTTATTATGCATCTTTCAGTCTCAGAGGCGCAATGAGATATCATTATACACTGATTATCTTGGCTAAAATATAAAAGTTTTGTAATATCAATATCAATTCCTGGTATTGGATAATTGGAGTGATTGGCACTGTCATAAACTCATGGCTAGGGGTGGAAATGCAAAATATAACATACAGTTTGGAAAACAGTTTGGCATATTCAAATAAAGGTAAATGTTCACTTACCATACAACCCAAATTCCTATTCTCAGATATTTATCTTACAGAAATGGTTTTTCCGTGCAAAGATTTGCATTTAAATGTTTATAGGCGCTTTACACATAGTAGCCAAAATATATAGGAAATTATGTGTTTAACTGATTAATGCAGATTGTGGCATATTGATAAAATGAAATCTTAGAGAAAAGAAAAGGAGCTACTGCTAAAAGAAGCAGAAATATGGATGAAACCTCAAGAACATTATGTTAAACCAGGAAAAAAGTCATACACTGTATAATTTCATTTTATGAGATTCTAGGAAAGACAAAATTGTAATGAGAAAACCAGTCAAAGTTTGTCAGGGTCAAGGGGTGAGGAAGATAATTGCCTGCCAAGGGATGTGAAGCAATTTTGGAGGGTGATGGAGACATTCTGTTTTTTATTAGGAGGCAGTTTGTGCAGTTGTGTATTTTTGTCAAATTTATCCTATTTCACACCTAAACGTTGTTAACATGATTATGTGTAAATAATACACCCAAATCCTGGTAATGATTTACAACTATGAGTGAAGAACACATAGACTTTCTGATCAGGATATGGTAGTCTGAGGAGGACAGGTCAGCTTGTCGTCTTTTGTCTGAGGATGCTTAATATGCATCCAAACATGAGGAAATCTCATAATAATCCAGAGTGATCCATGATCTGTAAAATGTCATCTTTGTTCCCCAGTACTGCACAAGGCAGGAAACAGCTGAGGACCCATGTCAGATTAAAGGATATTAAAGACATGTGACAACAAGACATAATGTATGCTCTTGTGTTAGAGGAAGAAAAGTACCACAACAAATTGTTATTAGGATAGTTGACCAAATTAGAATATGGGCTATAGTCTAGATATCATGATATATTGTATCCATGTTCGATTTTCTGAATATTTTAATTAATTGTGGATATGTGTCATTACTCTTAGGAAACAAATACATAATAAATTATTACGAGGTAAATTTGAAAAATGGTATGATAAATACCAAAAGGGAGAGAGAATGTGTGTGAGGAAAGAGAGAGAAAGAGACATTATAAAGAAGAATGATGAAATATTAAAAGTTGGTGAATTGAGGTACAGGATTGTGGTAGAAAAAAACAGTTGTTCTTGGAAAGATATCCATGTCCTATCCATGGAACCTGATATGATGTTCCCTTACACAGCAGAAGGAATGTTACAGATATGATTTAGTTAAGAGTCTTCAGATGGAGAAGTACACTATTCTGGATTATCTGGTAGACCAAATGTAATCAAACACAGGGGTTATTCTACAAGATAAATTGGTATCAGAACTATCTACAAGCAGATCATTAGGTCAGACACAAAAACTGGGTCACAGGAGCCGGTCTAGGATGGATGCTCCTTATATTATTCCTGTCAATGCAGAAACTTAATCTGGACAGGGGTGGCCTTGGTCTGCTGGAGTGGGTTCAGTATGCTGAGAAAGGGGGAAATTGTAATGAATAGAGACAGACAGGAGCCTGGCAAGTGTGAAATTACAGACTACTCTAGGGATAAAAAGAATATATACTTTGGTGCAAAAGTAATCGTCATTCCTGAATAATGTATTCAAAGGGATTTCTTTGGAAGGAATGATGCTAAAGCTGAAACTCCAGTACTTTGGTCACCTCATGTGAAGAGTTGACTCATTGGAAAAGACTCTGATGCTGAGAGGGATTGGGGGCAGGAGGAGAAGGGGACGACTGAGGATGAGATGGCTGGATGGCATCACGGACTCAATGGACGTGAGTGTGAGTGAACTCCGGGAGTTGGTGATGGACAGGGAGGCCTGGCGTGCTGCGATTCATGAGGTCGCAAAGAGTCAGACACGACTGAGCGACTGAACTGAACTGAATAGCAGGTCAGCTTTGTTATTTTTGAAAGCATGTACTGAAAAGATTTAATTTTAGCTCGTGGACTGCGATTTCCTCAAAGAATTCCAAAACTCATTCTTGAGGATCTCCTTTAGATAATACCTTTGAGGCATTTTTTCCTCCTCCTGCCACCCAGTTGACAGTTTCTCTTTGCATTCATAAGTCTTGTTTTTTACACTGTACTTTTTGTTTTCTGCAGTATTTTTGAGCAAACCTGCCTTTATAAGTGGGTTTAAGTAACAGTTCCTCTTCCTCGACAGAGCCTGAGTACTTGAGATTGCCATGTCCTCTAAGATGAGCTATTTGCATAATACAGAATCTCAGTTCCTAATGCTACACATTCTGCATCTCTGACAGAATTAGGCAAATCATTTTCTGCCTATTGAAGACAGTGAAATACACCCTGAGTTAAGTCTTTCTTACTCTGTCATCTTGGGTAGTACTGGCAGCATTTATTTTTCATTGCTAGCATTCATATATGGCATAGACATTTCTAGAAAATTTATTTCTCTAAAATCCTTCTATTAACACTGTACTTTGCTCTGTAGACCTTGTAGAATCACCATCACCTTCATCAACACTATCAAGTGAAAGTGAATGGAGCAATACTAAAAAAACCTTCAATTAATTATAATTTACAATTATGCACAGAGATAGCAAATAGTATCTGTATCTAAATATTATAAAACAATCAAATACTTGAGTTAAATAAGCACTATCAAATGTACGAAATGCAGCTAATAAAATCTGCCTAAACTTTAATTAACTTCTCTAGTTTGATTTTGAAAAAAATCATGTTTGTATCACCCTTTGGATGAATAGCATTTGTAACCAAATTAAACAGAATTGCACCGTTCCATTTATTTATAGCTAATTGTTCAGTTCAGTTCAGTCGCTCAGTCATGTCCGACTCTTTGCGACCCCATGAATCACAGCACGCCAGGCCTCCCTATTCATCACCATCTCTCGGAGTTCACTCAGACTCACGTCCATTGAGTCCGTGATGCCATCCAGCCATCTCATCCTCAGTCGTCCCCTTCTCCTCCTGCCCCCAATCCCTCCCAGCATCAGAGTCTTTTCCAGTGAGTCAACTCTTTGCATGAGGTGGCCAAAGTACTGGAGTTTCAGCTTTAGCATCATTCCTTCCAAAGAAATCCCAGGGCTGATCTCCTTCAGAATGGACTGGTTGGATCTCCTTGCAGTAATTGTATATGCTGAATATTTAACAAAAAAGCTTCTCCTTGGAAATAAAAGCCAGTCTCTTTTTTCCCCATTTTTCCTTTAAAAGGATTTAAAGCCAATAGCTAACAAGTTTCCACTCCAAATGGAAGTTCCATTAAGTGCCATAAACAGAATTGATGGCAATATGATCAGATACATGGGCTTCCCTGGTGGCTCAGAGGTTAAAGCGTCTGCCTCCAATGCGGGAGACCCTGGTTCGATTCCTGGGTCGGGAAGATCCCCTGGAGAAGGAAATGGCAATCCACTCCAGTATTCTTGCCTGGAGAATCCCATGGACGGAGAAGCCTAGTAGGTTACAGTCCACGGGGTCGCAAAGAGTCGGACACGACTGAGTGACTTCCAAATCTAAAAAAAAATGATCAGATACATATTTCCTAGGTTTTAGTAAGTTCAATGCAAAATCATCCTTTAATGGACCATCAAAAAATGGTGACCCTCTAGGCCCATATGAAGTGTCATGTTTTGGAACAGAAAATATTGTTTGCTGTTCAGTTGCTAAGTCATGTCTGACTCTTTGTGACCCCATGGACTGCAATATGCCAGGCTTCCCTGTCCTTCATCATCTCCTGGAGTTTGCTCAAACTCATGCCCATTGAGTCGATGATGCCATCCAACCACCTCATCCTGTCAGCCCCTTCTCCTGCCCTCAACCTTTCCCAGCCTCCTTTCCCACATCTTGTCAGTTTCTTGATAACACTGCCATTCACGTCTTTCTTTGGGTATTTTCCAATGAGTCGGCTCTGCCCATCAGGTGGCCAAAGTGTTGGAGCTTCAACTTCAGCATCAGTCCTTCCAATGAATGTTTAGGGTTGATTTTCTTTAGGATTGACTAATTTGATCTCCTTGCTGTCCAAAGGACTCTCAACAGTCTACTCCAGCACCACAGTTCAAAAGCATCATTTCTTTGGCACTCCAGCTTTCCTTATGGTCCAGCTTTCATATTCGTACATGACTACTGGAAAAAAAAAAAAAAAACTATTCTTGGGGGCTAAAAAATCTGAGGCAAAGTCCTGGATGTTCTATAGTCTTTCAGTATTAGTCTCACAAATTGATGAAAGTGCTGTTGAAGGTATGTCTGGAAATTCAGAGTTGTTCCATATTGGGTCCAACTCTAAATGATTGCTCTTTTATTATTGGTTGCAGTATGTATGATTCTCTTCAGATTTTTGGACACAAAGAATATGGTGGATCTGGTCTCACTATACAACCCCTTTGAGAAGAAGTCCATTTGGCCCCTTTGTTTGTTGACATTGACTTCCTCTCCCACATAATCTGAAGTCATCATCACCTCCAGTAATATTACTCCACCTGCCAAAAGATAATAGCAGGTTGCTGCCAAAGGTCTCCTTCTTAAGAGTCTCTATGGCATAGGACTGAAAGAAGTGCACACCTTGCCAGTCTCTTGATAACACTGTCATTCACATCTTTCTTTGGATGCCACCACCACTGTTAGGCTGGAGCTCTGCTAAGCTCCTGTTTAGGCTCTGTAGGCAAAGATTACATGAATTCTATTCTAATACTAATGAATTTGCTATGGAGCAGGATCTCATGGTCACTGTATTTCTTCATGCATGTAAAGTTGAATGCAAGTACAGGTGATATGAAGGAGGTAGATGAAATATTTCTGAGGAATCTGAGCTCTACAGCCATAGTAGACATGCTCAAAGCTCTCTGAGCTAATAAAGGTTTGAATTTTGCTTTTTGTCATATGCCTTGTCGTCCCAAAGAAGCAAAGTTTTGTAAACTGCTTCTCTTTAGTATAGTGTGTACTTTTCATTATATTTCAGCTTTATATTTGGCTTATAGTCAAAACCACTGAGCGAATATAGTATTCTTCTGAAATGAATCAAGTATGGCTTATCTGCTTAGTATCAAAGCCTTTCCACATTTTTTGAAAACAAAGTCTTCAAAATTATCTTAATGGCTGAGTGTGTATATGTTTATGTGAGTACACATGTGTATATTCATCAGTATATTCTGGGTGATTCATACTGAAATGCTTTTTTATTTGTTTGTTTGTCTTGTCTTAAGCAAGATCCATTAAGGGAAAAAGGAAGCTAAAATTGTGTATAAATGAAGCTATTTCTGTTTATGAGCTTATTCATTTATGTAGCAGTATGAGTGGACTGCTGACTCAGAAGCTTTCATGCTTAAATGATCTTACAGAAAGATTTACAATGTTTAATTCTAATTGTACTAGCTGCCACATTCATTGACTTTTAAAACAGCACACTAGAACACACAATTTACGTAATATTATATTTTACAGAAAAAAAGTTTATATATTACAAATATAAGCTATATATAATGTGTACATACATAAATATAATAATTTATATAAAAATAGATATGTACGTATATGTGTATACATGTGCATGAGTGCTAAGTCACTTCAGTCATGTCTGACTCTTTGAGACCCTATGGACTGTAGCCCACCAGGCTCCTTTGTCCATGGGATTCTCCAGGCAAGAATACTGGAGTGGGTTGTCATGCCCTCCTCCAGGGGATCTTCCCAACCCAGGGATCGAACCCATGTCTCTAACATCTCCTGTATTGGCCGGTGGGTTCTTTACCACTAGCACCACCTGGGAAATCCTGTGTATATATGTATATAAATATATATGTACAACATGTATGTTTGTACCTGTATTTTATGTATATATGTAAAAATTAAGAATTTGATGGATGTCAGGGAGAAAATAAAATACTTTCAAAATGATTTTTTATTCCTACTTTTCACATTGGCCAATGCAACAAGACAAAATAATTCAGAAATTATATGTATATAAAATTTTATTCAGTAGACTAACTGTATGTATTATTCACAATATATCCTTATTATCTTCAATCCAAGAACAAAGTGGGGAGAGTCCCTTCTTTTGCTCTCTTTTGCTCTAACCCTTTTCTCTTCTGTCTCCTGCTGCATGTATTTACTTTTCCTCACAAGAATACATCCTATTTTTCTCAACTTCAAATTCTCCTGCTTTAACTCTCTAAATATACTGATTTTATTATCTTCAATCAATCTAAGTCTCCTTCTGCTCTTGCACTAAATCAGTTCTTTTTTCTTCTCTCATTATAGAACTTGGTGAAGGTTTGAAGTACTTTCACTAACCTCACTTCACTCACTGCATTCTGGTTTCTGATGCCCTCAATTGCTTTTTCTAAGAAGGCTGAGCGCCGAAGAATTGATGCTTTTGAACTGTGGTGCTGGAGAAGACTCTTGAGAGTCCCTTGGACTGCAAGGAGATCCAGCCAGTCCATTCTGAAGGAGATCAGCCCTGGGATTTCTTTGGGAAGGAATGATGCTAAAGCTGAAACTCCAGTACTTTGGCCACCTCATGCGAAGAGTTGACTCACTGGAAAAGACTCTGATATTAGGAGGGATTGGGGGCAGGAAGAGAAGGGGACGACAGAGGATGAGATGGTTGGATGGCATCACGGACTTGATGGACGTGAGTCTGAGTGATCTCCAGGAGTTGGTGATGGACAGGGAGGCCTGGCGTGCTGCGATTCATGGGGTTGCAAAGAGTCGGACATGACTGAGCGAATGAACTGAACTGAACTGAACTGAAGGTCATCTATAATTTTTCATTTAAAGCAACTGGGCCTAATAATCTAAAAGCTTATGGGCTATGCCTATTATTGATGTCAATTTATTTTTCCAAGCAACTAAATTCAGAAAAGAGCATGTAGAAATTAAGTTTTCCATGTACTGGCGCTATAAAGATAAAAGATAAAATCTCAAGGAACATATAGTTCAATGAGGATGATGGACATCACCATAAAATGTAAGACGATGGCTCATAATGGTTTATTTGCTTCATGGAGATGTGAATTCTCAGTATATGCTGATCAAGAATGTGTATTTATCTAGAAATATGTAGCATTTTCTAATTTTAAAATTTTCATGATTTATCAGAACTTAGTAAAGGACTTGTTGTATTTGGAGAATTAATATTGCTTACACAAATCTTTGATTTCTCAGAGGTAACTCATGAATTTTCAATTCAGTAATAGCATTTAACATAAGCAAATAAAAAATATAGCACTTCTGAAAAATTAAGGAACGTGGTTTAATCCCCCAAATATATGCTTCTACATGCTAAAGAAGTGCCTTAGTCATACCTTCTAGAATTCTCTTGTAATTTGTAAAAAACTTGATTATTATTTTTACACTATTTAAATACATATATAGTCTAGGATTCTTTAGTGCTTAATATATATGTGTTTATGTATAGATATAGATAGATAAATAATAAATAGATGATAGATAAGACATAGTCTCTTCAGTAAAGTAGTACTCTTTTTTAAGAAGTAAATTGATCATCCATTTTCAAATTTCTTATGACCCATGTTAGATCGAACCCTGAATGTTTTAGGGTGGGCACTCATAAACACACAGAGAAAGGATAATCTAGAATGCTTAAAAAGTGAAGTGAAGTCGCTCAGTCGTTTCCGACTCTTTGCGACCCCATGGACTGTAGCCCACCAGACTCCTCCGTCCCTGGGATTTTCCAGGCAAGATACTGGAGTGGGTTGCCATTTCCTTCTCCAGGAGATCTTCCCGACCCAGGGATTGAACCCGGGTCTCCCCCATTGTAGGCAGACGCTTTACCGTAAAAAGACAGTTAAATAATGTTGTGCCTAAAAACCACTAAAAACTGAGTTCAGATTGAAACCTCCTTAAAGAACACGATTTTCCTCAATATATACCCTTTCATAACAGGGGACAAGCCCATGAAGCACTAAGTACTGCTGGGGCTGTGCTCCCAACTAAATAATGTAGCCATAAGCAGTTTCTAAGGGTTTCTCAGATGGTTCAGTAGTAAAGAATCTCCCTGCCAGTGCAGGAGACATGTGTTTGATCCCAGGATTGAGAAGGTGCCCTGGAGAAGGAAATGGCAATACTCCAGTATTCTTGCCTGGGAAATTCCACAGACAGACAAGCCTTGATGCTTCTGCAGAAGACTCTTGAGAGTTCCTTGGACAGCAATGAGATCAAACCAGTCAAACCTAAAGGAAATCAATTCAGCTCAGTTCAGTTGCTCAGTCGTGTCTGACTCTGCAATCCCATGAACTGCAGCATGCCAAGCTTCCCTGTCCACCACCAACTCCCGGAGTTTACTCAAACTCATGTCCATTGAGTCAATGATGCCATCTAACCATCTCATCCTCTGTCATCCCCTTCTCCTCCTGCCTTGAAACTTTCCTAGCATCAGGGTCTTTTCAAATGAGTCAGTTCTTCGCATGAGGTGGCCAAAGTATTGGAGTTTCAGCATCAGCATCAGTCCTTCCAATGAATATTCAGGACTGACTTCCTTTAGGATGGACTGGTTGGATCTCCTTGCAACCCTGAATATTCCTTTCCTGATGCTGGGAAAGACTGAGGGAATTTTGTCAGTGTTTTGGTTTCCAAAGATACAACCCAATGATTCAGCAAGCAGACATTTTTTACATGTCTAGATATCCTTCTTCAGTAATGCTGAAGTTGAACAGTTCTATGAAGACCTACAAGAACTAACACCCAGAAGAAGATGTCCTTTTCATTATAGGGGTCTGGAATGCAAAAGCAGGAAGTCAAGAGATATCTGGAGTAACAGGAAAATTTGGCCTTGGAGTATAAAATAAAGCAGGTCAAAGGCTAACAGATTTTTACCAAAGAAACGCATTGGTCATAGCAAATACCCTCTTCCAACAACACAAGAGAAGATTCTACACATGGACATCACCAGATGGTCAATACTGAAATCAGATTGATTATATTTTTTGCATCCAAAGATGAAGAAGCTTGATACAGTCAGCAAAAACAAGACCAGTTGTGACTGTGGCTTAGATCATGAACTCCTTATTGCCAAATTCAGACTGAAATTGAAGAAAGTAGGGAAAACCACCAGACCATTCAGGTATGACCTAAATCAATCCCTTACGATTATACAGTGGAAGTGAGAAGTAGATTCAAAGGCTTAGATCTGATAGATAGGATGCCTGAAGAACGATGGAAGGAAGTTCATGACATTGTACAGGAGACAGGGATCAAGACCATCCCTAAGAAAAAGGAATGCAAAAAGGCAAAATGGTTGTCTGAGGAGGCCTTACAGATAGCTGAGAAAAGAAGAAAAGTTAAAGGCAAAGTAGAAAAGGAAAGATATACCCATTTGAATGTAGAGTTCCAAGAATAGCAAGGAGAGATAAGAAAGCCTTCCTCAGAGATCAGTGCAATGAAATGGAGGAAAACAGCAAAATGCAAAAGACTAGAGATCTCTTCAAGAAAATTAGAGATACCAAGGGAACATTTCATGCAAAGATGGGCTCGATAAAGGACAGAAATGGTATGGACCTAACAGAAGTAGAACATATTAAGAAGAGGTGGCAAGAATACACAGAAGAACTATACAAAAAGAGCTTCATGACCCAGATAATCACGATGGTGTGATCACTCACCTAGAGCCAGACATCCTGGAATGTGAAGTCAAGTGGGCCTTAGGAAGCATCACTACGAACAAAGCCAGTGGAGGTGATGGCATTCCAGTTGAGCTGTTTCAAATCCTGAAAGATGATGCTGTGAAAGTACTGCACTCAATATGCCAGCAAATTTGAAAAACTCAGCAGTGGTCACAGGACTAGAAAAGGTCAGTTTTCATTCCAGTCCCAAAGAAAGGCAAGGCCAAAGAATGTTCAGACTACTGCACAATTGCACTCATCTCACATGCTAGCAAAGTAATGCTCAAAATTCTCCAAGCCAAGTTCTAACAGTACATGAACCGTGAACTTCCAGATGTTCAAGCTGGATTTAGGAAAAGCAGAGGAACAAGAGATCAAATTTCCAACATCCATTGGATCATCAAAAAAGAAAAAGAGTTTCAGAAAAACATCTACTTCTCCTTTTTTGACTATGCCAAAACTTTTGACTGTGTGGATCACAACAAAATATGGAAAATTCTGAAAGAGATGGGAATACCAGACCACCTGACCTGCCTCTTTAGAAATCTGTATGGAGGTCAGGAAGAAAAAGTTAGAACTGGACACAGAACAGCAAACTGGCTCCAAATCAGGAAAGGCTATATATTGTCACCCTGCTCATTTAACTTCTATGCAGAGCACATCATGCAAAATGCCAGGCTGGATGAAGCACAAGCTGGAATCAAGATTGTCGGGAGAAATATCAATAACCTCAGATATGCAGATGACACCACCCTTATGGCAGAAAGCGAAGAAGAACTAAAGAGCCTCTTGATGAAGGTGAAAGAGGAGAGTGACAAAGTTGGCTTAAAACTCAACATTCAGAAAACTAAGATCATGGCATCTGGTCCCATCACTTCATGGCAAATAGATGGGGAAATAATGGAAACAGTAAGAGACTTTATTTTGGGGGGGCTCCAAAATCACTGCAGATGGTGACTGCAGTGAAATTAAATTTCACTGAAATTAAATTTTGCATGAAATAAAGACACTTGCTCCTTGGAAAAAAAGCTATGACCAACGTAGAAAACATGTTAAAAAGCAGAGACATTACTTTGCCAACAAAAGTCCATCTAGTCAAAGTTATGGTTTTTCCAGTAGTCATGTATGGATATGAAAGTTGGACTATAAAGATAGGTGAGCACTGCAGAATTGATGCTTTTAAACTGTGGTGTTGGAGAAGAGTCTTGAGAGTCCCTTGGACTGCCAGGAGATCTAGCCAGTCAATCCTAAAGAAATCAGTGCTGAATATTCTTTGGAAGGATTGATGCTGAAGCTGAAACTCCAATACTTTGGCCATCTGATGCAAAGAAGGGACTCATTTGGAAGACCCTGATGCTGGAAAAGATTGAAGGCAGGAGGAGAAGGGGACGACAGAGGATGAGATGGTTGGATGGCATCACCAACTCGATGGTCATGAGTTTGAGTAAGCTCCAGGAGTTGGTGATGAACAGGGAAGCCTGGCATGCTTCAGTCCATGGGATTTCAAAGAGTTGGACATGACTGAGGGACTGAACTGAACTGATATCCAGAACCCACAGTCTTTGAAAAGCATCACCAACTCGATGGTCATGAGTTTGAGTAAGCTCCAGGAGTTGGTGATGAACAGGGAAGCCTGGCATGCTTCAGTCCATGGGATTTCAAAGAGTTGGACATGACTGAGGGACTGAACTGAACTGATATCCAGAACCCACAGTCTTTGAAAAAAACCTGGTTTAGGAACTCTGCTTCATGTTGGTTAGTGACTAATATTATTTACTTCTACCTTCCTTCTTGAAAAAAATTATTTCAAGAGAGAGGAGTAGAATCAGGAACTATATTATCACATACAGTAGGTAAAAACAGTAAATAAGCATGGTTATAATTATCATGAAATCAAAAGAGCAGAAGGAAGCAAAAATCTGGTTTCTAAAGAATGACATGCAATGTCTAGTATTTCTTTTAGATCACAAGAGTAGTAATAGTAATTGGAATAGTTTCAACTGCTGTTTCATATCTCCAAAGCTGCAAAACATATCTTCTGAGATATGAGCCTTCTCATATCTGAGTCTTTTCAGTTTCTTGTGTTGCAATTATAAATGCCAAATAATTTACCTGGCCGTGTCCTGTTCCTTGTAACCTGAAAATCCTTAATGTGATATTTATGAATTATTAAGAACTAAGTGAATATTCTACTTAATATCACACATTCAAAACAGTAGATGAAACTTAAACCATATTATTAACATTGAGCTTTTTGCTTTTTCTAGTATTTTTCATCAGCAATGATTGTACTTTTGCCAAATAATATGAACAACATTATGTGCTATTGGATATAGACCTGGGCTTCTTTATGTATGTTGATAATGTAAAAATGTATTACAAAGAAAATTAACCAGTAATGCTCAGAAAGATTGTTATATGTATTTTTGAAAAGTTATAATTTAAATGAGTGCATTTGCACTTATTCTATGTATTTATTATAAGTCTAAATAAATTAAAGGGGTGAATATATGATTTTCAATAGATGGAATCTAAGTAATTGGAGATTAAATATTTTGGTAAAACATTTGTACATTTAAAATTTTATGTTACCATATGAACTAACCAGCAGAAGCAAATTTACAAAATGTAATTTTATTTGAGGGTAACTTATGAGGTTTTAGTCATAAAACTTGTTCCACAGCTCACAAATGTTATTAAGTTTATGAATATAAAAGGAAAGCCTTTCTCTGAATCATTTCTTTATACTGATGTTCCATTTGGTAGTAGAGATTGCAGTTGGTAACTTATGTTATCTAGAAGAGTGCCTGAGTCATGTTAATGTCTAATAAATATGGATTGCATTCTTTTGAATGATTTTAAACTGTCTCCCAATTTCCCCTTATGACGTGCTCCTACACCCACCATTAGTCTTTGCCAACATCCTTTAGTGGAAAAATGTATCTTTCAGTTTGGGAAGGCACACACTGGTAGACTTGTACGTTCAATACCTAATGATATCCGAGGGATTTGAGGCTATCTGTATAGTGAGATCAGAAATTCAAATTATCAAAGCAGGATCCTCTATGATCCAACTCCCAGAATACAGGAAATAAAAGCAAAAATAAACAAATGGGATCTAATTAAAATTAAAAGCTTCTGCACAACAAAGGAAACTATAAGCAAGGTAAAAAGACAGCCTTCTGAACGGGAGAAAACAATAGCAAATGAAGCAACTGACAAACAACTAATCTCAAAAATATACAAGCAACTTATGCAGCTCAACTCCAGAAAAATAAATGACCCAATCAAAAAATGGGCCAAAGAACTAAACAGACATTTCTCCAAAGAAGACATATGGATGGCTAACAAACACATGAAAAGATGCTCAACATCACTCATTATCAGGGAAATGCAAATCAAGACCACAATGAGGTACCATTTCACACCAGTCAGAATGGCTGCAATCCAAAAGTCTACAAGCAATAAATGCTGGAGAGGGTGTGGAGAAAAGGGAACCCTCTTACACTGTTGGTGGGAATGCAAACTAGTACAGCCACTATGGAGAACGGTATGGAGATTCCTTAAAAAACTGCAAATAGAACTGCCTTATGACCCAGCAATCCCACTGCTGGGCATACACACCGAGGAAACCAGAATAGGCTAACAAACACATGAAAAGATGCTCAACATCACTCATTATCAGGGAAATGCAAATCAAGACCACAATGAGGTACCATTTCACACCAGTCAGAATGGCTGCGATCCAAAAGTCTACAAGCAATAAATGCTGGAGAGGGTGTGGAGAAAAGGGAACCCTCTTACCCTGTTGGTGGGAATGCAAACTAGTGCAGCCACTATGGAGAACAGTGTGGAGATTCCTTAAAAAACTGCAAATAGAACAGACTTTTTAAAAGAAGCCAGAAACTCAGGGTTTATATAGCTCCCAATTTCCAAATGTTGGCAACTGTTTTAAAAGATTTATAACTGTGGACAGGCCAAAGTTAGACGGGCCAAACAAAACACATCTGAGGGCAAAATCTGGCCTGTTGCATGCCAGGTTTCGACCTCTGCTTTACAATAATAGGATTGATTTTTTAAAATTGCTTATTAAATCACTCATTAATGTGTAGTCATACCTCGGGCTGGTGTTCAGAGTAACTCAGACTTTTTTCAAACTAACTGAACGACCTGAAAATTACACTTTGTGCTCCCCTAAGTTAATTTAAAATGTCCTAATTACAGGTACTTTGTAAGGTTGTTGCTGTAGAAAACTGAAATTTGAAATCTTGCTATTTTTAGAAATTATGAAGAGATTTGTAGAAATTTAATGTGATTGGTTCAGTTCAGTTCAGTTCAGTCGCTCAGTCGTGTCCGACTCTTTGCGACCCCATGAATCGTAGCACGCCAGGCCTCCCTGTTCATCACCATCTCTCGGAGTTCACTCAGACTCACATCCATCGAGAACTGTTTCTTATTCCTAAATGTTTTTGTTGCCTTTCATTCTGATCACCATTACATTTTTAGGCAGGTGAGCCTATAATTCACTACATGGTGTTAATTTGGGGGTGGGACAAGGAGGGTAGCTCATTCCTTTATTCACATGCTTTTTCTCTCCTTTCTTCAACTCTAAAATTTCCTTCTGGGATTATTTTAAGGTTTGTCCCTCATTTTATGAAGCTTCATTTAATGAAACTGAGAATGATCTAGATCTGACCATTATTTTTTTAATGTAGGATCTGATAGGTTTGAGGGCTCACGTTATACCCTGGTATCCAACACTTGATCAGATGTGTATAAGAGACAGAGTATAGCCTTAGGTATTATTTTAATATATTTATATTTTAATATAATTTTAATATGTATATAATCTTTTTCCTTATACTTATTAAGATGAAAACTGATCTATATATCATTTTGATCTGTTAATGGCATTTTTTTTCTCACCTAGGGTTAATACCTGGAATTTAAGATACTACAAGATGGGGAGCAGAATAATTGTGGGATTTCTAACTCATAAGAAATGGAAACTAAATGGATATTTTGAGACCCCTTTTAACTAGTTTGAAATTCCCAGCAGTTCTCCTGAATTGTTTTGGTTATTAACCCCAGAATCAGATCTGATTTTCTAAGTCAGGAGCAGATTTTACTCCTGGTTTTTTAGAATGTCTACATTCAGAAATCTGAAACAGATGGCCTAGTAGAATATTATTATTCACGACAAAATTTAACATCATTCTGACTAATAATATTTTACTTGCTTTACAATATATATACCATTAGGTCTCATTTCTTTCATATTCCTAAATCTTCCAAGGCTTTAACCAGAAGCTGGAGTTACCAACCGCTCATCAAAACATGCCTCACTATTTTTTCTATTATAATCTGAAATTGGAAAATGTGAAGTTTTCCATTACAACTAGAAAGTGATGTTTGGAAGATGACTTAGATATAGAAATATGAAATCATAAATTTTTGAAAGTTTTTTTTTTTAAGAATAATTTTATGATTCTTAATTAGTGGTGCTTTTAAATAGTTTGCATGTTGAAAGTCAACATATTCCTATCTTAAAGATGTCATTTTAAACATTTAAATTTCAGGATGTGTATCTTATTAGGATATATTTTTTATACAAGAGGTATTTCTCCACATATCTAACCAAACAACCACATGAAAAACCTTAAATTTGTAAATGACTGTTGAATATTACTTTCTCAGAAGTCACCTATAACATTTCTAAATCTATGCTTTACTTCACTGTATGGTTCACAGTCATTTGATCTTCTTAGCAGCCTTTTAATATATATTTGATTACTCTGTGTCTTGCCTACCTTAGGTAGCTTGGGGTTACACATTTTGGAAGCATGGGTAAGTAAGTAAATCCCTCTGAGTAATCAGAGAAGTAAAAGGATGCTTCATTTTTCAGAAGGCTAGGTCATTGCTTTGTGGGACCAGGAACTTGGATTTGCCTGTGTTACCATACCCCCCTTACCAAGTATATTTTACAGTAGACCGCCATGGTACAGTAACAAGATCTCTGGTCTCCATACTGTTAGAAGAGCTTTATTTGTAAAATATCTCAGTCCTTAGGAATTCCCACCTGGAAGAAGCAGTTAGAAAAGAAATCAATAACTATACTATATTTGTCTATCATGTAATTGCTTTAGGCCTGTGTTCTGATGTTGTCTCTGTACATAGCTGCTGCTGCTGCTGCTGCTAAGTCGCTTCAGTCGTGTCCGACTCTGTGCGACCCCACAGACGGCAGCCCACTGGGCTCCCCCATCCCTGGGATTCTCCAGGCAAGAATACTGGAGTGGGTTGCCATTTCCTTCTCCAATGCATGAAAGTGAAAAGTGAAAATGAAGTCGCTCAGTCGTGTCCGACTCTCAGCGACCCCATGGACTACAGCCCACCAGGCTCCTCCGTCCATGGGATTTTCCAGGCAAAAGTACTGGGGTGGGGTGCCATTGCCTTCCCCCTGTACATAGCTAATGCTTCTCTTTTACACAAATTCATTTACAAAATTATACATGTAGAAATGTTGACTGTTGAATTTTTGTTGAAGGCTTCCAAAATAGGATCAGTAAAAACCTAGTGCTGCTTCTGAATTAAATATATTTTCAAGAAGTATTAGAAGTTTTTTAATTAGTAATTTCAGCTATCTGTTACTTCCAAAATTTAGTATCTGTACATATGCTATCAGAACAATATTTGTTATATAGCAGGAAACCACTCTTAGATGTATTGGTTTGTCATTCAATATCAAATATTCAACCAATATTTAAGACATACCCTCATTGGTATCTGACATTTTAACTTAGTTGTTTTGCTCATGTGTTTTTTGCTAATACTACATTCATTAGCAATTTTGATACCATCATACGGACATCTCCTTTTTTGTCACCTTCATTTGGTTTGATATTTTTGACCCTTGAGGGGTCTTGGGGAAGGTGTTTGAACCACTCTATTATCTTGTATTTTTAGCTTCCACATCACACAGAGAATCCCAATTCAGTGTCTAATGGGTTTTTATAAAATAAATGCATATTTCATATATGTGTTTTTTTATTTTCTGAAATGTAATGNGTGGGAGGGGGATTCGGGATTGGGAGCTAATATACACCCATGGTGGATTCATGTCAATGTATGGCAAAACCAATACGGTATTGTAAAGTAAAATAAAGTAAAAATAAAATTAAAAAATAAATAAATAAAATGAAAAAATTCACTCATTTCTGAGAGATAGTTGATTTCAAAGAGCCAAAATACGGATACCCATTTTCTGTGTTAAAATTTGACTAGAGCTCTAATATAAGGTATCCTACATCATTATTTTCAATTAATTAAATTTTACTGTTAGCCTGGATCAGGAGTGTGATCACTTTATTGCTCCTAGACAGAACTGATAGTTTCAGCACATAAAATGGTGGAAGCTTTCTAATTTTAAATATTCTGTGCATTTCAAAGCCAATCACATCTCTGTTATATGTATGCTATATTAAGAAATAGAACAAAACAAAAAATATATCAATGTGAGAAATAGTCTGACATTTTCATTATAAGCTAAAAACGTTAATAGGAAAATTAGAATACATAAACATGTAGGAAATTGAGGAAAAGATGATCAAATTGTTTTTAGAATTCTTGGAGATTTGTATTATAATTATTATTTGTATTATAATTTCTAAATTCTAGGTCCTAGAAATACAGTCTAGTTTGTATGGTTATGCTATTATGATGGTCCTTGACTGCTTAATTCTTTGTAGTTCCCTTTTTTTTAACTCATGTGGTTGATGGCTCTTCATTTGTTCAAAATAATTTTTCCATATTAAAAAGATTTTTCTAGGGAAGATTACTTCTATTTCAATACAATTCAACAACAGCAATGCCCTAACAAAAATAGAAGTGATACCCACAGTACATTCTCACAGCTGAGAGTTATATGTTCCCAGCTATTCTGTTGGGAATTTAGCCAGTTGTTATGGGGAAGTTAAAATTTGAAATAAAAAGGAAAAATATTATTTAGATTATGAACCATTTATTATCTTTTATATTGAAATCATATTTATTGAAAAACTGGCAAAAAAATCCTTTAAGACAATCAATATACTTCTTCTCATAATTTATCAGCTGTCAAGTGTGTAAATTTCTCTCCAATGACAAAATCCTGGGCTTTCTATCATGACTAATCAAAGCTTGCACTCCTCTTTCGTGAAACTCTATGTTCAGTGTAGTTCTACAAGAAAAATAAAAATTCCCCATAGATGCAAGGTTCATTTCAGTTCAGTTCAGTCGCTTAGTCATGCCCGACTCTTTGCAATCCCTTGAACTACAGCATGCCAGGCCTCCCTGTCCATCACCAACTCCCGGAGTCCTTCCAAACCCATGTCCATTGAGTTGGAGATGCCATCCAACCGTCTTATCCTCTGTTGTCCCCTTCTCCTCCTGCCCTCAATCTTTCCCAGCATCAGGGTCTTTTCCAGTGAGCCAGCTCTTTGCATCAGCTGGCCAAAGTATTGGAGCTTCAGCTTCAACATCAGTCCTTCCAATGAACACCCTGGACTGATCTTCTTTAGGATGATTTAGGTTGGATTTCCTTGCAGTCCAAGGGACTCTAAGAGCCTTCTCCAACCACAGTTCAAAAGCATCAGTTCTTCAGCACTCAGCTTTGTTTATAGTCCAAATCTCACATCCATACATGACCACAGGAAAAACCATAGCCTTGACTAGATGGACCTTTGTTGGCAAAGTAATGTCTCTGCTTTTGAATATGCTGTCTAGGTTGGTCATAACTTTCCTTCCAAGGAATAAGTGTCTTTTAATTTCCTGGCTGCAATCACCATCTGCAGTGATTTTGGAGTCCCCCAAAATAAAGTCTGACACTGTTTTCACTGTTTCCCCATAATTTTCCATAAAGTGATGGGATGCCATGATCTTAGTTTTCTGAATGTTGAGTTTTAAGCCAACTTTTTCACTCTCCTCTTTCACTTTCATCAAGAAAATTAATTCTTTAATTCTTTAATTCTTCTTCACTTTCTGCCATAAGAGTGGTGTCATCTACATATCTGAGGTTATTGATATTTCTCCCAGCAATGTTGATTCCAGCTTGTGCTTCCTCCAGCCCAGCATTTCTCATGATGTGCTCTGTATAGAAGTTAAATAAGCAGGGTGACAATATACAGCCTTGACATACTCCTTTTCCTATTTGGAACCAGTCTGTTGTTCCATGTCCAGTTCTAACAACTGTTGCTTCCTAACCTGCATACAGGTTTCTCAAGAGGCAGGTCAGGTGGTCTGGTATTCCCATCTCTTTCAGAATTTTCCAGTTCATTGTGATCCACACAGTCAAAGGCTTTGGCATAGTCAATAAAGCACAAATAGATGTTTTTCTGGAACTCTCTTGCTTTTTTGATGATCCAGCAGATGTTGGCAATTTGATCTTTGGTTCCTCTGACTTTTCTAAAACCAGCTTGAAAATCTGGAAGTTCACGGTTCATGCATTGCTGAAGCCTGGCTTGGAGTATTTTAAGTATCACTTTACTAGCGTGTGCTGCTGCTGCTGCTGCTGAGTCGCTTCAATCATGTATGACTCTGCGACCCCATAGACAGCAGCCCACCAGGCTCTGCCGTCCCTGGAATTCTCCAGGCAAGAACACTGGAGTGGGTTGCCATTTCCTTCTCCAATGCATGAAAGTGAAAAGTGAAAGTGAAGTCGTTTCAGTCATATCCGACTCTGTGCTACCCCATGGACTGCAGCCTACAAGGCTTATCTGCCCATGGGACTTCCCAGGCAAGAGTACTGGAGTGGGTTGCCATTGCCTTCTCCAACTGGCATGTGAGATGAGTGCAACTGTGTGGTAGTTTGAGCATTCTTTGGCATTGCCTTTCTTTGGGACTGGAATGAAAACTGACCTTTTCCCATCCTGTGGCCACTGCTGAGTTTTCCAAATTTGCTGGCATATTGAGTGCAGCACTTTCACAGCATCATCTTTCAGAATTTGAAACAGCTCAACTGGAATTCCATCACCTCCACTAGCTTTGCTCGTAGTGATGCTTCCTAAGGCCCACTTGACTTTGCACTGCAGGATGTCTGGCTCTAGGTGAGTGATCACACCTTCGTGATTATCTGCGTCATGAAGCTCTTTTTGTATAGTTCTTCTGTGTATTCTTGCCACCCCTTCTTAATATCTTCTGCTTCTGTTTTGTCCCTATCATTTCTGTCCTTTATTGAGCCCATCTTTGCATGAAATGTTCCCTTGGTATCTCTGATTTTCTTGACGAGATCTCTAGTCTTTCCCATTCTACTGTTTTCCTCTATTTCTTTGCATTGATAGCTGAGGAAGGCTTTTTTATCTCTCCTTGCTATTCTTTGGAACTCTGCATTCAAATGGGTATATCCTTCCTTTTTCCCTTGCTTTTCACTTGAATGATAGTCATTTATTGTGTAGAAGCAAAGAAGTCCAGGGAAAAACAAATGTACATAGTAAAGATCTAATGGGTGGTTGGCATGTTTGAAATGATCTAAGACATCCTGAAGTAAGAGAGATAATGTAATTAATTCAGTCTTCAGATTATGCTTTTCTTAAGTTAATCAGCTTAATAGATCAAAAAGTTAAAATGGCATTCTCTTTTCCCCGATGAGAAGATATTTATTATATTGAAAATCATTAAATATGTAGAACAATAAAATCAAATGTTTATACAAGTAGATACTAAATATTATTCCTGTGATTTGCAAAAGTTACTGAGATTTCTGAGTCCTTGTTTATTCATCTTTAAAGCAGAGGTGTAATACTTACTTCACTGGGTTTTTGTTTGGACTATTAAAATAACATATGTGTGATGCTTATCCTCATGTTTAACACCTAGTAGGCCCTTTGAAAATCTTATTTCTATTTCCTTTTTCTTCCTATATTTGTATAACACCTTGGGGAAAAATTTAAGTTTGCACCTTTCAATCAGTTGATTGAAACATGTTTCCATGTGTGATTTTGTTTGGAGTGTTACTTGATTCTAACCATTAACTCTGTTAGGAAAATCATCATTTCTCTTCCTGTTTGTTAATAGTTGAGCATGCAATTTCTTTCATCAGTTTTTCAGTCACATATTTATATTTCAAAATGATAATTCTGCACTTGAGATTTGAATTAAACACCTTAAGAGCTCTTATGAATTAAACACCTTAAGAGTTCTTATGCAACCATTTTAAAATGAAAAGTATGACATTAAAACTCTCTTAAGAAATTGCTACATACAAAATCCTTGGCAGGTAAATACACCAGAAAGCATTTATGACTTGCCAGCTTCAAAAAGTCATAAAAATATCTCTGAAGTGAAAATGAGGGGGGTATTCAGCAAAAGAAATAGACAAAGACAGGAAAACTGGAGAAATAGGAAAGAAAAAAATAGGTTAATGATATAGTTTAAAATTATATTTTGCAATTATGTTTTTAAAAATCTGATGGTATAATTTATATACCTGAAAATGGAATGAAAACTAAATTTTAGAGCTAGATATAGCATATAGCTCGATTAGAAGAAAATTAATTGCAAGATTTAAGTTGATGACATCAAATGGAAACAAAGGTTAGTATGATACTTCACAACATTTTCCCTAAGACTGTGGTCTGAGTCTTAAGGAACAAAATTAGTCATATGAGTATACATTCATACTTAAGCTGCAAAGGCCCATTTAGAGTTTTTAATAGAAAAAAGCATGAAATATTGACCATTCTAAAAATTTTAACTGCTCATTGGATCATGGAAAAAGCAAGAGAGTTCCAGAAAAACATCTATTTCTGCTTTATTGACTATGCCAAAGCCTTTGACTGTGTGGATCACAATAAACTGTGGAAAATTCTGAAAGAGATGGGAATACCAGACCACCTAACCTAGGAGAAGGGGACGACAGAGGATGAGATGGCTGGATGGCATCACGGACTCGATGAACGTGAGTCTGAGTGAACTCCGAGAGATGGTAATGAACAGGGAGGCCTGGCGTGCTGCGATTCATGGGGTCTCAAAGAGTCGGACACGACTGAGCGACTGAACTGAACTGAAACTATAAGTGAAGATGCAAATTGCTTTTTTTATATAGTGCAAACTCTATTTGTTGTTGTTTACTTGCTAAGTTGTGTCTGACTCTTGCAACCCCATGGACTGTGTCCTCCAGACTCCTCTGTCTATGAGATTTCCCAGGCAAGAATACTGGAGTGGGTTGCCATTTCCTTCTCCAGGGGATCTTCCCGACCCAGGGATGGAACCTGCACCTCCTACCTTAGCAGGAGGGTTATTTAGCACTGAGCCATCTGGTTAGCCTAGAAATGCTATTACTCATAGCAAAATAACCATTGAACCTTAGGAAAGACATATTAAGTTGAAATTTTTGTCTCCTGTTGCCCACTGTATGCTCTCAATGCTGCCTGACATTAGAATTACCTGAAACTCATGGGAAAATGTAAATGTTTGCAATGAGCCCTGAGTTACTGGATTAATACGTGCAGATCCCAGGTGAGTCTGAGTTTGAAGAATCTCTTGAATTAGAAGGCTACAAAAATAATCCTGCCTTCCTTCACATTGTACAACAGGGGTTTCAATATAAAGGATGTATCAGCTTCAGATCTCATATACCCAGAATCTGTCTCTGAGTGAAAGGCACTCACTGAATAAAGTATCTCATTTATGAGATGTTATTAGCCGCCTATTTGTAAGGAAGGGTACAACAAGTTCATGCTCAGCAGCTTAACACTAGTGATCCTACATCAAATACAGCATGAGCACAGTAGATCCAACTACCCACGGGCCCCTTGATATTTCTAAGGTGTGTAACTGGCAGAGCTCTCTCGCCTCAGATTATGGAACTTTGATGTTGACAGAATCTCCTGAGCTCATGACTTTGTGGGTAAATAGTGCACTCAATGCAAATAAAAAGTAAACAAGTGAGGTTTTTGAGGGAAAGCAATTGTTTCACAGAGACTTATTTTCTCTCAGAAGAAGCAAAACACACTTATAATGGAATAGCATTGAGTCTTTCTATTGTTTCTCTTATAATAACAAAATAAAATCAGTAACCAGTTAGGAAAGAATAACTTGTGCCATGTTCTTCATTCCATTTTAACTATTGAAATATAGAAGAGAAGACAGCAGTCCATGGTATCAGAATTTCTGTCAATTGTTGCCTCTTAACTACATGTTTTGGAGAAGGCAAAGGCACCCCACTCCAGTACCCTTGCCTGGAAAATCCCATGGATGGAGGAGCCTGGTGGGCTGCAGTCCATGGGATCGCTAAGAGTCGAATACAACTGAGCGACTTCACTTTCACTTTTCACTTTCATGCATTGGAGAAGGAAATGGCAACCCACTCCAGTGTTCTTGCCTGGAGAATCCCAGGGACAGGGGAGCCTGGTGGGCTGCCGTCTATGGGGTCACATAGAGTTGGACACGACTGAAGTGACTTAGCAGCAACTACATGTTTATAGAACATAAGTAAAAAAGTAATTTTGAGTTCTGCTAAACAGTTCCATTTTTATTTATTCTACAACATTGACCTTCTGTTCAAGATCAGATATTTTCTAGTAAACATTGAACAGTTAAGAGAGTGACTTGGTTCTTTCAGCAGTAGCACACAAAGAATAGATCAGGAAATCAGAATTCTAGGGTGGAGAGAAGAGGAGGATGGATAAATTAGGCCATTTATGTGGGTAAGCCCATGGCAGAGCTAACACTGGACCAGACAGAAAATAAACACACTTAAACTTCCTCCCAAGAGACAACCCAGGTGCTGTGTTAGTCATTAGCTACTTCAGATAATCAGTATGTTTCCTGTGCATTAATGTTTCATGAAGGGCCATACCAACAGAAGAATATAATGAGTGCTTGATTTCTTTACTCCATAAGAAATCTCTTGTTGTTGTTCAGTTTCTAGGTTATATTTGACTTTGTTGTGATCCCATGGACTGTAGACGGCCAGATTCCTCTGTCCATGGAGTTCTCCAGGAAAGAATGCTGAAGTGAGTTGCCATTTCCTACTCCAGGGGATCTTCCTGACCCAGGGATTGAAACTAATGTCTTATGTCTCTTCCACTGGCAGATGGATTCTTTACCACTGTGCCACATGGGAAGCCCAAAAATATTCTTATGGCTGGATTGTTCAGTTCAGTTCAGTTCAGTGGCTCAGTTGTGTCTGACTCTTTGCAACCCCATGAATCGCAGCATGCCAGGCCTCCCTGTCCATCACTGTCTCCCGGAGTTCACTCAAACTCACGTCCATCGAGTTGGTGATGCCATCCAGTCATCTCATTTTCTGTTGTCCACTTTTCCTCCTGCTCCCAATCCCTCCCAGCATCAGAGTCTTTTCCAATGAGTCAACTCTTTGCATGAGGTGGCCAAAGTACTGGAGTTTCAGCTTTAGCATCATTCCTTCCAAAGAAATCCCAGGGCTGACCTCCTTCAGAATGGACTGGTTGGATCTCCTTGCAGTCCAAGGGACTCTCAAGAGTCTTCTCCAACACCACAGTTCAAAAGCATCAATTCTTCGGTGCTCAGCCTTCTTAGGCTGATCTCCTTCAGAATGGACTGGTTGGATCTCCTTGCAGTCCAAGGGACTCTCAAGAGTCTTCTCCAACACCACAGTTCAAAAGCATCAATTCTTCGGTGCTCAGCCTTCTTCACAGTCCAACTCTCACATCCATACATGACCACAGGAAAAACCATAGCCTTGACTAGATGGACCTTAGTCGGCAAAGTAATGTCTCTGCTTTTCAATATGCTATCTAGGTTGGTCATAATTTTTCTTCCAAGGAGTAAACGTCTTTTAATTTCATGGCTGCAGTCACCATCTACAGTGATTTTGTAGCCCCAAAAAATAAAGTCTGACACTGTTTCCACTGTTTCCCCATCTATTTCCCATGAAGTGATGGGTCTGGATGCCATGATCTTCGTTTTCTGAATGCTGAGCTTTAAGCCAACTTTTTCGCTCTCCTCTTTCACTTTCATCAAGAGGCTTTTTAGTTCCTCTTCGTTTTCTGCCATAAGGGTGGTGTCATCTGCATATCTGAGGTTATTGATATTTCTCCTGGCAATCTTGATTCCAGCTTGTGCTTCTTCCAGCACTGAAGCAAAGAATGTCCTAAATTGCCAGCAAAATCCCCCATCTGAATCATCCATTATATACATGATTCAATCCAGCACAATTGGCTGTAAAGCAAATCCAATTTCTTGTTAACCTCTTATAGAGCAATGGAGGCCAAGGACATCTTTTCCCACTCTCAAGATCTAGATCTTATCCATACAATGTATAAGTGAACAAGTGAGTGACTGAATGTGTGTGTCTGTGTATATGTGTAAAGACAAGTCCAAAAGCACAGGTTTGATACAAACTCATTTGGCTTATGCATTTGAGAAGGCCCCAGAAGACTCATACTTGTCTGTCACATTGTCTGAACATTGGGACAATGTCTGGCAATTTTTAGGATAGAGTATTCTATTAGATAATTTACTTTTTATAGACATTCTATATTGTATTACCTGGAATTTCTCCAATTTTAAGCTAAGGAGAAGAATTGTTTTCATAAAGTGGCAAAAAATACCCAGTAATTAAAACTGACAGCTTAATAGATGAGATGCTGCCCAAGGTCAGGACTCATTACTCCCTGTCATTTGGCTTCTCCTGTGATCCAGACCTTCTGATTGCAGAGAATTTGGACAGAAAATATTAATTGTATCTAGAATGAACTAAATTTAGCTCTTTCAAATACTTTAAAAGATGCCTTTCAGATTTTACTCATCTGCAGTAGCATCTGTAGACTTCAGAATTCTTTAAACTGTCAGAAACTAGAGCTCTCTAGTTTGTCGTTGCTTTTCTGTCACTCAGTCATGTCCAACTCTTTGCAACCCCATGGACTGCAGCATGCCAGACTTCCCTGCCTTTTAACATCTCCTGGAGCTTGTTCAAACCCATGTCCATTGAGTTGGTGATGCCACCCATCCATCTCATCCTCTTTCATCCCCTTCTCTTCCTATCCTCAATCTTTCCCAGCATCAGAGTCTTTTCCAATGAGCTGGCTTTTCGCATCAGGTGGCCAAAGTATTGGAACTTCAGCTTCAGCATCAGTCCTTCCAATGAATATTCAGGGTTGATTTCTTTTAGAATTGACAGGTTTGATCTCCTTGTGGTCTAAAGGACTCTCAAGAGTCTTCTCCAACACCACAGTTTGAAAGCAACAGTTCTTTAGTTACTACATTCTTTTTTAGATTTCCTTTAACTTTTGATGTTTCAGAGTCTTACACATTAAGAAGAAAATAAAAACTTACAGCTTCACTTCCATAAGTAAGACAGTCTTATCATACTGATATTCTTCTCTATATTATAATTCCCTTATTATTAAGATTATTCCCTTATTATCATTATTATCTATTCCTTTAAAAGCCTCAAACATTGACAAATATTTGACATTAATTATAATATCAAACTTTTATTTTATTTTGTTGTGGGATTGGATTAATAAAGATAGGCTAGATTGTGCTGTGCAAACAACCTCTGATCCCAGTGATTTATGACAATAAATCTTTATTTCTCCATCATGCTAGATCCACCACACTGGTCAGCAAAGGCTCTTTTCCAAAGGCATCTCCAAGACACGGGCTGAAAGAAGTTTTCATCATCTTTAGCCATGCCATCTGGGACATGTGGTCACACCAGTTGTCATCACAAGGATAAAAGGAATTGACATCATTCAAAAGCTTTCCACTATTCCAATCTGGAAGTGAACACATAATTTCTGCTTACATGTGGATGGGGCAGAATAGTCACAAGGCCCTGGGAGGAGGTGAGAAATATAAACACTTTTTGTATTTGGTGAGCAGGACTAATTTTTGCCACAGGAAGTTTGGCTCAGTGGTAGAGAATCCACCTGCCAATGCAAGAGACATGGGTTCAATCTCTGAGTAGGGAAGATCCCCATGAGATGGAAATGGCAACCCACTCCAGTATTCTTGCCTGGAAAATCTGATGGACAGAGATGCCTGGTGGGCTACAATCCATGGGGTCACAAAAGAGCTGGACGCAACTTAGGAGTGAACAACAATTTTCTAATGTCATTAAATGAATATATGATCCTTAGTGCTCAAGAATATGCAGCTGTAGGTGTAAAATTAAGTCAAAATTTACAATATAACATCTAGCCTTCCTATCTATGTGGAAACACAAAACAAAGTACCACCAGGAAGCACTCCACACCTCTTGTGAAGAACACATTTTTGGCTGTCTACTGAAGTAAGGTCAAGTATTTCATGGTGATATAAGGATTTGGAGGGGTGTGGGGGAGAAGGTTAGTTTTCTATTGATGTATAGCAAATTCCTGAAAGTTGAATGGCTTACATTTATTATTTAGTAGGTTTCCTTGGGTCAGGAATCTGAGTTCCTTTAGCTGTTTCTCTGCTTCAGGGTCTACCTGAATTCAGTCCAGGTGTTAACCAGGGCTGCATTCTCATCTGGCCACTGTTGAAAAACATCTGCCTCCAGCCTTCTTCAGACGGTTGGCAGAATTCATCTATTTGCAGCTGTAGGAATAAGATTCTCCTTTTTCCTGTTTGTTTTCCAGGAGTTGCTCTCAATTCTCTCTACAGGTCCCCAGACATAGCAGCTTACTTTGTAATGAAATCCTTTCCAGGATTCTGAAATGCACCTTCTGTGTTACCATGTGCAAGTGAAACTGTGGGTAATAAGAGGAGTTCTTTCTTTGAAAAAAAAAAATTATTTTAATTGAGGGCTGATTACAATATTATAATGGTTTTTGCCATATACGTTGACAAAAATCAACCATGGGTGTACATGTGTTCCCCCTCCCACCTGAACCCCCCTCCCACCTTCTTCCCCATCCCATCCCTCAGGGTCATCCCAGTGCACCAACCCTGAGCACCCTGTCTCATGCATCAAAACTTTGAGGACTTTAAAATAATTAAAAATCTGAAAAAAATACTCAGAGAAATAATTTTTAAATGGCATAAAAAGGGGGAATTAATATTAGAATCTTTCTGCCAAACTACTGGGCTATCATAGCTTGGTTATAAGAGTACCTAAGGCTGTAGAGTAATGCAAAACTTTTCAAAATTGCCTCTAATCTGTTACCTTGCAGAACTGGAATGGTTTAATTTTCAGATTAAGGAAGAAAACTTCTCTGGTGGCTTACATCTGTAGCATGACTTTATTTTTACTTCTGTGTTTGTTTTAATATTTTTGATACATTGAAAAAAATTCTGACTCACAAATAAGCTGTAAAAATAGTACAAAGAATTTCTGTATAAACTCCATTAAGATTACTCAAATATTAATATCTCATATAATCATAGTATAATTATTAGAATAAGGAAATTAGTATTTATAAAATAATATTAGCTGATCTAGAGACTTCATTTAAAGTTTTCTAACAGTCCCACTAATGTGCTATTTCTGATCTAAAATTTAATCTAGGTCAACCATTATATTCATGCATTTTATCTCATTTGTCTCCTTTAATCTGAAACAATTCCTCAGTTTTTTCTTGTCTTTCTTCATATGTCTTTCATACACATATATGAAGAATACTAGCCAGTTTTTTTTAATAGAATGTCCCTCAATATGAATTTATCTTCCATTTCATCATTATAAAATTCACATTTTTCATTTTTGTCCAGATCCCAAAGAAGTGACGTGTGTTTCTTGGTGCATTATATCAAGAGAACATAATGTTTGTTTGTTCTATTACTGGTGATGTTGACTATGATCACTTAGGGTTGTATATTAATTTGCAAGAGCTGCTGTGACAAAATACAAAATCAACTACACCCCAGTATAAAATAAATTTTTTTTTGATGAATGGGACTTGAATTGGGATCATAATAGCTAGGAAGCAGCTACACAAGCAGAAAGAAGTAAAAAAAAATAAGCATATTAAAATTAATAAAATTATTAATAATATTGGCCAAGTCCATTCTAACATTTTCCCTATAACGCATAATTTCAAGTTATAGCTAATTCTATGAGACAAAAATTATTTATCTTACTTTCTGATCTGATCATTAGTGTCA
>SJYT01055670.1:112362-383565 GCA_006410635.1 Cephalophus harveyi
AAAGTAAGATAAATAATTTTTAAAATTAAGAACATGATTTTGTTTAAGTAGTGGAATTTTTATTGAATTAATAAATTTCATCAGATTTTTGAAAATACAACTGATTGAAATTTAACTAGAGTAACTCCTTTTCCTATGTATTTTTCCCTCATCATGCTACATTTCCCACTATTTATATACATTTTTGCTAAAATAAATGTTAGTATTCTTCTGCATAACTCTCACTACTAGTATTAGCACAACTATAAGAAATAAGTTAGCATACTGTAGAGTACTGAAAACATTTCCATAATCTGTGGATATAACCGTAAGGAATTATTCACAATATGTTGGTAGATAATAGTCAGGCAAGTCTTATTCTTAGTAATCACTCATTTTTATTCCAGCTGGGCTCACAGAATTCTGTGCTTTTTAAACCAATTATTGGTATTTATAAAGGGGAACAATGTCCCTTTCATTTCCATTTTTGCAATTTTCAAAAGAATATTATGACCAATTACCAATTTCAGGTCAACTGCCTGGCATATGTTGCATTGTTAAGAGTGGAATAGAAACATCAAGTCTCAAGGCAAAGTGCCACAATCTTCAGATCACTCAACACTCTGAGCATATTAAATCTTAATTTTTCCCTGTTTTTCATGTGGGACATTTGCTTTCTGTTTATTTTGCTGTCTGAACTGTTTTCTGGGCATTTTGCCCAGTTGGTTTTATTTTTACATATTTATTTATATTAAGTATCAGATTTAATTATGGAGATAGATATTTGAGGTTATAATTTTAACATTTGTAATCTCTATCAGTGGTATAATTAAAAATCTCTGAAAAAGTAAAATATAAATCATATGCTTTGCTCTTCACCAAAGTATTATTTTCAAATGTCAGACCACTGTAAAGTCAGAGAAACTATATGTTGAAATAATCAACTGCTGAATTTAGATAAGAATAAGATTTAAAATTTTTAATTGTCATAGTAAAATTTTATTTGCATAATAAAGTTATACAAAAACTACTGATAGCTTTATTCATATTAATATATTTGTTGATATATTATTCACTTTTGTGTATTTTATTAATGCAAATCTAAATTTATGTAATTGAGACTGGCTTCCAAATTTTCTTCAATATTTTCAAGAACGAAGAATTCACATAAGGTTTTATTATTTGTCTTGGTTTTGGTCTTCCAGAAAGAGGATCAGGAGACACAGATTTGAGTGAAAGTACTCTTTTTTAGAAAGTATATGAACACTGGTGGCCTTCAGGAGAGTTCACACAAATGAGTACTCCCCAGCACTACCACTGCCAGTGTCTTTGTCCCCACATAAGCCACAGCTGTCCCCTGCCTCTCCAGGAGACCCTCCAAGACCAGAAAGTAGGTCTGGTCCAAGCTTTTATGAAGTCACTGCTTTTTCCCTAGGTTGCAGTATGCATGAGGAAAAAATGTATACCTTCTAAGAGTGGACTTTCTGCTTCTCCCAGTCTGGTGGATTTCCTGTGATCAAGTCCCACTGGCCTTCAAAGCCAAACACCCTGGGGGCTTCTCCTCCTGATGCCAGACTCCCAGGCTGAGGAGCTTCACCTAGGGCTCAGGACTCTCATTCCTGTGGGAAAACCTCTGTGATATAATTATTTTTCAGTTTGTGGGCTGCCCACCTGGGGGGTATGGGATTTGAATTTATTGCAATTACATCCCTCCTACCATCTCACTGTGGCTTCTTCTTTGTGTTTGAATGTACAATATCTTTCTTGGAAGGTTCTAGTGTTTTTTTGTTGATTGTTCTTCAGCAGTTGGGCTCCCCTGGTGGCTCAGTCATAAAGAATCCACCAGTCAATGCAGGAGACACAAGAGATGGTTCCAAATTGGGAAAGGAGTACGTCAAGGCTGTATATCATCACCCTGCTTATTTATCTTATATGCAGAGTACATCATGAGAAACGCTGGGCTGGATGAAGCACAAGCTGGAATCAAGATTGACAGGAGAAATATCAGTAACTTCAGATATGCAGCTGACACCACCCTTATGGCAGAAAGTGAAGAACTAAAGAGCCTCTTGATGAAGGTGAAAGAGGAGAGTGAAAAAGTTGGCTTAAAACTCAACATTCAGAAAAGGAAGATCATGGCATCTGGCCCCATCACTTCATGGAAAATAGATGGGGAAACAATGCAAACAGTGAGAGATTTTATTATTTTGGGCTCCAAAATCACTGCAGATGGTGACTGCAGCCATGAAATTAAAAGATGCTTGCTCCTTGGAAGAAAAGTGATGACCAACCTAGACAGCATATTTAAAAGCAGTCATTACTTAGCCAACAAAGGTCTGTCTAGTCAAAGCTGTGGTTTTTCCAGTGGTCATGTATGGATGAGAGAGTTGGACTATAAAGAAACTGAGCACCAAAGAATTGATGCTTTTGAACTGTGGTGTTGGAGAAGACTCTTGAGAGTCCCTTGGACTGCAAGGAGATCCAACCAGTCCATCCTAAAGCAAATCAGTCCTGAATATTCATTGGAAGGACTGATGCTGATGCTGAAACTCCAATACTTTGGCCACCTGATGCGAAGAATTAACTCATTTGAATAGACTCTGATGCTCGGAAAGTTTGAAGGCAGGAGAAGAAGGGGAAGACAGAGGATGAGATGGTTGTGTGGCATCACCGACTCAATGGACATGAGTTTGAGTAAGTTCCCAGATTTGGTGATGGACAGGGAAGCCTGGTGTGCTGCAGTCTATAGGGGTAACAAAGAGTTGGACATGACTGAGAGACTGAACTGACTGACTGACCAACTGCTGCTGGTTGTTATATCCTGTCTTTCAGTATGTTAATTCAAGATAGCCTCTCTAATTAGTGAGTTTATATGTAGATTATATACTTAAGCCATAAATTAAAAATTACTACTGTCAACAACTGTCCTAGTGTGAATATTAATATAATGAGACACCAGTTCCTAAGAGGACCAGGAATAGGTTTTTGGATAACAGAGTAGCCCCTGATGTCAGATAGAAGACTTCCAGAGGGCATCCCTGGTCTAGGCATGATTACTTGGGCAGCTGTTGTCTTTGTTCTTCAGCAGGTGCTCTTCTGTATCCTGAGTAAATGTTACATGAAAATCTATCCAAAAACAACAAACACAGTAGATCAAAGAATGCAGGAAAGCATGGGTCCAGGTGGCTGAATGGCTGTTGATTAGCACATAGAGTGTTCTCATCTCTAAATGATGATAATACGGTACTATGAATAATCCATACAGATATTAATGTATTTTTAATGATATATCCATGCTGCTGTAGCCACTGATGGAAATTGCCTTGTTCTTAACAGCTCAGCAATTTAAAGCTGAAAGGCTATAGTTCAGCAATAGTTCAATAAAGAGCTTCAAAATGTCCCATCACAGCATTCAGGTTTCTAAGCAACTATTTCTATAACCATGTTCCACTAACCTATGATTATATAAATTAGCACCCTTCACATATGAGGTTGAATCACAGCCTTTGGGGAAATTTGAAATTTATCAAAAACTTTGCATACTGATTATTTTGGCACTTCATTAATTTTATCCATTTGAATTTAAGACATTAAAAATTGAGGTGCATTACATGGAGGGGAAAACACATGAGTTTCAATGAAAAACACTAGTGAAAGTGTAAGAAGTGAGACAACCGGCTGTGTGACATTGAAAGATGTTTTGATTCCGCCTACAGATGCTTCTCTGATGGCTCAGACAGTAAAGAATCTGCTGGCAATGTGGGAGACCTGGGTTTAATCCCTGGGTCAGGAAGATCCCTTGGAGAAGGGAATGGCAACCCACTCCTGTATTCTTGCCTGGAGAATTCCATGGACAGAAGAGCCTGGTGGGCTAGAGTCCATGGCATTGCAAAGAGTTGGAGACTGCTGAGCAATTTTCACTTCACTTCACTTACACAGATGCAAAGTCTGGGCAGAAGGCAGTGTTTCACCAAATCTTCTTGACACATGCAGATAGGGCTGTAATTGTGCAGAAATGTGAATTACTTCCTCAGGTCACCTACCTTCATGTCCTCTCAGAAGGAAAAGTTTGGAAGAGAACACTCTGAAGTTGATATAGAAGAGCTGACAATGAAATGAGGGAAGAAAAAAGTTAACTATAAGACCAACTGGAAATTTTGTACTTTGCAATAATTATTAATACTGTTTCTCAAAGGGGATCAGTCAAGAGTCAATACGGTTCGGTTGAACCCCAACCCAGTATAAGGAACTTGTTAAAGAAAAATTGGCAAAGAGGAAGAGGAAAAAAGTCATGGGTCCAGATGGATGAAAGATTTTTGATTAACACATAAAACACTTTCATCTCTAAATATGCAGTACTGTGAATAATCTAGGCAGGTATTAGTGTATTCTCAATGATCTTCCCATGCTTCTATTACCACTGCTAGAAATGGCCTTGTCCTGGACCACTCAGCAACTAGAGCTCAGTGATTATGGTTCAGGAGTAGTTCAATAAAATGCTCAGGGCTTTTGAATAAGGTTCCCTAATAATCTCAGTTTACACATAAGAGAAACTGTGAAGTAACAAAGTCAAAGAGCAAAGTTACCTGGCACTCTGTTCTTTCAGAGGAATAAGAATATCAGAGAGAAGAATGCAGAGAGAAATTCTGGAATATGTGGGTAATGAAGTTCAGTTCAGTTCAGACATTCAGTAGTGTCCAGTTCTTTGCAACCCCATGGACTGCAGCATGCCAGCTTTTCCCTGTCCATCACCAACTCCTGGAGCTTGCTCAACCTTGTGTCCTTCGAGTCGGTGATGCCATTCAACCACCTCATCCTCTGTTGTCCCCTTCTCCTCCTGCCTTCAATTTTTCCCAGCATCAGGGTCTTTTCAAATGAGTCAGTTCTTCGCATCAGGTGGCCAAAGTATTGGAGTTTCAGCATCAGTCCTTCCAATGAATATTCAGGACTGATTTCCTTTAGGATGGACTGGTTGGATCTCCTTGCAGTCCAAGGGGCTCTCAAGAGTCTTCTCCAAAACCAATACGATATTGTAAAGTAAAATAAAGTAAAAATAAAATTAAAAAAAAAAAAAGAGTCTTCTCCAACACCACAGTTCAAAAGCATCAGTTCAGAAAGCCCAGAGATAAATCCACACACCTATGGACACCTTGAGGGCTTCCCTGGCGGCTCAGAGGTTAAAGCGTCTGCCTCCAATGCAGGAGACCTGGGTTTGATCCCTGGGTCAGGAAGATCCCCTGGAGAAGGAAATGGCAATCCACTCCAGTATTCTTGCCTGGAGAATCCCATGGACGGAGAAGCCTAGTAGGTTACAGTCCACGGGGTCGCAAAGAGTCGGACACGACTGAGCGACTTCACCTNGTCTGCCTCAAATGTGGGAGACCTGGGTTTGATCCCTGGGTCAGGAAGATCCCTTGAAGAAGGAAATGGCAATCCACTCCAGTATTCTTGCCTGGAGAATCCCATGGACGGAGAAGCCTAGTAGGTTACAGTCCACGGGGTCGCAAAGAGTCGGACACGACTGAGCGACTTCACCTTCACCTTCTTCATTCACATAAGATTAAAATTCATTTAATTATTTAAAAGATGCATTGATTATTCAAATTAATCTGAGTCAGTAATATTCTGGGTGATTATGCAGATATATGGATAAAATAAGAGGGAAAGACAGATGCATAAATATATGTACAGTCAGAGTGAGCCTGGGAAAGTTCAAATGTACATGTATGTACTCTATTAACTCAGAGGGTGAGAGTTTTTAAAAATTTTTCCCCACCCTTACGCAAAATGGGCTTACCTCCATTTATTTTAGGGCAGAGCTGCTGATGTGAACTCTGAGGCCTGAGATTACATCTGGGAAGTCTGGGTTTTCTCCAGATGCTTTCATAGGAGGTCTAGCCTGCCCATTCCGCATTCTTAATTCCTGCCTTGTTTATATCCAATTTAATGACTGTCTGGCCTCTGTTCCTGGCAAAAGGGTGTTACAAATCCCAGTGGTCACTGGCGCAGGTTTTAGCCCCAGTTAGAGAGAGAAGAGAGGAATGGAAAGGCTGGATCTGGCTGCTACTCATGCTGTTTATATCTAAACTGCCTCATAAAGTCTGACAAGTATATAATGGTTACTTCTGTTCACAGCAGGCCTGGCTGCTGATCCCACGTCGCACTGGTCTCAGGCTTCATATTTGCAGGCTCCCTTAGACTTCAGTTCTCATGGATTTACCCATCTCTTGGTAAAGCGGTTCCTCTCAGAGATTAGCATATTGGATTTATTTCAGATTAGATTTGCCAGTTCTTGAAAAGTGTGTTCTGACAAGCAAGTCTAAGTTAAATAAAAGGAGCAGCACTGTTTATAATAGCCAGGACATGGAAACAACCTAGATGTCCATCAGCAGATGAATGGATAAGAAAGCTGTGGTACATATACACAATGGAGTATTACTCAGCCATTAAAAAGAATACATTTGAATCAGTTCTAATGAGATGGATGAAACTGGAGCCGATTATACAGAGTGAAGTAAGCCAGAAAGAAAAACACCAATACAGTATACTGACACATATATATGGAATTTAGAAAGATGGTAATGATGACCCTGTATGCGAGACAGCAGAAGAGACACAGATGTATAGAACGGACTTTTAGACTCTGTGGGAGAGGGAGAGGGTGGGATGATTTGGGAGAATGGCATTGAAACATGTATACTATCAGGTAAGAAACGAATCGCCAGTCTATGTTCGATACAAGATACAGGATGCTTGGGGCTGGTGCACGGGGATGATCCAGAGAGATGATATGGGGTGGGAAGTGGGAGGGGGATTCAGGATTGGGAGCTCATGTACACCTGTGGCTGATTCATGTCAATGTATGGCAAAACAAATACAATACTGTAAAGCAAATTAAAGTAAAAATTAAAATTAAAAAAAAAAAAGCATCAGTTCTTCGGCGCTCAGCTTTCTTTTTCTGAACACTGAGCTGCGTTAATAAGCTGGATAATGAAGCCATACCTAAAATAATATAGTAATGTATTACTAGCTTTTTCTAAAGAGATTGTGTATGGTGTTTACTATATAGAGAACAAATTTGATACAACAAACTTTAACCCAGTGTCACATAAGACTGGTAGAAATAAATGGTTTAGAAATTTGTCCTTACCCAGATTCTATAATCACTGAGAATCAATGACTGGTAGGATGGAGAAAGGACTTCCTCGATGGTTCAGTGGTAAAGAGTCTATCTGTCAATGCAGGAGACTTGGGTTTGATCCTTGGGTCGAAAGATCCCATGGAGGAGGAAATGGCAAGCCACTCCAGTATGCTTGCCTGGGGAATCCCATGGACAGAGGAGCCTGGCAGGCTATGGACCATGGGGTTGCAAAGAGTCGGACATGATTTAGTGACTAAATAGCAACAATAACAACAGAATGGAGAAATAATATAATGCTGAGAAATCAAAGTACCATTCCATGGAATTTTGATGTATTCAGTACTACAGTGTTTATATACTTAGAACCTACTCACTTTAGAAACAATTTAGAAATTTCTCTTTAACTTTTTGAATATAACAAGAATTTCTCACATTATTTATCTCTCTCTATGTTTAGTCGCTAAGTCGTCCTTGACTCTTGCGACCCCATGCCAAGTTCCTCTGTCCATGGGATTCTCCAGGCAAGAATACCAGAGTGGGTTGCCATTTCCTTCTCCAGGGGATCTTCCCGACCCAGGAATCAAACCCGGGTCTCCTGCATTGCAGGCAGATTCTTTACCAACTGAGCTATGGGGGAAGCCCATGTTATTTATAAAAACCTATAAATTATATGGATACTATCTAACCCAAACTCTCAAAATCTTTATCATGTCTAACAGGGGTCCCCAATCCCTAGGCCATGGACTGGCTGGTCCATGGCCTGTTAGGAACTGGGCTGTACGGTAGTTGGTGAGTGGTTGTCTTCCATGAAACCAGTCCCCACTGCCAAAAAGGTTGAGGACTACTGATATAAAACAGTTATTATATAAATAATACAAAAATATTAGATATAGTGCATTGTGTTTATTTTTCTTAATTTGGCTGCCATTTTACCCCATAGTTATATTCATTACAATGATCAGCTTTCATGAAATCTCTGTGATACTGGCTTTTGTTTCTATGTAGTAATCACAGCTCTATAAATACTCCCAGTTTACTGATGTGTAGCTAAAACAGAAGAGAAAAAATGCCTAATAGAAGAATGGCAGGTCTATGCTGTCCATTTCCAAGGAAGTCAGCAAAACTGAGCCATACTCCATACTGTGAATGAGATCTAATTCAGTCAAGTTGTTCTTCTAAAGTTTCTACAGTGTTTCCTCTCCTTGAGTGGGCCATAGAATTTTAGAACTTACAGCCAAGTAGGATATTTAAAAAAAAAAAACAAAAATAACTTTTTTTTTACTCTTCTTCCTTCTTTGTTTTGAGCTTAAAAAGAGGACAGAATTTTTTGTTTCCAGGCAGGGTATAATAGGTTTCAACCAGCCAAAGTTCCCAATGCAACAATTAAAAGTAAATTGGGTGAATTGCAGAAATATTTTGAAAAGCATTAGCATAAAGGGGGACTTCCCTGGGGACTCAGATGATAAAGAATCTGCCTACAGTGCAAGAGACACAGGCTCAATCTCTGGTCAGGAAGATCCCCTGGAGAAGGGAATGGCTACCCATTCCATTATTCTTGCCTGGAGAAACCCATGGACAGAGGAACCTGGTGGGCTACAGTCCATGGGGGTCACAAAGAGTCAGACACGACTGAGCAACGAAGCACACAGAATAAAGTAGAAGTGGTGAAGACTAGATAAACTAAAATTCCTGAGAGGGGAGAATCTTTTTGAACTGAGTCATTAGACATTTTTCCAGAGGATGTATACTGATTCTAGTGAAAACTGAGATTTTCTGCACAGGACAGATCCTCATAGTTCATTGTTTTTATTTCTCTTGTACAAAATCTAAGGTGTAGCTAAGTTTAAAAGATTTTACTTGTCCTGATGTGGTCAAGTCTGTCCATTATTTTCATGGACTCTGTCAATTCTATATTCATATCTTTGTAGATGTGTGCTATGTGTTTCTATCACTTTATTTGTATATAACTGCTACCAAATATGAAAATGTCCTGTTTTAAGTAAACTTTCATTTTAATGTCACTTTATAGATATATAAAATATAAAATAAATTGCTTTGAAAAATTAATTAATATAAGTATCACAGGTAGATCAAACTCCCTTATGACTAACATCCATATCCTTTAGGAAAAATATAAATTTAAAGCTGTTTTTAACAGGATGCATTTGTTCTTGAAAAGATGTATTCCAATGAAATGGCTACATCTGCATTCAAGAAAACAAAAATGAACGTGTTCCAGTAAATACTTGAACTAGAATGTGTTCAAGGGAATACTATAAGCTGAGAATTGAAATATTTTCAGGTTTCTTTTTAATCTGTAATTCCAGAAATTAACCTCCAGAAATTCTGACTCATTCTGTCTAGGCTGCAGCTTGGTTTCACCAGGTGGCCCATGTTATTCTGATAGACTAGAACACTGAGCAAACATTATTTATGTGCTATCATTTAAAATGTTTTTAGCTGAATGTAAAGTATTTCAGTATTAGTGTTTTATTCTGATAACTGGTGCTATTAAGGCTGAGGACTAAATAGTTACATCTGAATGTATTTAGTTTTTTATTAAATGCTTTCATTTCAAGCACTGTGATGCAAGAGTAGGGATGAACAGCAAGGTCAACAAAGTAAAGTGATTGCCTTTCATCTTAAAATAATATTAACAGATGCTTTTCATGGGTATGTAACTTGCAGATGAAACAAATTTTACTACCTTGAAGACTGTATTCCATTTTAGTCTAGCTCCCATTGATATTGCTAGTAACTCAGATCACAGACGTGTCAGTAATTAGTCTTTTCTTTCTGGCTGGTTTTAAAGATTTGTCCTTCATTTTGGAATTGCGTGATTTCATGATGTGACATGTGGATTCATTGGGTTCTCATCGTCTGAGGATTTGTATATTAGTCAAAGCAGAAATTTCTGAGCTACCATGTTTTTGAAAATGTATTCTTCACCTCTCTCCGTCCTCCCCGTTTGGAGCTCCAATAGTGAATGTGACAACTTTTCACACTTCCTGTCTCTTATCTGCTTATTATTTCTCATCTCTTTGTTTTTCAATTGTAATTTTGGTGATGTCTTCAGACCTTTATCAGCTTACTGGGCATATCAGCTTACTAATTCTCACTTCACTTGTGACTGATGGTCTGTTTCAAGCATCTATTAAATCAAGTTCAATAATTATGTTTCAAATTAAAAGATGCCTACTCCTTGTAAGAATAGCTATGACAAACCTAGACAGTGTGTTAAAAAGCAGAGACATTAATTTGCCAACAAAATTCCATATAGTCAAAGCTGTGGTTTTTCCAGTAGTCATGTATGGATGAGAGAGTTGGACCATAAAAAAGACTGAGCACCGAAGAATTAATGCTTTTGAATTGTGGTGCTGGAGAGGACTCTTGAGAGTCCCTTGGACAGCAAGGAGATCAAACCAGTCAATCCTAAAGGAGCTACTGCTGCTAAGTCGCTTCAGTCGGGTCTGACTCTGTGCGACACCATAGACGGCAGCCCACCCAGGCTCCCTCGTCCCTGGGATTCTCTTAATCCTAAAGGAAATCAACCCTAAATATTCACTGGAAGGACAGATGCTGAAGCTCCAATACTTTGGCCATCTGTTGAAAGAGTTGATTCATTGCAAAGGACCCTGATCCTGGGAAAGATTGAGGGCAGGGGGAGAAAAGGGCCACAGAGGATGAGAGAGTTGGATGGCATCACTGACTCAATGGACATGAGTTTGAACAAACTCTGGAAGATGGTGAAGGACAGGGAATCCTGGTATGCTGCAATCTATGGGGTCACAAAGAGCTGAACATGACTGAGCAACTGAACAACTACTTTCTCAAAACCTTCTGTGAAATTGCAATAGTCCCTTGAACCAATATTTTCTTTTAACTCATTTCTAAAATATATTTTATACTTTTTATAAGCAATTTCAATATTTACTTAGTTTTGTTGGTCCAGTTCTGCTATGACATATGATGCCTTATATCCTTGTATATTCAGTGACTTTTCATTCAGAGCTTAAGAAACTTGGGTTTAAAGTGCATTCACCCAGAGAACATTTGCATTTACTTCCACAAGTTGCTTAGAGAGAATTATACCCCACAATTACTTTAAATTAAACCAAAGGCACATATAGACATGTGGCTAGAAATGGCATGAACATTTTTATCTTTTCCTCCATTCCACACACTCCCACACAGGCATACACACTCCACACGGAGCCAAGAATGAGAGTAATTCACTTTCCCATGGATAATTCACACACTAAAGCACTAAGCGTGCTACTATTTAGGTGACCTCGCCTTACATGGACCAGAGGTGTCCAGCCTAATTCTCCATCCTTCTTAGGCCCTTGGTTTCCTCCAGTGTTACTTTTACATGATCAGAACTTAGGCTCTGGGTCAGCAGCGGCAACAGAGACACTCGGGAAACATTTCTTAGGAATTTTTCTGAGGAAAAATTTTAAGAAATAGCCGAGGAAATTTTCTAAGAAAACCTTGAGGAAATATTTCCAGCCTCGAATTGTTTATTTTAGAGCCAACTAAGTCAAACTTTTTTTTTAAGCCCCTATTATTCCAGCCTCTATTTAGAAAAGATACTCTGTTCAGGGCTGGTCTCACATATTTCTGAGGAGAGGGACTCCTCAGCCATGTGCTCTCCTAAAAGAACACTAATGATACTGAAGATGCGAGGTCAACTAATAAAAAAGAAAACTCATGATGAGAACATTTTTTTTCATGGTTGGATTCTTAGCATTTTGAGCTGAAAGAGACTTCAAAGATTATCTACTTCAACATTGTCCCTTTTGTGTCCCTTTAAAAGTTCAACAATATTTATTATATGCCTACAGTGCATTTGACATAATAGTAGATGATGCAAAAAATGAAGACCCGGTCTTCACTTGGTGGATCCTATGCCCTAGTATAGGGATATAGACATATTTCACTGTATTCTGTAAGACAGGCAACCAAAGTATTTACCATATATTATGAAACCACTGATAAGGAATCTTAATTTGTCCCGTGGATGATCAATGGTTTTCTGGAGAAAGAATTACCTAGCCTTGAGCAAGGATGGGTAAAACTGAGCCAGGTGTATACAAGGGGGTAAAAAGCATTCAATCATAGAAAACAGCATGGACAAAAGAAAGAATTAGCTGTACACCATACTGAGTGCGTGGGCTTCCCTGGTGCCTCAGACGGTAAAGCGTCTACCTACAGTGCGGGAGATCCGGGTTCAATACCTGGGTTGGAAAGATCCCCTGGAGAAAGAAATGGCAACCCACTCCAGTACTCTTGCCTGGAAAATCCCATGGATGGAGGAGCCTAGTAGGCTATAGCCCATGTAGTTGAAAAGAGTCAAACACGACTGAGTGACTTCACTTTCACTTTTCATACTGAGTGCACACAAAAGAATAAATAAACTAGGTACCTAAAACTGTGAAGATGTGAATATTATAAAACATTAAATATGAAATTATATAAAATATTAAAAAAGAAAAAAAAAATTGGAGACTTTTACATGACAGTGTGATAGAATTGGGATTCCCAGGTGGCGTAGGGATAAAGATTCTGCCTACCAATGCAGGATGCACAAGCAACATGGGTTCGATCCCTGGGTCAATCCCCTGGAGTAGGAAATGACAACCTGCTCCAGTATTCTTGTCTGGTAAATTCTGTGAACAGAGGAGCCTGATGGACTACAGTCCATGGGGTTGCAAGGATTAACACCTGAGCACACACATCAGTTTATAACAATACAGAAGACAATTTGGGAAAGGTATGAATGAATGTCTGTGACTATTACAGGTCTTCTTTATTAGAAGTACAAAATTAACTGTTTTTGTTTTAAAATCTTATCTTTCTAAACACTTGAATTGTTCATCCTTCCAATAGTGGGAATGGATAGTCATGTCAGTGAATTCACTGAACAGACATGGAATGTAGATAAGCTCTGATTTTCTCACAGTCAAGCATTGATAGAGTTAGACCTATCTGCTAGGTTATCAGAAATTTTCCATAGTATTTGCTTTTTGTAAAAATAAAATAAACTTAAGAATTCTCACTTTTTTACAAAGTTAAATCTCTACACTAGAAATAAGTGGCTCTAAACCAACTCTTGACTTTTCC
Source organism: Cephalophus harveyi (assembly GCA_006410635.1). NCBI lineage: Eukaryota > Metazoa > Chordata > Mammalia > Artiodactyla > Bovidae > Cephalophus > Cephalophus harveyi. The sequence continues at coordinate 125,606 of SJYT01055670.1, forward strand.
AATGCCTCCAAAGATACTTATGTTAACTCGAAACTTTTTTCTTGACTCTGCTCTTGAACACGTCCAGGAAATACATTTCAATAACGTGGAAAAAGAGAAATCAATAAAACTTCACATTTTTCCTTAAGGAGCAAGGATAGGAAATATGAAAGATCCTAGATTTAATGCTATTTAGCTCCTTCCCATGATGGTTCTTTTTGATCACTGTTAATTGAAATTGAACAATTATGAGGGATTTTACACTGCATAATTTTAGGGTCAAAATAAAAGAGTCGGATCAAGTTGAAATTAGGCTGCAAATAATCACATTTGCAAAGAAGGAATTGGAGAAGGAAACGGCAACCCACTCCAGTATTCTTGCCTGGTGAATCCCCATGGATGGAGGAGCCTGGTGGGTTACAGTCCATGGGGTCACTAAGAGTCGGACATGACTGAGTGACTTCACTTATTACTTACTTAGAAAGAATTTAACAAATACCTCTTAATAATAACTGCTTTAATATTCTTACCTTCTGTCCTCTTTTTTTCCACCTTTATCTTGAAAGTGTAGAGAAGACAATGGCACTCCACTCCAGTACTCTTGCTTGGAAACTCCCATGGACAGAGGAGCCTGGTAGGCTGCAGTCCATGGAGTCACTAAGAGTTGAACACCACTGAGTGACTTCACTTTCAATTTTCACTTTCATGCATTGGAGAAGGAAATGGCAACCCACTCCAGTATTCTTGCCTGGAGAATCCCAGGGACGAGGGAGCCTGGTGGGCTGCCGTCTACGGGGTCACACAGAGTCGGACATGACTGAAGCACCTTAGTAGCAGTAGCAGCAATCACATTGTAGTTTTTAGCCTAGTTGTTTTGTTTGCAAATACAGAACTATGCTTTTCTTTTCCATTTAATCAAGTTTACTGTCTTTCTTCTTTTTTATGGAGGTGGAAGTCTCACTTGTACCTTTTCTCTTCCCATGAATCAGTCAGTTCAGTCACTCAGTCGAGTCCAACTCTTTGCGACCCTGTGGACTATAGCACGCCAAGTTCCCTGTCCATCGCCAACTCCTGGAGCTTCCTCAAATTCATATCCATTGAGTCTGTGATACCATCCAACCATCTCATCCTCTGTTGTCCCCTTTTCCTCCCACCTTCAATCTTTCCCAGCATCCGGGTCTTTTCCAATGAGTCAGTTCTTCGCATCAGGTGGCCAAAGTATTGGAGTTTCAGCTTCAGCATAAATTCTTCCAGTGAATATGCAAGACTGATTTTCATTAGGATGGACTGGTTGGATCTCCTTGCAGTCCAAGGGACTCTCAAAAATCTCCAACACCACAGTTCAAAAGTATCGATGCTTCAGCACTCAGCTTTCTTTATAGTCCAACATGACTATACATGACTCACATCCATACGTGACTACTGGAAAAATCATAGCTTTGACTAGACAGACCTCAGTTGGCAAAATAATGTCTCTGCTTTTTAATATGGAGAAGGAAATGGCAACCCACTCCAGTACTCTTGCCTGGAAAATCCCATGGATGGAGGAGCCTGGTAGGCTGCAGTCCATGGGGTCGCTAAGGGTTGGACATGACTGAGTGACTTCACTTTCACTTTTCACTTTCATGCATTGGAGAAGGAAATGGCAACCCACTCCAGTGTTCTTGCCTGAAAAATCCCAGGGACTGGGGAGCCTGGTGGGCTGCTGTCTATGGGGTCACACAGAGTCGGACATGACTGAAGCAACTTAGCAGCAGCAGCAGCTAGATTGGTCATAACTTTTCTTCCAAGGAGCAAGCGTCTTTTAATTTCTTGGCTGCAGTCACCATCTGCAGTGATTCTGGAGCCCGGGAAAATAAAGTCTCTCACTGTTTGCATTGTTTTCCCATCTATTTCCCATGAAGTGATGGGACTGGATGCCATGATCTTAGTTTTTTGAATGTCGAGTCTTAAGCCAACTTTTTCACTCTCCTCTTTCACTTTCATTAAGAGGCTCTTTAGTTCTTCTTTACTTTCTGCCATAAGAGTCATGTCATCTGTGTATCAGAGGCTGTTGCTATTTCTCCTGGTAATCTTGATTACAGCTTGTGCTTTGTCAAGCCTGGCATTTCTCATGATGTACTCTGCATTAAGCCATGTCATTGCCGACATCATAATGGGCAAATCCTCACTTTCATCATGATCAATGGCAGCCTCCTCTCAGTCCTTCCTCTGCTCATCCTTCACCGGCTTCAGCGTCTTTTCCTGAGCACGTCTGCCTTCAGAAGCTGCCCCGGGGCATGCCCGGGGCTTCCCAGAATGCCCGCCGCATGCGCAAGCCTTCCCGTGAATAATTTTATCTAAAACTATTAATTTAATATGCTTTCTTCACTTACGTTGGGCTTCCCAGGTGACTGAGTGGTAAAAGAATCTGCCAGCCAATGCAGGAGATGCAGGTTCGATCTCTTGGTCAGGAAGATTCCCTGGAGAAGGAAATGGCAACTCTCTCCAGTATTCTTCACTCAGAGATTATTGCCTGGAAAATCCCGTGGACAAAGGAGTCTGGTAGACTCCTCCTGGTTCATGGGGTCGCAAAGAGTTGGACAGGACTGAGCATGTAGGCACACCTCCCTTATATTGCACAGTGAACCATGTCTGCATGTTCTTATCTGTGACTTTCATGCTGAGAGCTATAAGGACATCCACCATGACAGGAGGATAAAGGAACTGGAGTCTCTGATAGTGATCAATGGCATGAAAAAAGAGAGGGAGCAGCTGGGTCTCGAAGCATTTGGGTCTTGGGGCAGTTCCAGGAGGCATGCTTGTATTGTCACCGCAGGTCACCCTACTCCTTATCAAGGCATCTGCTGTACTGCATGGGGAGTGCTCCTTCAAGAACACAAGCCGAGGTGTATACCAGGAGCCTGGCAGATTTGGAGAAGAGTTGGAACTTAAATCTCAGCTAATAAACCTAATTAGAGCTATATGAATCATAATGAGAGTACTGTTGATAATAGTAAACTCAGCTGAAACTGAGTTTACTATTAGCATTAGAAGGGTGGGATATCCACTTCAGTGTTCTTGCCTGGAGAATCCCAGGGATGGGGGAGCCTGGTGGGCTGCCAGAGTCTATGGGGTCGCACAGAGTCATGCACGACTGAAGCGTCTTAGCAGCGCAGCAGCATGGATGGGGAGGTAGATGGGAGGGAGTTTCCAAAGGGAGGGGGTATATGTATACCTATGGCTGATTCATGTTGAGGTTTGACAGAAAACAGCAAAATTCTGTAAAGCAGTTATCCTTCAATAAAAATAGATTAATTAAAAAAAAACACAAGAGCAATGTTTGTCCATGGAGGACCCATGTCATCTTCACTGGAGAGGGAGCACATGTGATGGGGGAGGTGCAAAAGCAGGCTTTAACTGTATATATATATATATAAGGTTTTGTTTACTTTTAAAACAGATCTAAAGCACATTTGGAGAAATAGTGACATCTGTTAAAATCAGATGTCAAATGCTTGTTTATCTGCAATACTTTTCTGTAGAGTTGAAAGTATTTTATGATTTTTTTTAGCGATATTGTTAATTTTTTCAGCTTTATTAAGGTACAATTAACAAAACTATAAGATATTTAGAGTGAAAAAATAATAAACATGGGATAATTATTTTTACAGGGACATGCTCCACTAAATAAAATCATGCAGTACAATTTAATTGATTGTTTTAGATTGCTGCTGCTGCTGCTACTAAGTCACTTCAGTCGTGTCTGACTCTGTGTGACCCCATAGATGGCAGCCCACCAGACTCCCCCATCCCTGGGATTCTCCAGGCAAGAACACTGGAGTGGGTTGCCATTTCCTTCTCCAATGCATGAAAGTGAAAAGTGAAAGTGATGTCGCTCAGTCGTGTCTGAGTCTTAGCGACCCCATGGACTGCAGCCTACCAGGCTCCTCCATCCATGGGATTTTCCAGGCAAGAGTACTGGAGTGGGGTGCCATTGCCTTTTTTTTTAAGATTGCTACTACAGGTTAAATAGCTAAATTGATTATATTTAAAAAGTTATGAAAAAGGTACAGACATTTCTACACAGATTTTTCAAGCCATTAAAATATATATAGATACTGGTCTGGTCTCATCACTGAGACAAATTAATATGATAAAATAACAAATACATGAAAACTTAAAGAAAAGATAACAAAACAAAAATCATATAATGACTAACTTAAAAATTAGAATTCTCCTCCCAAAAGAATTTTTCCTCAATAGTTGCTATAAATTTAAAATTTTTAATAGCTGAGATAATATGTAGCCAAAATATTTAACTAAAGAATTCAAAATAAAACTATATAGCTTACTTATTTATCACTTTTTGTGTAGTCATTACATTGGAAAAAATCCTTCATATTTTATCTAAGGGAAAAATTAATCATAGCATAGCTAAGTCATTAGAACCTAGAAACCTGAGAAATAATTTATCCCTGGGAAATGAGAGATAGAGAAATCTCGATGAATATAAAAGAACCAGACAGTAAAGAATCTTCCTGCAGTACAGGTGACCTAGGTTTGATTCCTGGGTCAGGACGATTCCCTGGGGAAGGGAGTACCCGCTACAGTATTCATGCCTGGAGAATTCCATGGACAGAAGAGAGGGGTCACAAAGAGTTGGACACAACTGAATGACTAAATCTTTGATTTTTACATCCGTACAACAAACCAGGGTTGTCTTCCTGATTTCAAACTTTAATTTGAATATATTCATACATATTTAAATTCTGATTACAGCCAAGAAAAGGTTGTTTTTTTTTTTCTGTGCAAAAGTATCTCAAATCAGATTTATTCAGTTGAATTACTAGAAATCAACTGTAGAGGTCTTCAGTTCAGTTCATTTCAGTTCAGTTGCTCAGTCGTGTCCGACTCTTTGCGACCCCATGAATCGCATCACGCCAGGCCTCCCTGTTCATCACCATTTCTCGTAGTTCACTCATACTCATATCCATCGAGTCAGTGATGCCATCCATCCATCTCATCCTCGGTCATCCCCTTCTCCTCCTGCCCGCAATCCCTCCCAGCATCAGAGTCTTTTCCAATGAGTCAACTCTTCGCATGAGGTGGCCAAAGTAGATAATACTCAAAATCATGGTGAAGATGAATTAGACAAACTGCAGATGTCTCTAAAAGGGAGAGATAAGAAAGTATACTATCAAGAAACAGGCATTAAAAAAGAAACTTGGTGTTGAGCCCCCCTTTTTTATTGTTGTTTTTTCTTCTATATGTCCTGCCCTGGGCATAGAAGAAGTCTGCAATACTAAAACACCAATGGGCACAGACAGAAAAAAAAAAAAACAAGGCAGAATAAGCCTGTTGTTTCCAGGCAGAGCATCAGGAGGGAAAGAGACCCTACAGCATAGACAGTTTGAGGACACAAACTTTGGTCTGGCTGAACACCACAGGAAAAAGCTACACCCTCCCATCACCCTGCTGCAGGTGGCTGCAGACACTGGGCCTCTATGAGCACAGCTCCGTCTCCTGGTTGGAAGGAGTCTCAGAAACTGGGTGGCTCCATTCTTCCTGTACATGATGGACTGGCTTCATCTAATGATTGTTAGACATCTACAGGAATTGTAGGCATGAACAGACCTTATTAAATGCCCTGCCCAGACAACGAGGCAGCTCCACCTGAAGTCCTAAGGTCCCTAGCTAGTATGTCTGTCTACCTTTCAGAATAATTTTATGGTTATCTTTTGTATTATACCAAAGGTTTTTAGTTGTGCTTAGAGAGAGATGAGCCTACATCATCTTACAAAAATTGGGACTCCCAGTACATTTTTTTGTTTATTTTTTTGTGAACTTGGTTAGCCAACTGTAAAATTTGTATCACAGTGCCAAGCTTAGATTAAGCAAAACAATTATTAAAAGACAAAAAAAAAGTTGGAGAATTTGCATTGTTTGATTTCAAAGGTACAGTGTAATGGCATAAATATATTGATTAATGGAAGAGAACTGCAACTTTAGATTCAGGCCACTTATATACATGGTCAGTTTATTTTCCACAAATTTGCTAAAATAATTTTGACATATAGGGGAAAGACAATCTTTCAATAACTGGTACTGGAAAAACTAGATAGCTCCATGTTACCTCTCATCATTGACAAAAATTAATTCAAATAGATCATAGACCTAGATATAAAAACTAAAATGATACAATTTTTAGAAAAAAAGTAAATTTTGGATGTAAAAATTGACAAGTAAGGATAAAGTCTTTTAGATGGAGGAAGAAAGAAGCTAAGAGAGAAAGGCTAGGGAATTCTCATATGTTGCCCCATTACTGGAATAAGAATAATTAGAATCAGAAATTAAACAGCAGCTCCACAGGGTGGCTTCAAGAGAGTAAAAGTCAAGCATTTCCTCTTGGTTGCTGTATGCAGTCCTGTGTCACTAGAGTTAGTTATTAGTCTAATTAGATGAGCTCCTGTTATGTAAATGAGTAAGCATCACTGTGTACTGTGCTATGCTTAGTCATTTCAGTTGTGTCTGACTCTTTCTGACTCAGTGAACTGTAGCCCATCAGGCTCCTCTGTCCAGGGGATTCTCCAGGCAAGAATAACTGGAGTGGGTTGCCATGCCCTCCTTCAAGCATCACTGCCCCAACACATTTTTAGTCCTTAGGAAGAGCTTTGAAGTAGGTATTATAAACTGGATCTTAATCATTATGTTTTAAGATTTATTGATCGGTATGTTGGCAGTGTCCTAGGGTAATGACCATCATCTACCCCATCCACTAGTAGCAAAGAGCTCTGGATATTTCCACAATCGTCCCCAGGTGCATTATGATTCATGCTCAAATGACTTCCCTGGTGGCTCAGATGGTAAAGCGTCTGCCTACAATGTGGGAGACCTGGGTTCAATCCCTGGGTCTGGAAGGTCTCCTGGAGAAGGAAATGGCAACCCACTCCTGGATTCTTGCCTGGAAAATCCCATGGACAGAGGAGCCTGGTAGGCTACAGGCTACCGGGCTTCTATGTCCATGGGGTTGCAAAGATTTGGACACAACTGAGCAACTTCACTTTCACTTTAATGCTATATAAATGCTATAATCAGAAGTTTAAAGGGAGTAAATTAGCTATAAATTCTAGGTGTCTTCTGATTCCTCATAACTCCCTATAGTTTAATGAGCAGAGAAGTTTCTATTTATTCCACAGTGCCAATTACCCACACACATGATTTCAGTGAGTAAATAACGGACTTAACGGTCGATGGTGTCTTCACTTCTATTCTTCCCCAAACTTATTTTTTTTTAAGCCATGAAATATGCTTAAAGATAAAACATAGCAATACATTAAACAGATAAAAGCGGATGAACCCAGTTCCTCAGATTAAATTTTAATTGTTTGTCTGAAGATACATTACTGATTAATGAACCTGAGAAGAACTTCTGAGAAAAAGCAGACTTCAAAAACACTGTTCTGTATAAATAAGCATGTGTGAATGTGTGTGCACTTAATAGAACTTCAATCCTATTTTCTTCCACCCTTTTTTTTTTTGCACAGTTGCCTATTGACTTAAATTTATATATTTAAAACTAGAAACAAATGAAGAGAAAACTTCATGTGTAACAAGGTAGATATGTAGTCAAAACACCTAAGGTCCAAGTCCCAGTTCAGCCAGTCATACCTTGAAGGATATTTGGACTGAGATTTGGAATTCTGGTTGTAGCAAAAGCAGATTGTGCTGAACCTAAACATATACTCTTACCTAGTTTTCTGGATGGAAAAGTTTGAGAAATAATTTGCCTTTTGCCTAAGACCTGGAGCCAGCATTCTATTACAGCTAGCCACACAGTTGCCCCCACTGGCAGAGAGTAATTACTGTCTCTGTTCACTGGCTGGATTGGATCTTCAGGATCATTGTTCCCCAAGCAAATCTTTGGAGAGGTCCGGTAACTCAACCAGAAAGTGTGGAAGGTTTAGTTTGGCCTCATAAGAGACAGGGGAGAGGAGGAAGTCATTGGATAAAATTCTTCTCCCCTTTCCCCAAAGATATCTTGGGAGGATGTCACCTGACACTGAGAAACAAAATGCACTTATGAAGATGTAACCTACTCGGTAAGATTGCTCTCAGATTTACTGTTCCCGACTCATTCCTCCTTTCCCTTACTCTTCCATCCTAGAGTAGCTCTTCCCATTCAAGTGTTATCAAATAAACTTCCTTCTCAAGATAGGCTTTCTCAGTCATCCAGAGTAAGATTTTCCCATGTGAAATTCATTTATGAAATCATAGTAATGACAGTAAGTTACTGATGCAAAGAAATAGAGGAAAACAATAGAATGGGGAAGACTAGAGATCTCTTCAGGAAATTTAGAGATAGGGAACATTTCATGTAAAGATGGGCACAATTAAGGACAAAAATGGTAGGGATCTATCAGAAGCAGAAGATATTAAGAAGAGGGCAAGTATATACAGAAGAACTGTACAAAAAGATCTTCACAACCCAGATAATCATGATGGTGTGATCACTCACCTAGAGCCAGACATCCTGGAATGTGAAGTCAATGGGCCTTAGGAAGCATCACTACAAGAAAAGCTAGTGTAAGTGATAAAATTCCAGTGGAGCTATTTCAAATCCTAAAAGATGATGCTGTAAAAATGTTGCATTCAATATGCCAGCAAATTTGGAAAACTCAGCAGTGGCCACAAGACTGGAAAAGGTCAGTTTTCATTCCCATCACTAAGAAAGGCAATGCCAAAGAATGCTCAAACTACTGCACAATTGCACTCATCTCACATGCTAGTAAAGTAATGCTCAAAATTCTCCAAGCCAGGCTTCAACAGTACATGAATCATGAACTTCCAGATATGCAAGCTGGATTCAAAAAAGGCAGAGGAACTAGAAGTCAAATTGCCAACATCTGTTGGATCATTAAAAAAGCATGAGAGTTCCAAGAAAGCATCTACTCTGCTTTATTGACTATGCCAAAGTCTTTGACTGTGTGAATAAAAAAAAAAAAAAAAACTGAAAAATTCTGAAAGAGATGGGAATACCAGATCACCTGACCTGCCTCCTGAGAAATCTGTATGCAGGTCAGGAAACAACAGTTAGAACTGGACATGGAAGAACAGACTGGTTCCAAATAGGAAAAGGAGTACGTTAAGGCTATATATTGTCACCTTGCTTATTTAACTTATACGCAAGGTACATCATGTGAAATGCCAGGTTGGGTGAAGCACAAGTTGGATTAGATTGCCCGGAGAAATATCAATAACCTAGATGTGCAAATGACACCACCCTTAAGGCAGAAAATGAAGAAGAGCTAAAGATGAAAGTGAAAGAAGAAAGTGAAAAAGTTGGCTTAAAACTCAACATTCAGAAAACTAAGACCATGGCATCTGGTCATGATCTGGTCTCTCCATTTGAATGCAGGGTTCCAAAGAATAGCAAGGAGAGATGAGAAAGCCTTCCTCAGTGATCAATGCAAAGAAATAGAGGAAAACAATAGAATGGGAAAGACCAGCGATCTCTTTAAGAAAATTAGAGATACCAAGGGAACATTTCATGCAAAGATAGGCTCAATAAAGGACAGAAATGGTAGGGACCTAACAGAAGCAGAAGATATTAAGAAGAGGTGGCAAGAATACACAGAAGAACTGTACAAAAAAGATCTTTATGATCCAGATAATCACGATGGTGTGATCACTCATCTAGAGCCAGACATCCTGGAATGTGAAGTCAAGTNATACCAAGGGAACATTTCATGCAAAGATGGACACAATAAAGGACAAAAGTGGTATGGACCTAACAGAAGCAGAAGATATTAAGAAGAGGTGGCAAGAATACACAGAAGAACTGTACAAAAAAGATCTTTATGATCCAGATAATCACGATGGTGTGATCACTCATCTAGAGCCAGACATCCTGGAATGTGAAGTCAAGTGGGCCTAGGAAGCATCACTATGAACAAAGCTAGTGGAGGTGATGGAATTCCAGTGGAGCTATTGCAAATCTTAAAATTTGATGCTGTGAAAGTGCTGCACTCAGTATGCCAGCAAATTTGGAAAACTCAGCAGTGGCCACAGGACTGGAAAAGGTCAGTTTTCATTCCAATTCCAAAGAAAGGCAATGCCAAAGAATGCTCAAACTACCACACAATCGCACTCATCTCACATAAGCAACAGTTAGAACTGGACATGGAACAACAGACTGGTTCCAAATAGGAAAATGAGTATGTCAAGGCTGTATATTATCACCCTGCTTATTTAACTTCTATGCAGAGTACATCATGAGAAATGCTGGGCTGGAGGAAGCACAAGCTGGAATCAAGATTGCCAGGAGAAATATCAATAACCTCAGATATGCAGATGACACCACCTGTATGGTAGAAAGTGAAGAGGAGCTAAAAAGCCTCTTGATGAAAGTGAAAGAGAGTGAAAAAGTTGGCCTAAAACTCAACATTCAGAAAATGAAGATTATGGCATCCGGTCCCATCATTTCATGGGAAATAGATGGGGAAACAGTGGAAATAGGGGCTGACTTTATTTTTCGGGGTTCCAAAATCACTGCAGATGGTGATTGCAGCCATGAAATTAAAAGACGCTTACTCCTTGGAAGGAATGTTATGACAACCCAGACAGCATATTAAAAAGCAGAGACATTACTTTGCCAACAAAGGTCCACCTAGTCTAGGCTATGGTTTTTCCAGTAGTTATATAAGGATGTGAGAGTTGAACTATAAGGAAAGCTGAGTGCAGAAGAATTGATGCTTTTGAACTGTGGTGTTGGAGAAGACTCTTGAGAGTTTGTTGGACTACAAGGAGATCCAACAGTCCATCCTAAAGGAGATCAGTCCTGGGTGTTCATTGTAAAGACTGATGTTGAAGCTGAAACTCCAATACTTTGGCCACCTGATGTGAAGAACTGACTTATTTGAAAAGACCCTGATGCTGGGAAAGTTTGAGGGCAGGAAGAGAAGGGGACGACAGAGGATGAGATGGTTGGATGTCATCACCAATTCAATGAACATGGATTTGGGTGGACTCCGGGAGTTGGTGATGGACAGGGAGGCCTGGCGAAGAGTCAGACATGACTGAGTGACTGAACTGAACTGATCCAAAGAGATTAAATATGAATTAAAAATGAATGGGTGGATAAATTTATTTATTCAGTAACCATTATTGATACCTACTCTGCACAAAAGACACTGTAATGGACAATGGGAATTCAGCAGTAAACAAATGAAAATATGTTCTGCCTTCATGGAGTTCACATTCCAGTGACAGCCACCATGTGTAGCCCAAGCCTGTGGCTTGTGTGGAAGAAACTTAGAGTGAGCTCCTTTCATTCTTGTTCTTTCTCTTGTCTCCATGAATATTGGTGGGTGGAATGTCTGTAAGATGATTGAGTTATATGAAGAAAAATGTCTGTGTCTTTGAATTCATGCTACTAACTTATAATCCTGGGGAGAGACAACAAAGTTAGGTGTATAAAAGTCTTTTGCCGGGGTCCAGCCCCGGTGGATCCAGGGTAATTCGAAGCAGGGATGGTGTGGCAAGAGAGAGATATATATATAAGGAAAGAGTTTGCAGTTAAGAGAATAGAGGAGAGAAAGAGGCTGTGTTCCTTGGTTTACACAAAAAGCCAATAAAGTCTCAGACAAGAGACTTACACCGTCTGCGTAAGGCCACAGGTGCCCGTTTGAATAGCGGAGGGTGCCCCACCTTGGGATCCCTCCCACGTGGGTCTTAGAAGCGCAGGCAAATAAGTAGACACGATGAGCCTCTATGCTCCAGACGGAAATCAGCCAGAAAATGGAGTAAGAAAGAAAAGAAGACACGGGGGAAGCCAGATTGCCGAGAAACTGGTTCATCCTTTATTTTCCAGGAAAGCTTTTATACTCTTTTCATACATAGAGATCAATGTATAACACAAAGTCATGCAGGGTCAGCAGCCCTGACCCATATCAAGACCAGGCTTTCTCTCTGCATACCTAGCTGTATACAAAGGTCTTAGGTGATTTACATCATCATCTGGCCAGGAGGCCTATTAGCATTTTATGGCCCTTTTCTGATAAGTGTCCGTCAACCAGAAAACTTATTTGTCCTAAAAGTGTTGTTCTTACTAAAGTCTGGTGACACTCTCAGAGCACTAATTAAGGTTACATTCTTACATAGCAAGGACACAACAATTTATAACAAGGAAAGAGGAGTACAGTGATTTATAACAGAGAAAATTCATTAACCCAAAAGTCTAGTATTGCTAGTATCAAAACTACTATATTCTTTTTCTACATCCCAATTATATTGATTAATATCCTCCAGGTGCCTAAAAGATAAAGGATATGGAGGCCTGGCAGCAGTCATTAACTCAACAATGAAAACCCTCCACCAATATAATTCTTAGCTCTTTAAAAAAGGCTCTGTATCTTTAAGATGTTTTAAGCTTTGTGCATTTCACAGTTGGGGGGCTGTAAACAATCACATGTGTAGTTGTAAAAGTCCGGGTAAGGCAAGTTAGCCATCAGAGGGGTTTGAGCTGAAACACTCCTTTTATATGCAGGAGACTGTCAACTGGAGCTCTAAGTTAACTTTTTCCAGAGAAAGGTGGTTGGGGATAGCCCCTGTTAATGTCAGAAACATTGGTGGAAGTCATAAAATAACAAGACAGACAGATTCTGGTTTGGGGGTAGATGCTCGAGAAGGCCCAGGGGGGTTTCCTCGAGGCCTGATCTCACCTTTGCCTATCAGGCCTCTTCCTCATGACCTTTGCCATGGGCGGGATTCCCCATGCTGGCTCCTGGCAGTCTTTAGATTTGGGTCTCTGAAAAAAAAAATCACTTCCACTGATTTCAAACTAGGGTTGAGGTTAGATTTTTCATGTTTAGAGAATGACTGAGAAATAAATCATGTTTTTTTCTAGCAGAAGTCAGTAGAGAGCATTGTAAATCTCATTATTTCTCAGCACTAATAAGAGGCTATCTTCCTTCTTCTCTAGCCATTTACCTGGCAAGAAGCATTACACCAAATAGTGTAGCCTTAGATATTATATTTATAAGATGATCAGTATATATTATGAGTATATTGCAGGGCAATCAAGGAACACATGGTTCCTTTTCAGAATTTACAGAAGCTGTAGCACTGAAGTCAGTCTTTTTCTTGCAGTATATTCTCAGAAGCCATTCTCAGGCAAAGCAGTGATTGCAGAGGAAGGGAGCCACTTCAATTTGTGTTCAGGAAAAAAGCAGCAAGATCATAATACTTTCCAAATAACCCCTAATATAAAGCATTTTTAGATTTCATTCAACAGAGCCTGCCTGGCCAGAAGCACTAAAAGTCAATTAAAATATAAAGCTAATGTTCAGAGCTGTTGAGAATTAGAGATGAAGAACATCTACAAAGGAATTGTTCAAGTTCTTCCTGTGTCTTGGTAGGAGATTATGTTGCTTTTTATAAAATCAGTTTTTATAAAATTGGCAGTGATTGCAAGACCAATTTTTGTTCTTTTTAATTAGAGTTAAAAATCTTTGAGTGAAATGAGTGAAGTTGCTCAGTCATGTCCGACTCTTTGCGACCCCATGGACTGTAGCCTACCAGGCTACTCTGTCCATGGGATTTTCCAGGCAATAGTACTGGAGTAGATTGCCATTTCCTTCTCCAGGGGATCTTCCCAACCCAGGGATCAAACCCAGGTCTCTGGCTTTGTAGACAGACACTTTACCATCTGAGCCAAAATCTTTAAGTAATCCCAAACAGATAGTTATAGATTGATATAAACAAAATAGAAATCAACCAGAATAATTTCCTATATAATGATGCACATTTTGCTTGTAAATACAATATGCATTTGCAAAATGGATAAGGAAACAGTTTGCTTAATTTCAAAAGGAAAATATCAGTCCAATGCCAATATTAACTGAACCAAAATTCAAAGGGTGTGGCTTCCATTATTGAGCAGTAATGTGCCATATTGCAGAGAAGGGACACAATAAGCAGATTTTTAAAGGAGTTGAAAAGAATACTATAGTTATAATAATGAAATAATGAATTTCAAATTAAAGAATGCCATAACGATATTGGTATAGTAAATAATTCTTTTACCATGTTTTACCTTTTATAAAGTAACTTTAAAGAAAAAAAATGCTTGCTTCATAGCAAAGAAACAAAACAAAATATTTTCTTACCCTGTTTTTCTATCTTTCATTTTTCTGTCTTTGTTTTTCTGTCCAGGTTCTGACATACTGAGGGAAGTTCTTTGCTAGTTTCCTTGGGGCTCAGGACAGAATATCACATCCTCTGCCTAAGATGGGAATTCGACTATAGCTCTCCTCCCACATTTCTTTTATAATTAGAAGGAAAACAAACCTCCTCAAGTGTTCCTCTAAGAATCAAACAAGGATATACTAAATTTCTTTTTGAGCTTCTGAGCGAAGCATAGAATAATGGGCTTGAAATCTGAACCTGTCCCCCAAATTTTTCTCCTAGGAAATGTAAATGTTTTGCTCTGGAAATGGAGTGGAAAGGGGCTGAATGTGGAAGAAAGCATACTCAGCAGAACTGATTTTTTTTTAAACTTTCAAGATTTAGCTAAAATGGGAAATGAAGGTACAAAGGTACATCAAAATACCATTTAATTTTTTTGTGTGTGAGCTATTTACAATACAGAAAAATAAGCTCTGGAATAGGACTTGATTGTAGGATAGTGAAGAAAATGAGATGTAATAAATAGAAAGAAGAAGAGGGAAATTTAATCAGGATTTCCTACTGAAAATGAGCTTTCAAATGAAATTCCAAAGCATATAAGTGAAAAAGATCTTGGTAACAATAACATCAAGAAAAGATTTATATACAGAATACTTATTTAGTCTGGATGAAATTAAAACGTGAGGAATGTTTGAAAATTTCTTTTAGATTCTGTCTGGAAGAGATAGATTAAGAAATGACATAAATAAAAAATTATTGATACTATTTCCAGCACTAATGTGGGGACCATTACACATCAGACATTGTTCTGAAAGCTTTACATTTAATACTCAATATTTTTTTTACAAAGACCTTGAGAATGATTTCCATTTTGCAAATGGAAAATCTAAGACAGGGAGGTGTAAGTGATTTGCCTGGTCTAACATTCAAATTCAAATTCAACTCCATGCAATCTGACTTCAGAAACTTGGCTCTTAAACACTGTGTGCCAGAAATTCTTTTTTTAAAAAGAGATAGAACAGTGAGCAGAAATTAAATAAGTACTAGTATATATAAACATACTGGAGTGGGTTACCATTTCCTTCTCCAGGGGATCTTCCGGACCCAGGGGTCAAACCTGGGTCTCCTGCATTGGAGGCAGATGCTTTAACCTCTGAGCCACCAGTAAAACCCATATAAACATAATAAATTTGTCAATACAAAGTTTAGTTATTTACATAGAAAATAAGACATGACCAAGATAAACTTTAATTTTCATAAGCACAAGAATTAAGTTGAAAAACAAATTTGAGGTGAGTATTGACTAAAAAAGATCCATGGAAATGAGATAAAATGTCTGAACTATTTTTCAGGCATATAAAGGAGATTTAGAAACTCCAAGTTCTTTCTAGTAGGAATTAGAGAAGAACAGAATTGAGAAAATGATGGAGAAACAAAAATGGAAGAGATAAATTAAATGATGAGAATTTTCCACAAATGGAAGAGAAGGGTCTAAAATTAAAAACTTAATCCAATTATTAATCTCATAATTTGTTTACTTATCTCTTATGTATTCAGTTCAGGTCCATTGCTCAGTCATGTCCGACTCTTTGTGACCCCATGGACTGCAGCAGCATCGCAGAGCCTACTCAAACTCAGATCAATCGAGTTGGTGATGCCATCCAACCATCTCATCCTCTGGGGCCCCCTTCTCCTTTTGCCTTCAATCTTTTCCAGAGTCAGGGTCTTTTCCATGGAGTCGGTTCTTCCCATCAAGTGGCCAAAGTATTAGAGTTTCAGTCCTTCCAATGAATATTCAGGACTGATTTCCATTAGGATGGACTGGTTGGATCTCCTTGCAGTCCGAGACTCTCAAGAGTCTTCTCCAAGACCACAGTTCAAAAGCATTGATTCTTCACCGCTCAGCTTTCTTTATAGTCGAACTCTCACATCCATACATGACTACTGGAAAAACCATAGCTTTGACTAGATAGAACTTTGTTGGCAAAGTAATGTCTTTGCTGTTTAAGATGCTGTCTGGGTTGGTCATAGCTTTTCTTCCAAGGAGCAAGCGTCTTTTAATTTCATGGCTTCAGTCACCATCTGCAGTGATTTTGGAGCCCAAGAAAATAAAATCTCTCACTGTTTCCATTATTCCCCCATCTATTTTCCATGAAGTGATGAGACCAGATGCCATGATCTTAGTTTTCTGAATGTTGAGCTTTAAGCCAACTTTTTCACTCTCCTCTTTCACTGTCATCAAGAGGCTCTTAGAGTTCTTCACTTTCTGCCATAAGGGTGGTGTCATCTGCATATCTGAGGTGATTGATATTTCTCCCAGCAATCTTGATTCCAGCTTGTGTTTCATCTAGTCTGGCATTTCACATGAAGTACTCTGCATATTAGTTAAATAAGGAGGTGAAAATATACAGCCTTGTCATACTCCTTTTCTGATTTGGAACCAATCTGTTTTTCCATGTTCATTTCTAACTGTTGTTTCCTGACCTGCATACAGATTTCTCAGGAGGCAGGATAGGTGGTCTGGTATTTCTATCTCTTGAAGAATTTTCCACAGTTTTTTTTTTGATCCACATAGTCAAAGCCTTTGGCATAGTCAATAAAGCAGAAATCGATTTTTTTTCTGGAACTCTCTTGCTTTTTCTATGATCCAGCAGATGTTGGCAATTTGACTTGTGGTTCCTCTGCCTTTTCTAAATCCAGCTTGAACATCTGGAAGTTCATGGTTCACATACTGTTGAAGCCTGGCTTAGAGAATTTTGAACATTACTTTATTAGCGTGTGAGATGAATGCAATTGTGCAGTAGTTTGAACATTCTTGGGTATTGCCTTTCTTTGGGATGGGAATGAAAACTGACCTTTTCCAGTCTTGTGGCCACTGATGAGTTTTCCAAATTTGCTGCCATATTGAGTGCAACACTTTCACAGCATCATGTCTTAGGATTTGAAATAGCTCAAGTGGAATTCCATCACCTCCACTAGCTTTGTTCATAGCGATGCTTCCTAAGGCCTACTTGACTTCACATTCCAGGATGTCTGGTTCTAGGTCAGTGATCACAGCATCGTGGTTATCTGTGTAATGAATATCTTTTTTATATAGTTCTTCTGTGTGTTCTTGCCACCTCTTCTTAATATCTTCTGCTTCTGTTAGGTCTATACCATTTCTGTCCTTTATTATGTCCATATAAATAGGGACAGTTTCATTTTTTCCTTTCCAATGTATATGCCGTTTATCTCCTTCTCTTGCCTTATTGCCCTGGCAAGAAAATCTATGCTGAATAAGAGTATGATTATAAACATCCTTAACTTTTTCCCATTTTTAAATAAAGCATTGTGTTCTGCTATTACATATTACAGTGGCCATGTTTTTTTTTTTTTTTGTAGATGCTTTTTATCAAGTTGAAGAAGCTCTCATCTATTTTTATTTCTCTAAAATTTGTTTTTATCATAAATGAGTGTTAAACTTTGTCAAAGCCTTTTTCCATATTAATTGATACAATGATGTAATTTTTCTTGTTTAGTCTTTAGTCAATATGATGTACTGCATTGATTGATTTCTGTCTACTGAAAGATTTGCATCCTTTCAATAATCATCATGTATAATTTGATGATGACCAGGTCACCATGTATAATTTATATATGTATATATATATAAAACAAATTCAACTTGCTAACATTTCTTAAAAATATTTTATCTCTTTTCATGAGTAATATTGGGATGTAGTTTCTTTTGTTGTTTTGTCTTTATCTGATTTTATTGTCAGGGTAATACTAGTTTCATAAAATGAAAGATGTTATATCCTCTTATATTTTCTAGAAAAGATTTTGTAAAATTAGTATTAACTTTTTACATTGGTGGTATAATTTTCTACCAGAACCATCTGGACCTGAAGATTTCTTTAATGGAGAGAGTTTTTAAGAATTATAAATAAATTTCCTCAATAGATATTGGACTATTTAAATGATTTCATGTTGAGTGAATGTGATAATTTGTGCTTCAAAGAAGTGACATATTTGTTTAACTTGTAAAATATTGTATATAGTTGCTTGTACAATTCCCTTATTGTCCTTTTGATGTTTCCAGAGTCTATAGTGATGTTTCCTCTTTCATTCCTGATATTAGAGACTTTTGTCTCCTCTCTTTTCTGTGGCAGTACTGCTAGAGTTTTGCTCCCCCTTTCCTGATCCTTTGGCTAGAAAAGCAAGCTTTGTATGGGAGGGTGCATTTTTGTCTGTGCTTTTTGGTCATTTCCAGTTGGCCGGCTTCTTCAGCCAGACTCAGCCTCAGATATATGAGAAGAAAAACAAAAACCTGGTGAACTCCTTACCATGCCTTTCTTTTGGACCCCCAATACCTAGCTTTTCTGCCTTTTACATTGACCTTTCAAGAGCTTATGTTCATTTTACTTTTTGAGAGGAATGGGAAAATGATGTCTACTTTATCTTCCTGAAAGTGAGAATCCTCTTATTCTTGTTTCAAGCAAGAAAACTTTGGGCTTTTTACTAGTTGTTCAGATGCAATAATAGATAACTGAAACACCTGCCAACTTATCCTGTGAGTTATTTAAACTGCATAGAGAAGAACAGTATGAAAATGGAAAAATCAGCCTCATACTGGCCCAGCTTTATCCTCTCAACCCTAACTTGATCCTAGCACTTCCTTACCTCTGGCTATGTGCTGCACCATTCGGGCTTCCATGGTTTGAGAAGAGCAGCATCTGGCAGAGTCTCAGTGATCTCCACAATCCATAAGCAGAGTGAGAAATATCAGACACTCACTGTTCCATTGCAATGCCCTGAACTACGCCATCTGTGTGTTTACTCCAGCAGTCAGCCATACTGGGTCCTGTTGCCCATGATAAACAAGAGGCAAGCTGAGGCTCAGGAGAAGTTCCTGTTTCAGGTGCTCAGTGCAGGACAATAAGCACCAGAATTGATGGGTAGAGAGGCCATGAGGACACATTTCTACAGAGCGGACTTGAGACTCTGTCTCTATATATTTCTGGTACTTCTGCCCTTTTGGGGCATCTACTCTGGCTTCATCATGACCAATCTAACAGGCATATACATTCTACCAGTGACGATGTCATCCTTATTTTGAAATACTGATTTGGAAAAAGTTTGATCAGATAATAATTTGATCTGATTTTTTTCCAAACTCAAAACATGTATTTCATTTCCTTAAAACATCAGTGCTGCTCTTCTTGTTCATCAAGTGAACTGCCCTAAGTATGGCTCCAGCTCATAGGTACAGTGCTGAGTGGGTCTGGTAAAGGAAAGGAGAGGATAATGAAAATCAAGAAGGAAGAAAGATAGGCTACCAAAGATAAAGGAGCCTTAGCACAAAAACCATCGGAGAAGGCAATGGCACCCCATCCAGTACTCTTGCCTGGAAAATCCCATGGACGGAGGAGGGTGGTGGGCTGCAGTCCATGGGGTCATGAAGAGTCGGACACAACTGAGCAACTTCACTTTCACTTTTCACTTTCATGCATTGGAGAAGGAAATGGCAACCCACTCCAGTGTTCTTGCCTGGAGAATCCCAGGGACGGGGGAGCCTGGTGGGCTGCCGTCTATGGGGTCACACAGAGTCGAACACTACTGAAGTGACTTAGCAGGAGCAGCAGCAGCAGCACAAAAACCAACTAATTCTGAAAGAAGTCACCAGAGAGATGTAAACCATAGTCTGTTAAGTCATCCTGCTCAGACAGCAAATGAAGTCCATCTGACAAAGTTTTATATTGACTGGGCTGGATTAGAAACCATCTCAAAAAGTTATCCAGATCAACTGTAGGTCATCACAGCCCAACCATATGAAAATGAACCAACTATTAAATGTATCTTCCTCTCTCGCTTTACCTTCTCCAAATTCTTCTTCTGTAATGTTTGGCTAACCAGAGGGAATAACAATTTCCGATTACCCAAGATTGTATTTAAACTCAGTGAAACTAAAAGCACTTTTAAGGAAGTAGAAAGGGAGTATCACAGAGATGTCACCTTTCAGATAATGAGGCTACTTAGATGGGTAGAAGAATACAGACTATCCTTAAATCAACAGAAATCCATCTTGCAGCATGCTCTGTTCAGCCCTATTTCTGATAGAAAGGTAGTTATATCTCTAGAAGAGACCTGCTCAGTGATAAAATGCCCTGGTCTGTATAATTTTTAGAGACTGTGGTTTTTCCTATTATATTATAGTAAGCTTGGGAGGCCTGGCGTGCTGCGATTCATGGGGTGGCAAAGAGTCGGACACGACTGAGCGACTGAACTGAACTGAACTGAATCTCATGAAAACCTATGATTGCGATCATTAATTTAGTATGGTGAGCAGATAGTATACAGTAATAATTCATCATCCAATGCAAAATTTTGGTTTCTAAATGTTCTAAGAAAAGTGGCTGTAGTATATTTTAGAGGAAATAAACACATTGAGAGATATCTTTTTTTTTTTTAAGTAGACTGTGTGTGCACAGCTTACTTCAAAGTCAAATCTATTTACAATATCTAAGAAATAATGTATGCAAGGGCTACTCTTGCAGTGTATGACTGTTTTTTCTATACATCTTAATGTTGTACTCTAATGTTACTTTAAGGAGAAATCTAGCATACTTGACAAAATGAAATAAATTTGATACCATCTAAATGAAACTAGTTTAAAGCTGAAATCTTGTCAAACGCTAGATTGGTTGTGTATTTGCTAGTTTGTTTGTGATGGATCAGGGACTCTAAGGCATCTAAAATTCAAACTTTTCAAACATAGAAGCATAGAGTTTTGGGAATTTTTCCAAAAAGTAGTATATCAAATCATGAACAATAAAAATTTTTAAATGGCATATAGAAAACACTGAAAAAATATGCAAAGGATGAAGAAGATTGATTAAAAACATTGTCAGTTAAGTGAAAATTCCATACTCTTGCCCTTTAAAGGCTTACCCTCAATGAGTTTCTTTCAATTAAGCTGAAATATTTTACAGCTTGTTCTTTATTCTTGTCTGCAAACCTCAATTAATTTCCATGTTCATAAGTTTGTTTGTTAGATATTGAACATTCAGTGTGAACTCAAGGATTTATATCTTCACCTCTGATTAAATCTGCATCAGTGTCCTGCCAATAAAAATATGTGCTATAACAGCACCAAATAATTCTACTTGCTTTTATGCAGTAAATTTAGTCCTCCCATCTCTACCATTGTTCTGAGTCTAATTTGATGATTCAAAAAACTCATTAGTGTGCACGGATTTGTGGTAACTTCTCTACAACCTTTCTTTCAACAGAACAGAAGAACTAATAGACATTTTGATTAAAAAAAAAGTTTATTTTTGTTTGTTAAAGGAAAAAGGAGCCAAATAAATATGTTAATTTCCAGTTGATATAGAGTGTTCTATTGGAAGACAAGGTTAGAGTTATTTTAATATCAGAAATGATTGAGGGGCTTATGTTTTGCTATTGCGTTGATATACTATGCATGGACGTAAATATCATGTATTTGTAAACATACAACACATGTTTGTTATGAGCTGTCCTCAGTCTCCCTGCCCATTGAGTGAGAAACCCTGTACACATATGTAGACATCTCTGGAGTATCAGCCTAACATACTCTTTGTATGAGGCTTTTGACTTAATGCTCCATTTTTCTCCAGCTACATCTCCCTTCAGTGATTTTATAATTTTGATTATATTTGTAATTATGATTGTAAATGTACCTTCAGTTTCCTGAATGTTTGAAATAGAGGTTTCTATTTCAAGGGATGATTTCTCCAGGGAATGCTTGGCAAAATAAAAATATCTTTAATAACTAAATTAGTCCATAAACAGAATACATAATTTTAGTCACTTGAGAAATTTTGGCAGATAACTAAAATATGTAATACCCATCCAGTCTGTCATCTTGGAAACATCTTAACCACAAAATAATGCTGACCATGGGAATTATGTCAACAGAGTTTTAAAGCAGTATTAGTGCATCTAGATATCTGAATTACAGATTTGTAAGAGATATGTCCGAGTGTACTGAACATCTGGAACAAAGGAAATATGCAGTATATATCTGAAAAAAATTAAACTCTTTTAGAGATCTTCACTTAGTTCCAGCACAGCCTTGTATTCCACCTCTAATTATCTACAACAGCCTTTCTCAAAATGTTTCACGAAATTCTAGTCCCACAAAATGTAAAATGTTTTTGGGAAAAAAGAGGTTGCATCTATGATAAAATTAAAGTTAAAAATTTCCTTACTAGGAAGGCTTCTCAAACATTTAAGGTACACTTTGACTCTAAGAATGGGGACTTAGTTTATAATGTTCACAAAAAACACTATTACACATCTTTTTTCTTGTGAAGCACATCTCTGGGCTCGTTCCCCATCACACACAGGTAAGTGTTATCTTCCCATTTTCTCTATGAAACAACCTGTTTTCTGTGTAAAACGATACTGGTTTCATTCGGATCCTATGTTCTGTGACATTTTATGTCCAGTTATAACTTTCAGGACTGAGCTCCTGCGTCTTCAAGTTAATCTGTTTTGCTGGTCTCAGTGGTTCTCGGTGAAAAACGTACAAGCCTGCTAAATTCTGTAGCTTTGCTCAGTGACTAGAGTGAAAGCATCATCCTCATTTTCTGCAATAAAGGAGTGCTGTGTGAAGTTGGCTGGATAAGTTCAGGCCACGAGAAAATGATCTGGTGGAAAATGGCTTACCTCACTTGGTGTCCACTGGAAATACACATCCTTTCAGATCTCAGTGAAGGAGAGTAATCGGTCCAAACTCACACTTCCTTTCTCTGGATCTGTCCCACCTGTGACACTTATTCCTTCTAGTCTGAGCTAAACTCACAGACTCAATGGCTCTATTTCAGTTTCATGTTGTAATTATTTGTCTGGGTGTGCAGATAAAAAGATCAACTGTAAAAGATGAAAATTTTGTTCCTAATGTGTGACATTGCTACACAGCAGAACAGATGTTTCCAACATTCAAGAGAATTCAGACTAGAAATGTATTTCTGTGATGAGGGTATTAGGAAGTGGAGGGAGGGGACAGTCAAGGAGAAGCATTTGAAGTGTTACATGTATTTAATGCTAATTTCAGCTGCCAGCAAGCATTCACTTTGGAGTACTATAGTGTGTGTGACCAGTTGTTCAATCATGTCCAACTCCTTGAGACCCCATGGACTGTCTGAGCACCAGGCTCCTCTGTCCATGAGATTTCTCAGGCAAGAATACTGAAGCAGGTTGCCATTTCCTACTCCAGGGGATCTTCCTAATCAAGGAATCAAACCTGTGTCACTTTCATCTCCTGTATTGACAGGAGGATTCTTTACCACTGTGCCACCTTTTACGTAAGAGTACTATAACACCCTTACATAAAGTAGATCACTCCCATGTTCATTTCCTTGGTCCACATTTGAAATAACTGCAACACAGAATTGTTTAGTGTATCAGCATTAGTTGTTGATCACCCCTTCACCAACATCACCATAACCAGACACACTAACACATCTTATGGATGAGAAAATTCAGAGCCATCCAGTAGCAAAGCAGGTATCTTTGACCGTCTTTATTCCCTGGGAATTCAATAAGAACTTATTTAGAAACCACCTTCTGTATTCCAAAAGTGGTTATTCGATTTGTTTCAGAAGTTCAACAATTTTTTTTAGATAGTCATTGTTTCAATAGCAATTAATATTCAAACTTTAAGAAGAGACTTTTCTCTTTTAGCCTGAACTAAACTACCTCTTTGGAAGGAATGATGCTAAGCTGAAACTCCAGTACTTTGGCCACCTCATGTGAAGAATTGACTCATTGGAAAAGACTCTGATGCTGGGCAGGATTGGGGGCAGAAGGAGAAGGGGACGACAGAGGATGAGATGGCTAGATGGCATCACGGACTTGATGAACGTGAGTCTGAATGAACTCTGGGAGATGGTGATGAATAGGGAGGCCTGGCATGCTGCGATTCATGGGGTCACAAAGAGTCGGACACGACTGAGCGACTGAACTGAACTGAACTGAAACTACTTCTGATGGATTCAAAGTGTACACTTCTTTGTTACATAAAGTGTAACCAATCACTAAAGTCTAATATATTCTTTTCAAACACAAGCGCATTCTGCAATATTTTTAGCAAATGCTATTTTCATATTTTAGTTCAAAAGCTAGGTTGATAAGGAATCAAATGCTGCCTTGGTAATTGCTAAGTCACTTCAGTCGTGGCCGACTCTTTGCGACCCCATAGATGGCAGCCCACCAAGCTCCCTCGTCCCTGGGATTCTCCAGGCAAGAACACTGGAGTGGGTTGCCATTTCCTTGTCCAATGCACAAAAGTGAAAAGTGAAAGTGATGTTGCTCAGTCGTATCCGAGTCTTAGCAACCCCATGGACTGCAGTCTACCAGGCTCCTCCGTTCATGGGATTTTCCAGGCAAGAGTACTGGAGTTGGGTGCCATTGCCTTCTCCAGGCCTTGGTAATAGGTCATAATATTTTCAGGCTTAAAAGACTTGATGGAAAATGTGGATATGACTATGATATCTATTATAGATTCAGGAATTCAAATGCTCTTATTGTTCTTTTCCTTTGATACTGTGAGTGCTACACCCTGATATGCAAAGCTAAAGCAGAGGAAAGGCTCCAGTTGTCTAAATAACTGCATTCCTGCAACAACATATGACTCTTTCCTGAGTAGTCCTTTGATATCTGGTGGAGTGCTAACCCAGGATGGTTGTAGATTTCACTCACCTACTGTAGTAAAAGAGAAATAATTCCTTGATGTCTCTGTAGCCTAGAGTTTTGCCTTCATCAGATTCACTGCTTGTATATGCTGGCATGAAAGGACCCAGTCAACACCTATATTTCCAATAATTACAGGAGGTTATTCAAACTTGAAGAGGGAATTCATATAGCAGAAAAAATAAAAAAGAAAATGAAAGTGTTCAGCTGAACTGATTAAGGATTTCTTTATTTTTTTCCACTTTGCCTATAGTTCAGAAGCTAGACTAAGGACATCTGTTGTGAGAAATGTTTTATTAGCAAAACAAATCCTTTTGTCAAGTGGAAAGACAGCCATATGCTGACACAATTGAATGCCGACCACGTTCAGTATTTAGTCATCAGGATGGTGTGGTGATAGAAGCATGTACTTATTCTTTTTCATTAACTGGTTACTGTTATCATTTTTTAAAGGATCAAAAAAAAAGATATTCATCCTATTGCATGAAAATAATCATAATGATAATCAACATCTCTATATCAACATAAACTCTAATAAACTTGTTTTCAGCAAATATTTGCTACTACCCTTTAATGTTCACAAATAAGAAGCCAGTTGCTGCAAATGTCTGAAAGTGTGTCCAACAACTATGTAAATACATGCTCCACATGCATACTCCTTAAATATTACGATGAAGGCCAGTTACTTGATTTACTCTCCTGAGATGTTAAAGCTTTGAAATAAATATAAAAAATAGCAGGCAATCTTTTTAGGTTCTGGGGTTCTGACCTCTAAGTTCAGAGGGTTTCTAGGTTAAGAAACAGTTTTCTTAATTATGTCAGAATTTTGCCCTCTAGTAAAGAAAGGGCAACATTATTCCAAAAGATGGATATAGAGAAGAAAGCAGTACAGTAGTATTTGCAAATTAGATTTTTAGTCTTTATTGGTTCAGTACTTAATGGAAAGTCCCTAAGCCATCATTCTTTCACATTTGAATGAGAATGTGTTATTTTCCCACAACACATTCTTAGAACCTTAGAGATCCTGAAGAGATCAATAATCTACCCTCTGGAGGGAGAACTCTGCTAATGAAATGCCTTAGCAACACCAGCAGATCTGTGGGAAGCTGTGCTGATGTGTCCAAGGGGTATTCATGTTGTAATACTTGGTATCAGGAGACAGTAGTCTTTAGAACACGGGTTTGTTCTCTGACTTGCACACCCTATGTAATATCAGCAAGCAATTGTAGTGCCCTAAAGAAGACAGTTAATGCTCTCCATGAGGAATAGATCCAGGTTTTGTGGGTATATTTATATACTCAGGGGAAACTTCTTTAAGAAAAAGAATCTAAACTTACAAGTACAGAATCAAGTACAGTATAAATGTTTCTACCATTATAAAATCTAATGAGTAGCTTTAAAACTTGAAAACTGACATTTTTTTCCCTATGCTGAGTGATTTGCATGTGGGTTAATGTTTTTAACTGTGTCAGTATTATAATTGGAGCAGTTTTCCGGAAAAAAAAAAAATATGTGCTATAACAGCACCAAATAATTCTACTTGCTTTTATGCAGTAAATTTAGTCCTCCCATCTCTACCATTGTTCTGAGTCTAATTTGATGATTCAAAAAACTCATTAGTGTGCACGGATTTGTGGTAACTTCTCTACAACCTTTCTTTCAACAGAACAGAAGAACTAATAGACATTTTGATTAAAAAAAAAGTTTATTTTTGTTTGTTAAAGGAAAAAGGAGCCAAATAAATATGTTAATTTCCAGTTGATATAGAGTGTTCTATTGGAAGACAAGGTTAGAGTTATTTTAATATCAGAAATGATTGAGGGGCTTATGTTTTGCTATTGCGTTGATATACTATGCATGGACGTAAATATCATGTATTTGTAAACATACAACACATGTTTGTTATGAGCTGTCCTCAGTCTCCCTGCCCATTGAGTGAGAAACCCTGTACACATATGTAGACATCTCTGGAGTATCAGCCTAACATACTCTTTGTATGAGGCTTTTGACTTAATGCTCCATTTTTCTCCAGCTACATCTCCCTTCAGTGATTTTATAATTTTGATTATATTTGTAATTATGATTGTAAATGTACCTTCAGTTTCCTGAATGTTTGAAATAGAGGTTTCTATTTCAAGGGATGATTTCTCCAGGGAATGCTTGGCAAAATAAAAATATCTTTAATAACTAAATTAGTCCATAAACAGAATACATAATTTTAGTCACTTGAGAAATTTTGGCAGATAACTAAAATATGTAATACCCATCCAGTCTGTCATCTTGGAAACATCTTAACCACAAAATAATGCTGACCATGGGAATTATGTCAACAGAGTTTTAAAGCAGTATTAGTGCATCTAGATATCTGAATTACAGATTTGTAAGAGATATGTCCGAGTGTACTGAACATCTGGAACAAAGGAAATATGCAGTATATATCTGAAAAAAATTAAACTCTTTTAGAGATCTTCACTTAGTTCCAGCACAGCCTTGTATTCCACCTCTAATTATCTACAACAGCCTTTCTCAAAATGTTTCACGAAATTCTAGTCCCACAAAATGTAAAATGTTTTTGGGAAAAAAGAGGTTGCATCTATGATAAAATTAAAGTTAAAAATTTCCTTACTAGGAAGGCTTCTCAAACATTTAAGGTACACTTTGACTCTAAGAATGGGGACTTAGTTTATAATGTTCACAAAAAACACTATTACACATCTTTTTTCTTGTGAAGCACATCTCTGGGCTCGTTCCCCATCACACACAGGTAAGTGTTATCTTCCCATTTTCTCTATGAAACAACCTGTTTTCTGTGTAAAACGATACTGGTTTCATTCGGATCCTATGTTCTGTGACATTTTATGTCCAGTTATAACTTTCAGGACTGAGCTCCTGCGTCTTCAAGTTAATCTGTTTTGCTGGTCTCAGTGGTTCTCGGTGAAAAACGTACAAGCCTGCTAAATTCTGTAGCTTTGCTCAGTGACTAGAGTGAAAGCATCATCCTCATTTTCTGCAATAAAGGAGTGCTGTGTGAAGTTGGCTGGATAAGTTCAGGCCACGAGAAAATGATCTGGTGGAAAATGGCTTACCTCACTTGGTGTCCACTGGAAATACACATCCTTTCAGATCTCAGTGAAGGAGAGTAATCGGTCCAAACTCACACTTCCTTTCTCTGGATCTGTCCCACCTGTGACACTTATTCCTTCTAGTCTGAGCTAAACTCACAGACTCAATGGCTCTATTTCAGTTTCATGTTGTAATTATTTGTCTGGGTGTGCAGATAAAAAGATCAACTGTAAAAGATGAAAATTTTGTTCCTAATGTGTGACATTGCTACACAGCAGAACAGATGTTTCCAACATTCAAGAGAATTCAGACTAGAAATGTATTTCTGTGATGAGGGTATTAGGAAGTGGAGGGAGGGGACAGTCAAGGAGAAGCATTTGAAGTGTTACATGTATTTAATGCTAATTTCAGCTGCCAGCAAGCATTCACTTTGGAGTACTATAGTGTGTGTGACCAGTTGTTCAATCATGTCCAACTCCTTGAGACCCCATGGACTGTCTGAGCACCAGGCTCCTCTGTCCATGAGATTTCTCAGGCAAGAATACTGAAGCAGGTTGCCATTTCCTACTCCAGGGGATCTTCCTAATCAAGGAATCAAACCTGTGTCACTTTCATCTCCTGTATTGACAGGAGGATTCTTTACCACTGTGCCACCTTTTACGTAAGAGTACTATAACACCCTTACATAAAGTAGATCACTCCCATGTTCATTTCCTTGGTCCACATTTGAAATAACTGCAACACAGAATTGTTTAGTGTATCAGCATTAGTTGTTGATCACCCCTTCACCAACATCACCATAACCAGACACACTAACACATCTTATGGATGAGAAAATTCAGAGCCATCCAGTAGCAAAGCAGGTATCTTTGACCGTCTTTATTCCCTGGGAATTCAATAAGAACTTATTTAGAAACCACCTTCTGTATTCCAAAAGTGGTTATTCGATTTGTTTCAGAAGTTCAACAATTTTTTTTAGATAGTCATTGTTTCAATAGCAATTAATATTCAAACTTTAAGAAGAGACTTTTCTCTTTTAGCCTGAACTAAACTACCTCTTTGGAAGGAATGATGCTAAGCTGAAACTCCAGTACTTTGGCCACCTCATGTGAAGAATTGACTCATTGGAAAAGACTCTGATGCTGGGCAGGATTGGGGGCAGAAGGAGAAGGGGACGACAGAGGATGAGATGGCTAGATGGCATCACGGACTTGATGAACGTGAGTCTGAATGAACTCTGGGAGATGGTGATGAATAGGGAGGCCTGGCATGCTGCGATTCATGGGGTCACAAAGAGTCGGACACGACTGAGCGACTGAACTGAACTGAACTGAAACTACTTCTGATGGATTCAAAGTGTACACTTCTTTGTTACATAAAGTGTAACCAATCACTAAAGTCTAATATATTCTTTTCAAACACAAGCGCATTCTGCAATATTTTTAGCAAATGCTATTTTCATATTTTAGTTCAAAAGCTAGGTTGATAAGGAATCAAATGCTGCCTTGGTAATTGCTAAGTCACTTCAGTCGTGGCCGACTCTTTGCGACCCCATAGATGGCAGCCCACCAAGCTCCCTCGTCCCTGGGATTCTCCAGGCAAGAACACTGGAGTGGGTTGCCATTTCCTTGTCCAATGCACAAAAGTGAAAAGTGAAAGTGATGTTGCTCAGTCGTATCCGAGTCTTAGCAACCCCATGGACTGCAGTCTACCAGGCTCCTCCGTTCATGGGATTTTCCAGGCAAGAGTACTGGAGTTGGGTGCCATTGCCTTCTCCAGGCCTTGGTAATAGGTCATAATATTTTCAGGCTTAAAAGACTTGATGGAAAATGTGGATATGACTATGATATCTATTATAGATTCAGGAATTCAAATGCTCTTATTGTTCTTTTCCTTTGATACTGTGAGTGCTACACCCTGATATGCAAAGCTAAAGCAGAGGAAAGGCTCCAGTTGTCTAAATAACTGCATTCCTGCAACAACATATGACTCTTTCCTGAGTAGTCCTTTGATATCTGGTGGAGTGCTAACCCAGGATGGTTGTAGATTTCACTCACCTACTGTAGTAAAAGAGAAATAATTCCTTGATGTCTCTGTAGCCTAGAGTTTTGCCTTCATCAGATTCACTGCTTGTATATGCTGGCATGAAAGGACCCAGTCAACACCTATATTTCCAATAATTACAGGAGGTTATTCAAACTTGAAGAGGGAATTCATATAGCAGAAAAAATAAAAAAGAAAATGAAAGTGTTCAGCTGAACTGATTAAGGATTTCTTTATTTTTTTCCACTTTGCCTATAGTTCAGAAGCTAGACTAAGGACATCTGTTGTGAGAAATGTTTTATTAGCAAAACAAATCCTTTTGTCAAGTGGAAAGACAGCCATATGCTGACACAATTGAATGCCGACCACGTTCAGTATTTAGTCATCAGGATGGTGTGGTGATAGAAGCATGTACTTATTCTTTTTCATTAACTGGTTACTGTTATCATTTTTTAAAGGATCAAAAAAAAAGATATTCATCCTATTGCATGAAAATAATCATAATGATAATCAACATCTCTATATCAACATAAACTCTAATAAACTTGTTTTCAGCAAATATTTGCTACTACCCTTTAATGTTCACAAATAAGAAGCCAGTTGCTGCAAATGTCTGAAAGTGTGTCCAACAACTATGTAAATACATGCTCCACATGCATACTCCTTAAATATTACGATGAAGGCCAGTTACTTGATTTACTCTCCTGAGATGTTAAAGCTTTGAAATAAATATAAAAAATAGCAGGCAATCTTTTTAGGTTCTGGGGTTCTGACCTCTAAGTTCAGAGGGTTTCTAGGTTAAGAAACAGTTTTCTTAATTATGTCAGAATTTTGCCCTCTAGTAAAGAAAGGGCAACATTATTCCAAAAGATGGATATAGAGAAGAAAGCAGTACAGTAGTATTTGCAAATTAGATTTTTAGTCTTTATTGGTTCAGTACTTAATGGAAAGTCCCTAAGCCATCATTCTTTCACATTTGAATGAGAATGTGTTATTTTCCCACAACACATTCTTAGAACCTTAGAGATCCTGAAGAGATCAATAATCTACCCTCTGGAGGGAGAACTCTGCTAATGAAATGCCTTAGCAACACCAGCAGATCTGTGGGAAGCTGTGCTGATGTGTCCAAGGGGTATTCATGTTGTAATACTTGGTATCAGGAGACAGTAGTCTTTAGAACACGGGTTTGTTCTCTGACTTGCACACCCTATGTAATATCAGCAAGCAATTGTAGTGCCCTAAAGAAGACAGTTAATGCTCTCCATGAGGAATAGATCCAGGTTTTGTGGGTATATTTATATACTCAGGGGAAACTTCTTTAAGAAAAAGAATCTAAACTTACAAGTACAGAATCAAGTACAGTATAAATGTTTCTACCATTATAAAATCTAATGAGTAGCTTTAAAACTTGAAAACTGACATTTTTTTCCCTATGCTGAGTGATTTGCATGTGGGTTAATGTTTTTAACTGTGTCAGTATTATAATTGGAGCAGTTTTCCGGAAAAAAAAAAAAATGTTATTTAACAATGAACATAACTGAGCTATGAAGAAAGAAGAAAGCTCCTCTCATTTATTTTACTTCTGTTCTCCAAGGAAATGGAAAATCATGAATGGTAGGGTCATCTAGAATATTCTAAATGTGCTATATGAGAGTAACTGCGGGAGGAAGAGAAGCAAGAACTAATAGAACAAAGCTCCAGCTGTCAATTATTCTCCAGATATGTTTTTCCGTTTCTATTCTTTGCTTTCTTACTTGCTCTTCCCCTTTCAAATGATCTCTCCTTCTTCATTCACTTTCCCTAGAATTGGAGCTGAGACACGTTAGTCTCTTCTCTAAAGAAATTCCTGTCCAGGGACTTCTCTGATGGTCCAGTTGTTAGGACATCACCTTCCAGTGCAGCAAGTGAGGATTTTAACCCTCATCAGGGAACTAAGATCCCATATGCCCAGAGTACAAAAAGAAAAAACAAATAATATTGTAATAAATTCAATAAAGAGTTTTAAAAAATTGTTCACATCGATAATCTTAAAAAAAGAAATTCTCATCCATCCAGTTTTTTTTCATTATTTCAAAAGTTTTAATAATTATTTTAAATGTACTTAAAGTATAAACTTGAATGCTGTGTGATACTAACTATATTTGTTCAAGTGAGATCCACATGGTAAAAATCCTTTGTGCAAACAACTGAATGTTTAAAGTATGAAAATTATGAACTATAAGACCTTCATAAAAAGCTTGAAGATTTTCTAAAATTATCAAAAAGTCATGAACCAAATTAACCTCTAACTGAAAACCAAACATTCCCTTGATGTTAAATATTAAGGAATTTTTTGAGGAAAGACTGCATTATTGATTTTCATAACCTTATTCTCACAATAACCCTGATGATACAGATTGAAACTTCATCTAGCATAATTGCCTCTGTTAAAAATCTTCAACTGTCTGACATATTGCAGATGTCAGATATGTAAATTATTGAATATCCTTTGGAGATGAAGATACTTGTACTTACTGTGGTATCTTTACTGGAAGTGAGGCCCATTGTTCTTGTTTCTCATTCATTCCACACAAGAGGAGGAAGAAGCTCCAAAGAACATGAGATCATTAACAGGCTGCAGGTCCCTTGCTGCTGCTGCTGCTGCTAAGTCGCTTCAGTCGTGTCCGACTCTGTGTGACCCCATAGATGGCAGCCCATCAGACTCCCCCGTCCCTGGGATTCTCCAGGCAAGAAAACTGGAGTGGGTTGCCATTTCCTTCTCCCTTGAGGACAGACTATATATTTGCATCCACCAGCCATATCCCTGACACTAAGTAGTGCTCAATATGATTTTAAGTAATATTAATACTATCTCTTATTTTACCAATTCAGGTAGATTGTAATGAGGGTCACGGTATCTACAGATCAGAGAGGATATAGCAGTATTCAACACCATTCAGTTTCAGTTCAGTTCAGTTGCTCAGTCGTGTCCAACTCTTTGCGACCCCATAGACTGCAGCACACCAGGCTTCCCTGTCCATCACCATCTCCTGGAGCTTGCTCAAACTCATGTCCCTTGAGTCAGTGATGCCATCCAACCATCTCATCCTCTGTCGTCCCCTTCTCCTCCTGCCTTCAATCTTGCCCAGCATCAGTGTCTTTTCCAAAGAGTCACTTCTTTACATCAGATGGCCGAAGTATTGGAGCTTCCGCTTCAGCATCAGTCCTTCCAGTGAATATTCAGGGCTGATTTCCTTTTAGCATTGAGATCTCCTTGCAGTCCAAGGGACTCTCAAGAGTCTTCTCCAAAACCACAGTTCAAAAATATCAATTCTTCACTGCTCAGCTTTCTTTATAGTCTAACTCTCACATCCATACATGACTACTGGAAAAACTATAGTTTTGACTAGACAGACCTTTGTTGGCAAAGTAATGTCTCTGTTTTTTAATATGCTGCTTAGGTTTGTCATAGCTTTTCTTCCAAGGAACAAGTGTCTTTTAATTTCATGGCTGTAGTAACCATCTGTAGTGATTTTGGAGCCCTGCAAAATAGAGTCTGTCACTGTTTCCATTGTTTCCCCCATCTATTTGCCATGCAGGGATGGGACCAGATGCCATGATCTTAATAGTTTTTTGAATGTTGAGTTTTAAGCAAGCTTAAAACACCACTGCCCACCCCAGAAAGTGACTTACTTCCCTTGGTTTACCGGGCACCACTTCTCCTGGCTGTCCTCCGTCTCTGTTCTCTTTTCACGCACCAATCTCCCTTTCTGGTTCCTCCTATTTCCCTGATATTTTAACACTGAAGTAGCTCTGATCTCCATCTTTTTCTATTTTATTATTATTATTTTTAAATGTTTTAAAGTTTTTTTTTTTATGTGGACCATTTTTAAAGTCTTTATTGAATTTTGTCATAATATTGCTTCTGTTTTATGTTTTGCTTTTGTTTGGCCCTGAGGCATATGGGATCTTATCTTCCTGACCAGGGATAGAACCCATATCCCCTGCATCGGAAGGTGAAGTCTTAACCACTGGACCACCAAGGAAGTCCCCAGGCCCAGTCTTTACATCTGATACCTTTCTGTCTATGCTCCTTTGATGATCTCATCTAGTCTCATAGCTTTAAATATCATTTAGATGTTGATGATTTTCAAATATACATATCCAAATTGAACTTATTTCCTGAACTCCAAATTGATAGATCTAATTACATATTTTATATCTCTATTAAGTTTCTATTTGACTGTGTGGATAACAATAAACTGTGGAAAATTCTGAAAGAGATGGGAATACCAGACCACCTGACCTGCCTCTTGAGAGACCTATATGCAGGTCAGGAAGCAACAGTTAGAACTGCACATGGAACAACAGACTGGTTCCAAATAGGAAAAGGAGTACGTCAAGGCTGTATATTGTCACCCTGCTTATTTAACATCTATGCAGAGTACATCATGAGAAACACTGGGTTGGAGGAAGCACAAGCTGGAATCAAGATTGCCAGGAGAAATATCAATAACCTCAGATATGCAGATGACACCACCCTTATGGCAGAAAATGAAGAGGAACTCAAAAGCCTCTTGATGAAAATGAGAGTGGAGAGTGAAAAAGTTGGCTTAAAGCTCAACATTCAGAAAATGAAGATCATGGCATCTGGTCCCATCACTTCATGGGAAATAGATGGGGAAACAGTGGAAACAGTGTCAGACTTTATTTTTTGGGCTCTAAAATCACTGCAGATGGTGACTGCAGCCATGAAATTAAAAGACGCTTACTCCTTGGAAGGAAAGTTATGACCAACCTAGATAGCATATTCAAAAGAAGAGGCATTACTTTGCCAACGAAGGTCCATCTAGTCAAGGCTATGGTTTTTCCAGTGGTCATGTATGGATGTGACAGTTGGCCTGTGAAGAAAGCTGAGCGCCGAAGAATTGATGCTTTTGAACTGTGGTGCTGGAGAAAACTCTTGAGAGTCCCTTGGACTGCAAAGAGATCCAACCAGCCCATCCTAAAGGAAATCAGTACTGAATATTCACTGGAAGGACTGATGCTGAAGCTGAAACTCCAATACTTTGGCCACCTGATGTGAAGAACTGACTCATTTGAAAAGACCCTGATGCTGGGAAAGATTGAAAGTGGGAGGAGAAGGATATGACAGAGGATGAGATGGTTGGATGGCATCACTGACTCAGTGGACATGAGTCTGAGTAAACTCTGGGAGTTGGTGATGGACAGGGAAGCCTTGTGTGTTGCAGTCTATGGGGTCACAAAGAGTCTGACACAACTGCATGACTGACATGAACTGAACTGAGGCATCTTAAGCTTAACATGTCCTAAACTAAAATTCTGTCATACTCCCCTTCTCCATTTTAACAGTGGTCATTCTTGAGTAGTGGAATTTCTGAGTTTTTAGTACTATTCTATATTTTTTCCATTTTTATAATAAATTTGTCTAATTTTTGAAAAACGGTGTATAAATACACATATATGAAATAAGGCTTCCATCAAAAAGATAAATAATTTATAATTTATACTGAAAGATAATTAATATAATAAGAATTTTGTATGAAACATAATACATGATGTTTTATGTTAATTTGTTTCTTCCTTTTGTTTATTTTAAAAAACTGGACAGAATTTTTGGATTCTTAGAGAAAAGGAAAAGACAAAGAGAGAAATAAGGGAAAGTATAAAAGTAAAAATAAATTATGGTAGAGTAGGAAGCCCAAGAAGGAAAAAGAAACATTAACAGAGAGAGAAAGATCAAAAAATAGATGAATCATGGAGCTGATCACCCCATTCTATTTTACTTGGTTTATATTATGATTTTGAAAAAGATGACAAAAGACCAAAGGAGCTATGAGAAAGATTTTTAAGATTTAAAAACACATTGGTTCCTAGATAAGCCTATATGAGACATTTTATGTACTGCATTTAAAAGACATCGGGAAAGAGAGTTGCCGTGTCAAATGACTAGTGCCAAGACATTTACACACTATCACTCAGAGCACACATTTTGACTGTAGAAAAGTGTAAGTGTAAAATCATAAGTGATTTGCTGTCACACAAATCCTTTGCCACTTTATTCTTATAATTGATTCATTAATTGATTCAATGAGTATCATTGAATTTTTCTTCTTGTCCGATACTAATCCTTGGATTAGATTAGTGAACAACAGCAACAAAATAAAATACCAAGTAGAACATTCTACTTGGGAATGGGGGCAAATTAGTGGGATCAAACTGTGAGCAACTAGCATAAAATAAGGAAATTATTTAATATTTTTTCTGATGCTAAAAATAAAGAAATTTTAGATTACTAGCCTCTAAGATTATTTTTTTAATAACTTAAGTATGTCAGGGCAGGCTATTTATATTAACATGACATAATGAATAAGAGAAAGAGATTGATAAGAGAAAGGGATTAATAATTTCAATATTAGATCAGACCAGGATACTCATAGGTAATATGTTTTTCTAATATTATTGAACATCAGATGTAAAAAATATTTTCATAAATTACCATTTCCTGAATATGCATTTATAAATATTTAAATATTTATATGTAATCAAATATTAAGATAAATTAATATACATATATTGGTGATTTTATATAGTTTCAAACAATATTGTATATCTGTCTTTATTTTTTAAATCGCTACATCAGGTCCAAATCTTCCAGAGATGTTGGGATTGTGCTCTTAACTAATAAGTCTTCCTCTGTCAATTTCTAATTCTTTCTTAAGTATTTAATTGGTTTCCATCCCTGATAGTGAAGAACAGGGAAATCCATGGGGTCACAAAGAGCTGGACACGACTGAGAGACAGTCTGATGCTTTTGATACAGTGGGGGTTGGGAGGAGAAAAGACATTGATAATGAATCCTTGCTTCTTTGTCAAGGACTGTCAAAAGCAATTTTTGTTTTTTAATCTCTAGCATCTGGTAAAGGGATTTTCTAAAACTTCTGCTTAATCTTAACTTGTTATCAGGGGCTATGCTTCTAAAAGTAATATTACTCCCAATAAAGGAACTGGATATTTGAACCAGAGCCCCAAAAGGAAGCGTTGCTAAGGGACACCTTCTACGTTGGAAACTGGAAAATCTGACTTCGTTCTCATCTCACCACAAGTGGTCCACCTGTAAGCCGCTTGTATCTTCTGTATCTCCATTCATTAGTAATGAAGGTCTTCTTTCAGTCTCATGATCTAATAATCAAATTTAAGAAGCAATTAGAGACAAAGAATAAAGTGATTACCTAGCAAAGTGTTGTGTTTGATTAACAACCATAAAAAACACAAGCTCTTTATGACTTAGCAATGCAATCAAAATATACAGACATGTTCTTTGGTGTTTGAATCAAGCTTCTGTCTTGGTATTTTAAGCCACTGCATAGTGTTTCTATTTGATTGCCTAACACTTTCTTACTCTATGTTCTGTTCAGTTCAGTCCCTCAGTTGTGTCTGACTCTTTGCGACCTCACGAACTGCAGCGCGCCAGGCCTCCCTGTGTTCACCAGGCTATTTATAGATAGCTCAATGTTCTTCCTTTGTAAATAAGGACCTTTTATTGGATCACTTGAGATTCAGCTTAAAAAAAGTCTAAGTATGAATATATCTGTTATTTTTGACTTAAAATCTCTATAGCCCATTGTGTTTCTTTTTTTTTTAAATTTTTTTTTTTTGGTTGGCCAGTTTCATTTTATTTATTTATTTTTTCTTTTTGAAAAAGATGACAAAAGACCAAAGGAGCTATGAGAAAGATTTTTAAGATTTAAAAACACATTGGTTCCTAGATAAGCCTATATGAGACATTTTATGTACTGCATTTAAAAGACATCGGGAAAGAGAGTTGCCGTGTCAAATGACTAGTGCCAAGACATTTACACACTATCAC
Organism: Cephalophus harveyi; assembly: GCA_006410635.1. NCBI lineage: Eukaryota > Metazoa > Chordata > Mammalia > Artiodactyla > Bovidae > Cephalophus > Cephalophus harveyi. The sequence continues at coordinate 163,443 of SJYT01055670.1, forward strand.
TCAGAGCACACATTTTGACTGTAGAAAAGTGTAAGTGTAAAATCATAAGTGATTTGCTGTCACACAAATCCTTTGCCACTTTATTCTTATAATTGATTCATTAATTGATTCAATGAGTATCATTGAATTTTTCTTCTTGTCCGATACTAATCCTTGGATTAGATTAGTGAACAACAGCAACAAAATAAAATACCAAGTAGAACATTCTACTTGGGAATGGGGGCAAATTAGTGGGATCAAACTGTGAGCAACTAGCATAAAATAAGGAAATTATTTAATATTTTTTCTGATGCTAAAAATAAAGAAATTTTAGATTACTAGCCTCTAAGATTATTTTTTTAATAACTTAAGTATGTCAGGGCAGGCTATTTATATTAACATGACATAATGAATAAGAGAAAGAGATTGATAAGAGAAAGGGATTAATAATTTCAATATTAGATCAGACCAGGATACTCATAGGTAATATGTTTTTCTAATATTATTGAACATCAGATGTAAAAAATATTTTCATAAATTACCATTTCCTGAATATGCATTTATAAATATTTAAATATTTATATGTAATCAAATATTAAGATAAATTAATATACATATATTGGTGATTTTATATAGTTTCAAACAATATTGTATATCTGTCTTTATTTTTTAAATCGCTACATCAGGTCCAAATCTTCCAGAGATGTTGGGATTGTGCTCTTAACTAATAAGTCTTCCTCTGTCAATTTCTAATTCTTTCTTAAGTATTTAATTGGTTTCCATCCCTGATAGTGAAGAACAGGGAAATCCATGGGGTCACAAAGAGCTGGACACGACTGAGAGACAGTCTGATGCTTTTGATACAGTGGGGGTTGGGAGGAGAAAAGACATTGATAATGAATCCTTGCTTCTTTGTCAAGGACTGTCAAAAGCAATTTTTGTTTTTTAATCTCTAGCATCTGGTAAAGGGATTTTCTAAAACTTCTGCTTAATCTTAACTTGTTATCAGGGGCTATGCTTCTAAAAGTAATATTACTCCCAATAAAGGAACTGGATATTTGAACCAGAGCCCCAAAAGGAAGCGTTGCTAAGGGACACCTTCTACGTTGGAAACTGGAAAATCTGACTTCGTTCTCATCTCACCACAAGTGGTCCACCTGTAAGCCGCTTGTATCTTCTGTATCTCCATTCATTAGTAATGAAGGTCTTCTTTCAGTCTCATGATCTAATAATCAAATTTAAGAAGCAATTAGAGACAAAGAATAAAGTGATTACCTAGCAAAGTGTTGTGTTTGATTAACAACCATAAAAAACACAAGCTCTTTATGACTTAGCAATGCAATCAAAATATACAGACATGTTCTTTGGTGTTTGAATCAAGCTTCTGTCTTGGTATTTTAAGCCACTGCATAGTGTTTCTATTTGATTGCCTAACACTTTCTTACTCTATGTTCTGTTCAGTTCAGTCCCTCAGTTGTGTCTGACTCTTTGCGACCTCACGAACTGCAGCGCGCCAGGCCTCCCTGTGTTCACCAGGCTATTTATAGATAGCTCAATGTTCTTCCTTTGTAAATAAGGACCTTTTATTGGATCACTTGAGATTCAGCTTAAAAAAAGTCTAAGTATGAATATATCTGTTATTTTTGACTTAAAATCTCTATAGCCCATTGTGTTTCTTTTTTTTTTAAATTTTTTTTTTTTGGTTGGCCAGTTTCATTTTATTTATTTATTTTTTCATTTTTATTTTTACTTTATTTTACTTTACAATACTGTATTGGTTTTGCCATACATTGACATGAATCCACCACGGGTGTATACAAGCTCCAAATCCTGAATCCCCCTCCCACATCCCACCCCATATCCTCTCTCTGGATCATCCCCGTGCACCAGCCCCAAGCATCCTGTATCCTGTATCGAACATAGGCTGGTGCTTCATTCTTACATGATAGTATACATGTTTCAATGCCATTCTCCCAAATCATCCCACCCTCTCCCTCTCCCACAGAGCCCAAAAGTCCGTTCTTACTTGTAAATATTTAGGGGGCTTTGGTGTCTGGGCTCAACTATTAATACTTAAGATCAGTTTCAATGTGGAAATCTTATGGGACTGGGCAGAGTTTATACAGATAAACCAAGCCAAGAAGTTATTTTTCAGGTCAGGTCAGATTTCAGTTCAGACAAGGCTCCGGTTCTGCTTATTATATTTGTAGAGGAGTGGCAGAAGGACAGGGCTAGCATAGGCTGCAAGTGAATCCTAAAATATTGGAATTTTAAAAAATGACTATATTTGATAAACTATGAAATAACTTGCTTATGGATTTAAAATGGGAATACATTGGACAAAGTCCTTCCTATTTGCATGATCATTATCAGAATTTAAAGAACCAAAATTCTATTCTAAGATATTTTTCTTCATTTTGTTCAATAATGATGGCTGCTCATTAAGTGAAACCAACCAGTGTTTAGTATTTATTTGTCCTTTCAAAGAAATACATTTTTCTATAATTTTAAAATAAGCTATTTTTAAAGAGAAAAAAATAGAGTAAAAATAAAATAACATTTACTAAGCACCTATGTTATGCCAGAAAATACTCATCATTTTTCACATTTCTCATGATGTCCATATTACTGGTGAGAGAAGTGCAGCTTAAAATGCTTAAGGAAACTTCAAGGTTAAACAGATATCTGTTTGTATATTTAATGTTTTTTACACTAGAGAAAGCTGAGCTAAATAGTCTAATGCTTTGACTACGGTATGGTGTAGAGATTTAATTTAACAGGAATAATGGGACAATTAATTTTGGTGATGAAAGAAAAAGAATCTCTCTAAGCAGGACAGCCTCAGGGATCTAATGCCTAATGGTCTGAGGTGGAGTTGATGTGTTAATAATAGAAGTAAAGTGCACTATAAATGTAATGTGCTTGAATCATAGGAAACCATCTTCACCTCGGGTCCATGGGAAAATTTTCTTCTATGAAACCAGACCCTGGTGCCAAAAAGGCTGAGGACCGCTGCTCTACATTACTGAGCACATATTCTGAACTACTTTCCATAAACCACACAATACCTTTCCTTTAACATATTACAGATGAGGATGCTAAGATTTGGGGAAATGAAACAATATAAGCAAGATACATGGTCATGAATAGAAAAGGCAGGCTTCCAACCCAGCTCTTCATGACCTAAATTTTAAATGAACTAGGAAAATTGTAAAAGTTTGACTTAAGACAATCAAAACTACAGTTTAGATATTGCTAGTGGACTTCAAATGTCAGTCACTTGGTTATCTCCTTTATCAAATGCAAAAGCAGAAAAGCCATCAAAACAATGAATGAGATGGACCTGGGACAGGCATGTATGAGGACATAGCCTGAGGAGATTCTGATGTCCTTCCTTTGCCACCGACAAGTGCCCGGAGGGCAGTGCAGGTCTGGGCATGTCCCACAGCTTTCATTAGCACAGATGGAAACAAAGTGATGGGCTTCCCAGGTGGCATGGCGGTACAGAGTCCATCTGTCAATGCAGGAGATGCAAGAAATGTGGGTTACAGTTCCCTGGGTTGGAAAGATTCCCTGGAGAAGGAAATGACAACCCACTCCCGCACTCTTGCCTGGAAAATTTCATGGAATTTTTGCTGCCTGGCTGGTAGTAGTCCATGGGGTTGCAGAGTCAGAAGCGACTGAGAACGCCCATACAAATAAAATAATGATCCTGATGGTAAACCCATTCTCCTTTCAGTTTTCTTCTTTATGCCTTAACTGTTAACTAATTCAGATCAATATTTAGGATGAGATCAATTTGAAAAGAACAGACAGGATTTTGTTTTCTTAGGCTGTATTAATTTGTTCTTCTTTGAGCACTGCATTAGTTTGCTATTACTGTTGTAATACCACAAATTCAGAGGCTTAAAAAAAACATAAAGATATTATTTTATAGTCTGGAGGATACAGTCCTAAAATCAGGTGTTTCCGGAGCTATGCTCCTTCAGAAGATTCCAGCAGGAGAATTAATTTCCCTGTCTTTTCCAGTGTTTAGAGGACAACTGCCTCCTTGGCCTGTAGCCCTCTCCTCACATCACTCTGACTTTCCTTCCTTCACCTCATCTTCTTCTCTGATCCTCCTGCCTCTCCGTTATAAGAACTCATGATTATATTAAGTCTACCCAGATAACTCAGTAGAATCTCCCCATCTCAAGATCCTTAATTTAATCCTATCTTCAAAGTCTCTTTTGCCATGTAAAGGAACATATACATGGGTCTTAGAGATTAGGATGGGAACATCTTTGGGTGGCCATTTTTCTATCAACCATATATTTTTTAATTTCTTAAGTACATGCTAACTGGATATCTTGCTTTTGACAGCAACATTCAAAATTTTGATATTTTTCTATTAACAACCATTTTAAGGTAGAATAATAATTATGCTAATAGTTAAGATATCCTTCAGTTTATTTCAGTTCAAAAAACAATTATTAAATCCATTCAACTGTCCTTCAGGAGGCAGATAGCTAATCAGAGCTTCTTACTTGGCATGATAAGAGATAAGATTTTGGAACATTGGGTACTTATCATCTAGATAAGTGGGTATGATATTTTCAGAGCAAGTGATGGTATTTTTGGAGCAAGTAATTCAGAATATTCATTTATGGATTTGCCAATGATCATTACTATTTGTCCTTAGTAGTTTGTCAATCTACCACTATTCATCCTTAGTAAAGCCAGACCAAGTGTTAACACACTTTTCTTGAATATATTTATTATTCCTGTTATTGTACCTTTGCAGACACTTCAGTAAATTAAAAGTTAGTACCTAAAAAGTTGTTCATTCAGTTAGTTTATTTTAAACAATAGAAATCATCCTAAGATGGGATGATCCCTTACATTATTTTGTGAGTCAGCATGACTGACATATGTGTACCACAAGCTACACACTTTTGTGAAACATGTGCTATGTTAAATTTAAGCTGGAGATGTCACATGATGATCTGCAATGCTGCTTTTCAGAACACTTTTTCTGAAGAATCAACCAATTTAGTTAATTTTATTCCAATTACTTAATTTTGCTATTCAACTCCTCTATTAGCAAGAACAAAAGCTTTTAGGAAAACATTTTCTTGAATGGCAAAGCAAAATCCCAGTTTACTGGATAGATCAAACTTGTGCAAATTGAGTCAGTATAATACAATACTGACTTTATATCTTTTGGAAGTTCCCACATACTAGTTTCAAATCAGTGTGACTTTTTATGTCAAAGCTGTAGAGATGATTAAAGCTATGAAAATAAGAGTGACATCATAATCATGGAGACATGAAATGTTCCCTTTATCTCTCTCCTTCAACCTACAACAAGTAAAACATCCATAACTCATCAAATGTTCCTCCACCTAACACACCAGGATGTTGGAGAATTCACACATCTGAACGTTTAAAGGTGGGTGGGATGGAACACATAAGGGTGGTCGAACTGAGGGAATAACAGAGGTGTTTGCAATCTGGCCTCTTTGCCTCCATGGCTGAGATCACAGACCCAGAGAACCCAGGAGCAACAGTAGACGCAGCACATCTGAATCTGGCCCCCCGGCCGCAGCTGCGCTGGTTTCCCTGGGAACTGAGCATCCGTGGCAGGGGGCCTGGGTTACCTTGGTCCCCCCAGCTGCAGAGGTGCGTGTGACTCCAGTCCCTGTTCCAGCCCCTACCCTGCCCCACCCCTCCTGCAGTAGCAGCTCCCACGAACTCCTCAAACCTGAATACAGTGGGAGTGCCTGCAACCCTAACCCCCCCAGTCCCACCCCCTCCTCCCATGGTGGTGGTACCTGCAAACAAAGGTGACCCCACAGGCAGCAGACATGCCTACCGTCCCAGTGCCCAGGATGTCCCAAGCAATGATGCTAACTACAGCAGCAACAAGGCGCCAGCAACCTCAGAGGTATAAGCACTGACAAAGGAGGGCACTAGGTGACCTTTCCAGCAGAGGAGGTGGAGAGGGGGACATCAGTTCAGTTCTGTCGCTCAGTTGGGTCTGACTCTTTCTGGTCCCACAGACTGCAGCATGCTAGGCTTCCCTGTCCATCACCAACTTCTGGAGCATGCTCAAACTCATGTCCATTAAGTCAATGATGCCATCCAACCATCTCATCCTCGGTCGTCCCCTTTTCCTCCTGCCCTCATTCTTTCCCGGCATCAAGGGTCTTTTCCAATGAGTCAACTTTTTGCATCAAGTGGCCAAAATATTGGAGCTTCAGCTTCAGCATCAGTCCTTCCAATGAATATTCAGGACTGATTTCCTTTATCATTGACTGGTTTGATCTCCTTACAGTCCAAGAGACTCTCAAGAGTCTTCTCCAATACCACAGTTCAAAAGCATCAATTCTTCGGTGCTCAGCTTTCCTTATAGACCAACTCTCACATCCATACATAACTACTAGAAAAACCATAGCTTTGACTAGACAGATCTCTGTCGACAAAATAACGTCTCTGCTTTTAATATGCTGTTTAGTTTGGTCAAAGCCTTTCTTCTCAGGAGAAAGAGTCTTTTAATTTCATGGCTGCAGTCATCATCTGCAGTGATTTTGGAGCCCCCCAAAATAATGCCTGTCATCGTTTCCATTGTTTCCCCATCTATTTGCCATGAAGCGATGGGTTCAGATGCCATGATCTTAGTTTTTTGAATGTTGAGTTTTAAGAGGGGGAAATGCAGATTCTCAACTACAGCCATAGGCAGCTCTAAGGGAAACCCAAAACTTGTGCTATATCGCCACCTACTGAAAAACAAAAGAAAGGCCTCTAATTACCAACCTGTTGAATTGATGCTGGGAAAGACTAAAGGCGGGAGGAGAAGGGAACTACAGAGGAGGAGATGGTTGGATGGCATCACCAACTCAATGGACATGAGTTTGAGTAAGCTCTGGGAGTTGGTGATGGACAGGGAGGCCTGGAGTGCTGCAGTCCATGGGGTCACAAAGAGGCGGACACAACTGAGTGATTGAACTGAACTGAACTGAATTGTTAGGGCCTTCCCTGGTGGCTCAGACACTAGGTAATCTGCCTGCAATGCAGGAGACCTGGGTTTGATCCCTGGGTCAGGGAGATTCCTGGAGAAGAAAATGGCAACCCACTCCAGTATTCTTGCCTGGAGAATCCGTGGACAGAGGAGCCTGAAGGGCTACAGTCCATAGGGTCGCAAAGAGTTGGACACGACTGAACTGTTAGATTCAAGTGAAAAAGATTTACCTACAAAATAAAGATTTTTGCTACTCCAAATGCATCAGTAGAGGAACAACTCATCAATCACCATAAAAAAAAAAAAAACATGTTTGTACAATATCTCAAAAAGAAAATGACAATTCTCCAGAAAATACACTTAAAGTCATAGAATACTGTGATCTAACTGTTGCTGTTCAGTTGGTCAGTCGTGTCTGACTCTTTTCGACCCCATGGACTGCAGTATGCCAGGCTTCCCTGTCCTTCACCAACTCTCAGAGTTTGCTCAAACTCATGTTCATTGAGTTAGTGATGCCAACCCAACCATCTTGTCCCCTGTCGTCCCCTTCTCCTCCTGCTATTCAGAGAATTTAGTGCTATACAGAGAATTCAATGCTATATAGAGACTTCAAAATAGCTGTCATGAAGAAACTCAATGAGCTACAAGAAAACTCAGAAAGGCAGTTCACATTCAATGATGTCAGGAATAAAACTAATGAACAGAAGAAATACTTTGCCAAAGAGATTGAAAGTCTAAAAAGAAATCAAAAAGCAATTCTGGAGCTGAAGAACTCAGTAAGTAAAGAGAAAGAATAAATAAAGAATGAATTAGAAAGCATTGGAAATAGAGCAGACCATTTGGAAGAGAGAATTAGTGAGCTCAAAGATAGAAATACAGAAATGATACAGGTAAAGGAGGAGAGAAAACTAGGATACAAAGAAAAATAAAGAAAGACATTCTATGACAAGTATTAAATTCCATTAGGAAGGGTAATATAAAGATAATATCTCAGAAGGAGAAGAAAGGGAGAAGGGAGCAGAGAATTTCTTGAAATAACAGATGAGAACTCCATATCAAGGGAAAGAAATTGTTATACAAGTCCATGAAGCTAAGAGAACATATAACTGTCTCAACCCAAAAGACCTCCTAAAAGGAATCTCCATAAGGCTATCAGCAGATTTCTCAGCGGAAACTACACAGAATTTTTACACATCTCCTTTATCTTTCTGTCCTCTGAATGCATATGTTAACATCCTCTATTTTTAACTAGGTCAAGATACTGTCTGCAGTAAAGCATACGCTAATCGTAACCTTCCTTTCCCAATACACTCCTTCTCACGGCGGCTCAGAGGTTAAGGCATCTGCCGGGGATGCAGGAGACCTGGGTTCGATCCTTGGGTTGGGAAGATCCCCTGGAGAAGGAAATGGCAACCCACTCCAGTACTCTTGCCTGGAGAATCCCATGGAGGGAGGAGCCTGGTAGGCTACAGTCCATGGGGTCGCGAAGAGTCGGACACGACTGAGCGACTTCACTTTCACTTTCACTTTCACCCTCCCTTATCCGGTCACTCTTCATTTCCCACATTCATTCATGCATTCAATCACTCGGTCGTTCAGTTATTCCTTTCCTCATCCAGTCATTACCCAGTCACCACTTTCACTGGGCCTGTTTCCCATGGGACATAATCTGCTATTCCTTTCAGAGGGTACAGAAGTGTTAGAAACACAGTCCACACATCAGGGAGTTATATGTATTAGAAGAGACAGACATGTGGATGCTTATGAAAAACGGCTGCAATAGAGGGGTGATCATCAGATGCGAAGAGGAGGATCCCAGGCAGCAGCTGTACCTGCAGCCGGGTGGGATCCTCTCTCCAGTGCAGCTACACGGGCAGACATTCCGTGTGACCTGCTCCTCCCCCACAGCAATAGTTGTGTCTGGGGAATGTGCCAATTTAATTGACTCTCGCCTCCTCAAGATCCAAGCTGCAATTACATGATCTTGTTATGTGGCTTGAACAAACACTTCAAGGAAGGAGGGTGGCAATGAGTAATCGGGATGGAGATTTAATAAGGACAGGCGTAACTATATAAAAGCTACTCAAGCGCGTTCCTTGACCCTAATTTTCTAGATCTGATACAAGTCACTTTTCAGTCTGAAGCTTTTGGAACCACGATGCTGGAAGGCTGCACTGCATCTTAAAAAAAAATGAATTTATATTCTGCTGTCAACCTGAAATATTTTCAGAGCCCTTTTGTACCTCTCGGTATATGTGTGGAGGTAGTACATGTATGTGTGTGTTGTAGAAAAAGACTTGTAAGCAAAAACCATCTGGTTTCTTTTTAAATGTCTTCAGGCTTCCGGTCTTTGAAGCAATTATCTTTCCATCTAATCAATATTAAGAAAAAAAATTTTCACAATAGTTTTGCTTCATCCTGGCTGTTCAGCTCACTAAGTCCTTATTCCGTCTTCCCCAAATAGATACTGAATTCAGATAATGATCCACTCCCTATTATTTTCTCCCACTGTGTTGTGATCTTCATCAAATATTGATTATGCACACTACCTATTGTAAAAGTTGTCAAACTTTATCCTCAGTTTATATAAACTTTATACAGTTGTGAGGGACAACTGTAGCACTTCCAGTAATAAGCTCACTGCATTTTTCTTTCAGTATGTCTTTTTCTTTATGATTATGTTCATTTTTTATCAATGTACAGTAACTGATTGCTCTGTAATGCTCAACTTGAAAGATGTTTGGTCGACCTCCTTGTGTTATACTTGCTTCCATAGACCAAATCTTTGGAAAACTTATGTATTAACATATCGCTCAGCCAGTTTACAGACACTTACAAGACCCTACCGGGTGCTAGGCACTGTATGCTAAGCCATTGGTATCTTTTGATTCAAAGTCCCTTGGAAGTTCCACTTAATTTCCAAAAATTAAAAAATCTTAATAAAAAATAGTGTTTTAAGTCGCTTCGGTTGCGTCTGACTCGGCGACCCCAGGGACTGTAGCTTGCCAGTCTCCTCTGTCCATGGAATTTTCCAGGCAACAATATTGGAGTGAGTTGCCATTTCCTCCTTCAGGGGATTTTCCCGACCCAGGGATCAAGGCAGCCTCTCTTGTGTCTCCTGCATTGGCAGGTAGGATCCTTACCACTAGTGCCAAGGCTATAACCGGGAGATTTTAAGGGCAAGCTTAAAAGCTAGTTTCTTGGAATCCACTATGTGTAGAACTAAAATGGAACCAAGTTTTATGTTAACTATCTTTGGGGAAATTTCAGAGGATAAGTATAGAAAAGAAACTAGAAAACTCTTGTAGGGTTAGAGCACTTTTTATAGACACCTGTGTTCATAAACATACCAGTACTGTTGCCTCACAGCAATGTTGACACATCTTTCTAATGAGTCCTGCTTCCTCTTTTCATTCTGCAAAACAGCCAGCAGCTGTGTTATTCTAAGGATGACATTCAACTGTAAACACCAAAAGCAACGCAAAGAAAAAAAAAAAGAAATCCAGATAGTCTGTCATGAATACCTGAGATTTTAAATTTTCTAGTAACAGTCTAACTTTGCTTTATCTTCTAACTCCTTTTATAATTTTTTACAGTCTTTTAAACTCAAAGTGATAAATTGTACATAAAACAAAAATAAATTGCTTTAAAATTTTTAATCCATTCTTCATGATAAAGTTTTACCAAAGCAATAGACAGTGTGAAGAGATGGAGAAAAAGGAAAATAAGGAGAGGTTTTATAATTTTCCAAGATACAAAAATGAGCACTCTTTTACTATAATTACACCAAATTTTAATCCAATGAATTCTCTAATTTACAACCTTTTTGAGTTTTAAATGAGAAATTATCTGTGTATGATTACTCCGGTTCCAGCTCTTCATGAAATAATTACATATATGTTCATCTTTTTCATCTTTACAGCCATGGCATATGCTCAAAGTGCACTTCAAAAGAGGTCATCTAAGTCTGTCTGTAAACCCCCCCCCCACGTTAGTCAATACTTTAGATTAAGGAAATGGTTTGAAGACTGTTTTCTGTAGAGCTCCACGGCTTCTCAAACGCACCTTTCTGCCATCTCAAAGAGGAAGAGTCAGAGAGAGAGGAGTTGTCAGCGCCTTCTACTCCTTAAAGTAACTTTGTCCGCTTTATATAGCAGAGGAAACATGGGATTTTCTTTGAAAGTGTTTAAAAATAGTATTTTGTTAAAAGAAAAATTTGGAAACCATTTGGTTAATGTATTGTGCAGATACTAATCACTTTTAAACATAAGTGAATTACCTGCAGACCATAACATAGAAAGAAATGAACATCTAAAAAAGATATCAGGAATAGATGTACTAGTTCATAACTAGATAATACGTTTATCTAGTTCGCCTGTGTGTGTCATAGTTGCTCAGTCATATCCAACTCTTTGGGACCCCATGGACTGTAGCTCGCCAGGCTCCTCTGTCCATGGAATTCTCCAGGCAAGAATAGTGGAGTGGGTTGCCATTTCCTTCTCCAGGGGATCTTCCCTGTCCCAGGGATCGAACTGGGGTCTCCCGCATTGCAGGCAGATTCTTTACCATCTGAGCTACCAGGGAAGTCCTAGTTGAAGACAGTGGCTATTTAAAAATTAAGCGTACAGATGAAAGCTTTTGATGTGCAAAAATCGGAAAACTTTTGGCTTGTGGCACAATTCTAAAATGATCAAGAATGATTGGTGTCTCCCCAGTGAAGCACCTGGAGATCAGGTTTCAGTTAAGGATACAGAACCCCAGGATTAGGGATTCTGAAAAGATGGGAAAAAGAATATTATGCAAACGAGCTTCTACACATTTACAGTTGGATGTAGATGATGACTTCAGTTTGAACTCTATTTTCAAGGGTTTTTTTTAATGGTTACTTTAGTGATATTTGAAGATATGCTTAGGACTTTTTCTGTCACTATAAAGTATTTTAACCTTCTGTGATATTTTTTATTTCTGAATGTAGCATCAAACTCATAAAAAATTTTCAGCTGAATATAGGTTTCCATGAAATGAAAAATAAATAGCATTAGTTCTTTTATGAAGTAGGAAAATCTTGATGAAATTCTTTTATTTTCCATGCTGACCTGTAAAGCCTGAGAAGCATGAGCACTGTACAGAGTTTAACAGGCACAAATTCTGTTTTTGCCCCCTAAGGCCGTTTTTGATACTCAAGCTTATGATTGAGTTGGGAGTCATTTTAAAAGGAAATGAAGCACAACGGTGTAAATGGAACCTGCAAAAGTTTTAAAAAATGAACACATTCCTAAGTGACTTGGCAGAGAAAATAGACAACAGTGACCCCAAACTACTTTCAGCTAAAGATTTTAGCATGTATTCTCAAAGAGTGTGACAAATTTAAATTTCTAATCAATAAGTAGTAGGTAGCTCAGATGGTAAAGTATCTGTCTGGAATGCAGGAGACCCAGGTTTAATCCCTGGGTCAGGAAAGATCTCTTGGAGAAGGAAATAGCAACCCACTTCAGTATTCTTGCCTGGAGAATTCCATGGACAGAAGAGCCTGGTGAGCTACAGTCCATGGGATTGCAAAGAGTTGGACATGACTGAGCAACTAACACATATTGCTTTTTTACTTCTATGTATTTGATTTAACACTGAAGTTATTTATGTCCAACATACAAACAATACATATTCTAGTAAATATATTCTTATTAAAGCATGCCAAGGGTAAAATATCTGATGCCCTCCCTACACAAAGTCATCTATAATTTAGTAATTGAAATGTTCCCAAACAGAGGCAGCTATAATTCCCTGACATCAATCACAGGAAAGTGTTGAAGTTCCCAACAGAAATATGACACATAAAAGGCAAAGTGTTATTATTAGCATAGGAATTAATAAGCTGCATCAAAGAGAATGCCTCTTATCCTCCACACAGAAACCTCTCTTATAAAGGAAAAATTAACCATTTGCAAATGTAAATAGAACTGTGCTTATTTTTGAAGTTTGTAGTACCCATATTCAAAGGAGGAAATTACATGAAGGCCAGTCACTTTTTTACTCCATCTGTGAAAAATATCCTGAAATGCCTCTTATACAATAAGCAATAATAATATAAAATTCCATTTGTAGCATCATGCTAAAAAAGATGATGTCAGATAGAAGCACTGCATCACAAGTATCTCAGATTTTTCAAAATGTAGAAAACACCTGTGATGAAAGTATAATGGAAAGGGATTCTGATAGGAAAGGGTGAAATGAAGAAAAATGAAAAATCTATTTAATATAAATTCATTTGTTCTATTTGGTTGCTGAGGGTCGGACACGACTGAGCGACTTCACTTTCACTTTTCACTTTCATGCATTGGAGAAGGAAATGGCAACCCACTCCAGTGTTCTTGCCTGGAGAATCCCAGGGACGGGGGAGCCTGGTGGGCTGCCGTCTATGCCGTCTACAACTCAGCAGCAGCAGCAGCACAGCAACTAAATTATTTTTAATGTTATCACATGGTAATAAATTAAACTATTTGATTTCATGTAAATTCAAAAATAAATAAATAAATAAAGCACAAACAAACCCAAGGAAAAAATTACTGTGGTAGTTGATTAGAAAATTTCTAGCCATTAACAAGCTCCATTGAATCATTAAGAGTTCAAGTAAGAATTAAAAAGACAAAAACCACCTATGTCTAGCAAAAAGATTACCCTAGTTGAGAGATTTCAATATCCAAGCAAAATAATAATTCCAGTAGGAATCTATTCATATTCCCACTTTTCTTCTTTGAGCTGTGGATGCTGGTATCCTTTACAGCAGCATCCTTCGAGGTATGGGTAACAATATATATAACTGAATCACTTTGCTGCATACCTGAAACTAACTCAATATTGTTAATCAATGATACTCCAACATAAAATAAAAGAAATTAAAAAAAGAAATCTATGGAATTGGACAGTAAATCTGTATTTATCTACTCAAAGAGCCACAAGAAATCATAAATACTCATAATCTTGGATCAAGTATTAGATAGTGGCTTAAAACTCCAAGTACAGGGTAGCATGGCTGAGTGGTCTAAGGCACTGGTTAAGGTTCCAGTCTCTTTGGGGGCGTAGGTTTGAATCTCACCACTGTCAAGTGATTTTTGTAATAGTCCAGGCCAAACATCCAGGACTGTGCTGGTCCTGCCACTTAAGACAGTTTCTGGGACTTTCCTGGTGGATCAGGTTGTAAAAAATCTGCTTGCAATGAAGGAGACCTGCATTCAATCCCTGGGTCAGAAAGATCTCCTGGAGAAGGGAATGGATACCTACTCCAGTATTCTTGCCTGGAGAATTCCATAGACAGAGGACCCTGGAGGGCTACAATCCATGAGACTGAAGAGTCAGACACAACTAACACTTAAAACTCCAAACCTTCACCTAACTATTTAGATACAACAATCAAATGTAATACATGATTCCTTGTTTGAGCCTAGTTTGGAATAAAACACATATAAAAATACTTCTGGAATAAATTTACTTATTTATGGAAAAAAGAAAACTTAAACATCCTGTTAATTAGAAAAGTATGTTCAGTTAATAGTCCTTTTTTATATATGATACTTTCATAGTTAATATTATATAGGCACATGTTATATAGGCAAGACTCTCTGAATATTATATCTTTTCTCCAGAAAAGGAAATACAAATGCAAACTACAGGTGAACGTTTATTTGTGCTTTGTTGCTCCATCGTGTCTGACTCTTTGTGACCCCATGGACCGCAGTCTGCCAGGTTCCTCTGTCCATGGGGATTCTCCCGGCAAGAATACTGGAGTGGGTTGCCATGCCCTCCTCCAGGGGATCTTCCCAACCCAGGTATGGAACCCAGGTCTCCTGCATTGCAGGCAAATTCTTTACCATCTGAGCCACCATTTATCGAGATCTTGAAAAAGAAACGAGCACACCCATTAAATCTTAAGAAATTTGTCATTAAGAAATATGAAAAGATAGACACCTATCATAATTATTCCAAAAACACTGTGACAAAGAACATTTTACAATAGATTTTGACACATTTTAGTTGGGAGTTTTGGCAGTAATTATCAATGTGATCTTAGATAACTCAAGTAACCTTTCTAGTTTCTTTCTCTAAAAACTGAGGGAGTTAAAACAAATGACTTGAAAAGCACTTTCAAATCTCAACATTCTACTGTCTTATTTTACAATAAGGGGGAGGAAAAGGAAAATTCAAAAATAAACATTCCAAATTGCTTTTAAATCCTCTTTATTTTTTGTAGGAAATATGGTTTTAAAAAATAAACTTTATTAGATTACCTCCAATTTTTTTAGATTACATCTAATTTTAACACATAAAATCTACTGATGACCCTGAAATTATGTAACACGTACTATTATTCTTCAGAGAAAATTACTTCAAAAGCCTTTTATCATGTTAGTGTCAAAACAAAGTGTCTATTCTTAAAGATCAAGAAAACCAATCAGCAGTCGTGGTCAAAATTTTACTCTGGAAAATATTTATCTCCCAAGTTGGAGTATAAGAAATATTTAATTTCAAAAATGATTTTCAAATGGCCTCTTACTCCCATTTTTAATTTTTCTTCTACTTGGAAAGAATGGACCTCATCTCTCTGAGCTGGAGTTATTAATAAATAACCATTATTAGTAATTCTTGATGTAATATAAAATCAAATAAAAGCCGGAACAGAAGTTAATAAGTTATAACTTATTATACGCTTTGTAAGGAAAGTGATCTTGCTAGAAGGAATGTAAAGAAGATGAGAATGGAAAATATTCTATGCTATCTTTTTCATTCAATGGGATCTGAGCCCTTGATCAACATGGTCTCCTCAATCCTAGGTGCTACATTTTCTATTTACTATCAGAATTCAAAATGGGAGAGTACCAAGAGTTGACAAAGAAAGTTACCTGGATGCCAAATGTGATATGTTCTCTTCTTGACTTCTGGTCCATTGACACTTGGACTCAGGCAACAGCCTTAGCTGATAGTTCGACAACACGCATGCTGCAAACTCTGGTATAGCTGTCAGTTTTGAGAAACAGGATGTCTACCCTTAGTTAGATGGGACTACAGAGACAATAAGCACAAATTCCTCAAGTTGGTCTTTGAAAGGAGTGATAAGTGGAGTCACTCGTACTTCCATGCCTTTACTTCTGGAACAATGTCTTTTACTGCTGGGGACTTGGCATTACATAAAGTTCTTTGATTGCAAAAGCACTTCTGGATGGTGACTGATGACTATGACCAGTGGATCCATGATCATTGACCCTTTCCCACACCTTTTTTTTTTTTACTGTGCAGTGATGTTCTTGGTTGATATGATGTTTTACAAGATCCTGTGACAAAGGGTCAAACATTCCATAAACCCCTGGATAGTGGTACTAGCCAAGGTCTCACATAGAGAAAATTCAAATTCATATTCAACTTGCTTATCTCTTCCAGTCATGGTCAATCACTGACTTAAGGAAGTCAGCTTGCACCAAGTGACTAGCAGCCTTCTCAAGAGAAATGTGCCATACTGGGGGCTCAACATTACCTTCTCTTGTTGGTATGTTATGGGCAGTTGGCAGAGCCAGTAGCTAGATGGCTTTGGAAGGGGACAGGCACATCATTGAGTATATGCATGGTCTCCATCTCTGTCAATGTGGCCACTTGATTCATGTACCCATAATGCCAGCAGTTCTAAGATGCAAATGCTGTTTTATGTCAACTTAACAAGGCATTTTATCTATGTGTTTATTTTTGTGCCTCTTGATTGCAAATGGTCTTTTACAACACTGGGCATTTACATGTGATATAAAGATTTCTATACTTTGTATCCATTCTCATACATTCATCCATACACCTCTGTTTTCAAATTTCTAAGTTTTTCTTTTGTTACTACTAACTAGCTGGCCAGACCCCTTGCTACTGCTCATATCAATTCAATTCAGTTGCTCAGTCATGTCTGACTCTTTGCAACCCCATAGACTGCAGCATGCCAGGCTTCCCTGTCTTTCATCAACTCCCGGAGTTTGCTCAAACTCATATTCACTGAGTCCATGATGCCATCCAACCGTCTCATCCTCTGCCATCCCCTTCTCCTCCTGCCTTCAATCTTTCCCAGCATCAGGGTCTTTTCTAATGAGTCAGTTCTTCACATCAGGCAGCCAAAGTACTGGAGCTTCAGCTTCAGCATCTGTCCTTCCAATGAATGTTCAGGACTGATTTCCTTTATGATTGACTGGTTTGATTTCCTTGCAGTCCAAGGGACTCACAGGAGCCTTCTCCAACACCACAGTTCAAAAGCATCAATTCTTCGCTGCTCAGCTTTCTTTATGGTCCAACTCTCACATCCATACATGACTACCGGAAAAGCCATAGCTTTGACTAGATGGATCTTTGTGACATCTCACATATTCCTGCACATTTTAAATATTAATCACTTATCTGCTCACAAAAAATAAAAAAGAATAGGTACATTGCCAATAATACAGCTCAGAGGGAGGATTTCATCTGTCACTGTCTTTCCAGGACATTCATCAGTGAGGTTATAATGCAACTGCCACTGTCCATTTTCAGTTTGTACCCATCTTGATATCTTTTAATATCAAGATGACCTATCCATGACCCAAAAGGCTTTGTCCACTGGGTCATTTCCTTCTCCTTTAGCTGATCATAAGTGATTTTCCATATAGCTCTAGGAATGAGCCAAGAGAGAGCTGCTGATGTAACCGTCATGGATGACATGGGGATTTGGAATATCTATTCTTGTTGGCAACTTCTTATGTCAAGTGGCATAAACTACTACAACAGTATTCCAAAACTGGAATATTCCATCTCAAGGAAGCAAAGAGCCTTACCAGGATTTGTACTAGTGTATGGGTGTTTTATTGCTATGAAATAAGTTACCACAGAATCCATTTCTTACAACATATGCCTATGATCTCAGTTTCTATGGACCAGGAGTTGGCAATGTTGGCAGAGTCTCCTATTCAGAGTGTCACCAGCCTGGACTTAGTGTGTCCTCTGGTTATGTCTTCATTTTTGAGCTCCATTCATGAAATATGTGCTTTGAAATCCCTCCAGTTGTTGGCAGGATTCATTTACCTAGGACCCTGTGACTTAGGGTTCTCTTTTCTTGCTATTGGCTGGGGTGCACTCCCAGTTCCTCGAGAGTACTCTCAGGTCTTTGCCACCTGGTCCTCTCCAGAGGCAGTTCTCAGCATGGACTTTTTTATTCTCCAAGGCTAGTAGAAGAATGTCTCTACTTCAAATCCCCCCTTTCTAAGGACTCACCTGATTTGACCAGGTTCATCCAGGATAATCTCCCTTTTGATTAACTCAAAGCCAGCTGATTTAGAACCCTAATAACACCTGTAAAATCACTCCACCTTTGTCATATTACATACCCTAATCAAGGAAGTAACTATATCAACTGTCTACACCCAGTGGGAGGGCATAACACAGAGTGTGTATCTCAGGGGATAGGAGCCTTAGGACCATGTAAGAGTTCTTTCCACTACATTTATCAGTCACAATCACTCCTTTTTCCTCTAATCACCAATCTATGGTGTACGCCTTAATCAGGTCCATGAAACTAACTGCTGATTATTCTAATTTTCAGTCTCTCAACATGCCATATTCAAGCAGTTGTAGGTAGTGCTGAGAAGTACTAGGAAGTGATCTTATTGCCAAGAATATTTTGTATTAACACAGTGATGCAATTTTGTTTAACCCATTTTGCTAAGCCTTTCAAAATAAAACTCTTACCAGTGAGGGGGTGATGAGACTCAGTCAGTTATTTAAACAAGATAGATACAATGTGACAGATTGGTACCAGCAGGATAGAGTGCTTTGAAGAAAATTATAGCACAAAGTAAATATGTTTTGATGAAGATAGAAAGGTCTCAAAATGTCTTGGACCTACAGGCTCTGAGATGAAAAGGGACATAAATAAAGATGCAAAGCATACAAAAATTCAAATGATGCTTTGTATTGTCTACAAAAGCATTATTAGCATAAAAATTTAGTGGTAAGTTAAAAAATAATTTAGCATTGACAGTGTGCCATTTCCTTCTCCAGAGGATCTTCCCAACCCAGGGACTGAACTCACTTCTCTTAGTCTCCTGCATTGGCCAGTGGGTTCTTTACCACTAGCACCACCTGGGAAGCCCATATGTAGAGTAATTATAATCTACATCAAAGTAGAAGTTACTTAATTTGAAGTGTCTCAATTAGAAAAGCACACTCTAGGCCCAGATAGCAAACAACCAAAAGTCTCTAATGCTTTGGATTCCATTTCAAATCTGTACACTAAGGAATTCATCAGTAAATATGAGGAATATTAAATAAACTATTCACTAGTTGAGTAATTTCAGAATATGTAAATTGGTTATCCATTGTACAGGTGTCTTTACCCTATTGTATGAATGTGTTTATGAACCAAGCGAGGCTGGCAGTTGGGTTTTCTACCTTTGGAGTATGTGCAGTCCACAATTCCTTTTTGCTGTCATCCACTATGTGACAGAAGATTATGTTGTGCCATGCAATCAGAACATTAACGATGACACTGAAAGAAAATTGTCCTATTGGCTTCTGAATAAACTAGCAAGATGCTACTCAGAATGCATTAAAGGAAAGAGAGAGGAGAGTTCAAGTTTACAGTAACAGTTGAACTCTTTTTGAAACCTTTTCCTGGTAGACTTCTTTGGAGTGTGGCATACTTTTAGAACTCAAGACCTTTAGAACTAACACCCCCAAAAAGATGTCCTTTTCATTACAGGGGACTGGAATGCATAGGAAGTCAAGAAACACCTGGAGTAACAGGCAAATTTGGCCTTGGAATATGGAATGAAGCAGGGCAAATGCTAATAGAATTTTGCCAAGGGAACACACTGGTCATAGCAAACACCCTTTTCCAACACCACAAGAGAAGACTCTGCACATGGACATCACCAGATGGCCAACACCGAAAGCATATTGATTATATTCTATGCAGCCAAAGATGGAAGAAGGTCTATACAGTCAGCAAAAACAAGACCAGGAGCTGACTGTGGCTCGGGTCATGAAATCTTTATTGCCAAACTCAGACTTAAATTGAAGAAAGTGGGGAAAACCACTAGACCATTCAGGTATGACCTAAATCAAATCCCTTATGATTATACAGTGGAAATGAGAAATAGATGTAAAGGACTAGATCTGATAGACAGAGTGCCTGATGATCTATGAATGGAGGTTCGTGACATTGTACAGGAGACAGGGATCAAGACCATCCCCAAAAGAAAGAAATGCAAAAAAGCAAAATGGTTGCCTGAGAAGGCCTTACAAATAGCTGCAAAAAGAAGAGAAGCAAAAAAACAAAGGAGAAAAGGAAAGATATACCCATTTGAATGTAGAGTTCTAAAGAATAGCCAGGAGAGATGAGAAAACCTTCCTCAGTGATCAGTGCAAAGAAATAGAGGAAAAAAACAGAATGGGAAAGACTAGAGATCTCTTCAAGAAAATTAAAGATAGCAAGGGAAAATTTCATGCCAAGATGGGCTTGGTAAAGGACAGAAATGGTATGGACTTAACAGAAGCAGAAGATATTAAGAATAGGTGGCAAGAATACACAGAAGAACTGTACAAAAAAGATCTTCATGACCCAGATGATCATGATGGTGTTGTGATCACTCATCTAGAGCCAGACATCCTGGAATGTGAAGTCAAGTGGGCCTTAGGAAGTATCACTACGAATAAAGCTAATGGAGGTGACAGAATTCCAGTTGAGCTATTTCAAATCCTAAAAGATGATGCTGTGAAAGGCCTGCACTCAATATGCCAGCAAATTTGGAAAACTAAGCAGTGGCCACAGGACTGGAAAAGGTCAGTTTTCATTCCAATCCCAAAGAAAGTAAATGCCAAAGAATGCTCAAACTACTGCACAATTGCACTGATCTCACATGCTAGTGAAGTAATGCTCAAAATTCTCCAAGCCAGGCTTCAGCAATACATGAGCCATGAACTTCCAGATGTTCAAGCTAGATTTAGAAAAGGCAGAGGAACCAGAGATCAAATTGCCAACATCTGCTGGGTCATCAAAAAAGCAAGAGAGTTCCAGAAAAACATCTGTTTCTGTTTTATTTGCTTTATTGACTATGCCAAAGCCTTCGACTGTGCGCATAACAATAAACTGTGGAAAATTCTGAAAAAGATGGGCATACCACACCACCTGATCTGCCTCTTGAGAAATCTGTATGCAGGTCAGGAAGCAACAGTTCGAACTGGACATGGAACAACAGACTGGTTCCAAATAGGAAAAGGAGTAGGTCAAGGCTATATATTGTCATCCTGCTTATTTAACTTATATGCAGAGTACATAATGAAAAACGCTGGGCTGGATGAAGCACAAGCTGAAATCAAGATTGCTGGGAGAAATATCAATAACCTCAGATATGAAGATGACACCACCGTATGGCAGAAAGGGAAGAACTAAAGAGCCTCTTGATGGAAGTGAAAGAGGAGAGTGAAAAAGTTGGCTTAAAACTCAACATTCAGAAAACGAAGATCATGGCATCTGGTCCCATCACTTCATGGGAAATAGATGGGGAAACAGTTGAAACAGTGGCAGACTTTATTTTGGGGGGCTCCAAAATCACTGCAGATGGTGATTGCAGCCATGAAATTAAAAGACACTTAGACCTTGGAAGGAAAGTTATGGCCAACCTAGATAGTGTATTAAAAAGCAGAGACATTACTTTGTCAACGAAGGTCCGTCTAGTCAAGCCTATGGTTTTTCCAGTAGTCATGTATGGATGTGAGAGTTGGACTGTAAAGAAAGCTGAGCACAGAAGAATTGATGCTTTTGAACTGTGGTGTTGGAGAAGACTCTTGAGAGTCCCTTGGACTGCAAGGAGATCCAACCAGTCCATCCTAAAGGAGATCAGTCCTGGGTGTTCATTGGAAGGACTGATGTTGAAGATGAAACTCCAATACTTTGGCCACCTGATGCAAAGAGCTAACTCATTTGAAAAGATGAGTTTCCTGACGCTGGGAAAGATTGAGAGCAGAAAGAGAAGGGGATGACAGAGGATGAGATGGTTGGATGGCTTCACCGATTCAATGGACATGAGTTTGGGGAAACTCCAGGAACTGGTGATGGACAGGGAGGCCTGGCATGCTGCAGCCCATGGGGTCACAAAGAGTCAGACACAATTAAGCGAATGATCTGAACTGAACTGAAAACTTTTCCTAGTAGATTTCTTCCAATGTAGCATACTTTGATCTAGGACTTATTTTCATAGTAACTTCTCATGAGGTACAAGGTTTTGATTTCTCTCCTTCTTACCTGAAAGTCTTTTGATATTAATTATAAATAGACAATTATGAAAGATAAAGTTGGGTTAGTCCAATACACAGCTGAGGTAAATGCAATCACTATACAGTATATTTCTTTTACAATGTCTACAATTAAAAAGATTGAGCATAAAAAGTAAATACTTACTGATGAACACAGTTTTTGACTCTTGCAGATAAAACTGACATATATATTTGCAAATAAATATTCAAATCTTTGTATGAACATAGAGTTTCATTTTTTCTTGAGAGAAGTGAAAGGGTGGGGTCATATGGTAGTTATATCTTTAAGTTAAAAGGAAAACCTGCCAAACTATTTTCCAAGCTGGTTGTGTGATTTCACATTCCCATCAGTGGTGTCAGCAAGTTCCAATTTCTTTCATAATCACCAGTACTTTCTACAGTCAGTCTCTTTAAGGTCAGATATCTTAATAGGTGTGTAGTGATATCTCAATATAGTTTTAATTTGCATTTCCCTGAATAACAAAAGATATTGAGGATCTTCCTATGTACTTATTTGCTATCTGCATTTCTTCTTAGGTAAGTGTCTGTCTAAATATTTTTTCCCATTTTTGGGGAGAAGGGTGAGCTTTTGTTTTCTTCTTACTGAGATTTGAATGTTCTTTCATATTTTGGACAAAAACAACTTACATATTTGACTGCAGATGCTTTTTGCCAGTCTGTGGTTTGTCTTTTCAGTAAGAGCCCAGACTTATGTGGTATAAAAGTAAAACTTCTCACAACTGGATGAGTCTTGGGGACACTATGGAAGTAACATATAAGTGTATTTTCATATGGGAGAGAGGTGAATTGTTTATGCCCATGGGAAAGACTGCAGTAGGTTGTATTTCCAAAAGATGATCATGCTGATCTTATTTCCACCCAATATGCTATTCTTACAATGAGACTGTTACACTCCTGCTCTAAAGGGCTGGGTCTTTTTCCAACCACTCTGAACCTGCTGGACTTTTGTGACATCAGCCAATAGCAGAGGGGAGAAGAAACACTATGTGATGATTTCTGGGGGTTGATCATAAAAATGCCATGCATCTAGGTTTGCTTTTTGAGAAGCCTTATTCTTAGCAGCCACTTGGGCATGCTGTGAGGAACCCCAAACTAGCCACTCAGAGAGACCACAGAGAAAGGTCACAAGATATTCTGTCTGAAAGCTCACATGAGATCTATGATAATAAGCTTGATCATAAATTAGAATAAACTTGATCATAAACCCTGAAACATGAGTGAAAACAGCACCATATTCTTAAAGTCACCATCTATCAAGTTAACTCAGCCTTTCAGACTTCCCAGCTAAGGCCTCAGAGACAAGTTGTTCATGATGTGTGTTATTCTTATTCTTGACCCACAGAACCATGAGTATAATGAAAATATTGTTTTGCACCAGTAAATATGGAATACTTTTTTACAAAGCCATAGACAATTTACGAACTTTGAAATAATTTTGAAAAACTAACCAAGTACATTTTACTTTAATGTTTAAATTTTTTTAATTATATGTCACATATTTTAACAGATTTCATTTTCTATTGCTTATAGTTATGAAGGTTTTCCTAAAGCTCTGAGATATGACCAATATACTTGTCATGTATTTGAAAAATACATGAGCATATGTTTCTTTCACAATATAAGAAAATTTGCATCTTTTATTTTTCTTCATGAACTCAGACTTCTCTCACAATTCTTTTACAAATATCATACTAATGTAACATATGGTACTTTCAATAATTCATTTTTGACAGCATTTTGGAACATTAAAATTTGACGGTAGACACTTCGATAAAAAGGCTTAAATTGCACCTGTTCCACCTACTCACATTGCTAGAGAGGTTTTTGATTATTTGATTACTTGTGTAGTTAACATCTTCCATTTGGTGGAATCAAAGGGTATCTAAAAACATTCCACAGATACTGTTGAATTACGGCACAGTAAGATTCTAATTTACTAATTTTTAGAGTACTCGTCCTTTACCTCAGATGGGTTTATTTGACAATCTCTTGTCCCTTAATAGGCTGAAGTGACTGGATTCAGTAGAGTCGGTCTCTTACTGGGACTCTCTTAAGTAAGGACAGTGTAGTTCATTTGACACACATTTCTATCTGGAAGACCAGCATCTCTAGTCACAGGTTTACTACAGAGAAGATCCAGATTATTCGTCACCACACAGTGGTGGCTCCAGGTCAGAATGGACATGTCTTCCTTTGCTTCCATTTCCATCATCTGTGGAGAAGATGATGGAAATGCCCTGGGTTCAATAAGAACTAAATAAAACAGAACACAACAAAAAACCTCAAAATGTAATCATTAAGCCAAAATGATTAGTGAATATGCACCGTTCTATCCCAAAAGAGATTGGGAGAAAAACATTTGTAACTTGGCTCTGCTGAAGAAAAATATTTCAATTCAATGTTCCTTTACTAATTTTAAATGTTCAGATAACTTTATAGACCCTAATAAAATAAAACTAAAAGGAAATGCTAAAAAAGAGACTCCAGTTTTATCTTTAGACCTAATGACTAAGAGTGAAGCTGAACACAGTTAATAAGAGACCCCTGAACAGATGCCACGACTTCTAGATGTGGAGTTCTTTGTGTGAATTTTAATTTTCTACTAAATTAAAACTTTGATCTTGGTTCTGAAACCACATTTCTGATACACATGACAGTCTTTCCATGCTTAGACTTCACTGGCTGCAAGAGTGGCTAGGGAACGTGGAGAGAGCTAGGGTCCCATCCTTTTTGTAAACTGAGACCCTCAGAATCAGCTTTGGAAGTATCAGCCTTCAGTGTTGGAAACCAAAGGACTTCCTTATCCCCAGAATTGGTTTTGTTTTTCTATTCTTTGTTTTAAATTTCTACAACTGAGAGTATGGGAACCCTGGGATTCTTCTGAAAATGTTTTTGTTTTTTTCTTGTGGCAAACATTCCTCTATTTTATTTGTGCCTCTGCCCCTCCAATTATTTTGCAGGGAGTCAGAGGTAACAGTGACATGCTGGAGCTGGTTCAAACAGCCTCAGGAGACTGACTGACAAACTTTTAAGAATTTGTGAGCTTGTTATTAAAATATTGTCAACTTGGAATGGGTCATGCATGGTAGAAGTATTTCTATCACAGAAATTATCCGTTGTAGAAACACCTTGAGTAACAGGGTCACCTGATGGTAATAAGTCTAAACTTTTCCTACTCTATCACTCTTTCTGTTCCAGAACAAGTTTCCCTGAAATATGAAATGAGAAGTAATGTAATGCTGATTCATTCTTAAAAGGAAAAAATGCAACTTTCTATATGCAGCTCATCAAATTAAAATTCTCTACATGAAAGAATAATATATACTTGATCATAAATATCTGGATTCTAAAAATCTGGAAACACAAAAACTATTCAGTATTTCTTTTGTATTATGTAGTGTGTTTAGAGAGTGAGACAGTTTGACTAATAAAAATACTATCATTTCTTAAAGTGACCTAAATGCTTAGATTTGGATTCCTAACTTAGAGGAAATCAGATACAAAAGTATATACTTAATAAAATTGTACAGCATACAACTTCATTTTGTGGTGATTCAGATAGTCCCTCACTAAATAAGAATTGTCACTGTGAGCAATGTATTTCATATTTTAAATGCTTGAAGATTACTAATGAGCAGAATGTCAGGGACAAAATACATACATGTATGTCACAAAAGTGATAGTGGAGAAATTCAGATTTTAAGGGAAGTCACTGTTAGAGATCACGGCATGTTAGAAGATCATGGCATGTGGTCCCATCACTTCATGGGAAATAGATGGGGAAACAGTGGAAACAGTGTCAGACTTTATTTTTTGGGGCTCCAAAATCACTGCAGATGGTGACTGCAGCCATGAAATTAGAAGATGCTTACTCCTTGGAAGAAAAGTACCGAGGATGAGATGGCTGGATGGCATCACGGACTCGATGGATGTGAGTCTGAGTGAACTCCGGGAGATGGTGATGAACAGGGAGGCCTGGCGTGCTGCGATTCATGGGGTCGCAAAGAGTCGGACACGACTGAGTGACTGAACTGAACTGTTCAGAGATAGTCTGCCAATATTTGGAGGCACTTAGTACTCAATCATGGAGAGGGAAATGGCAACCCAGCCCAATATTCTTGCCTGTAGAATCCCATGGACAGAGATGCCTGGCTGACTATGGTTCATGGGGTAGCAGAGTCAGGCATGACTGAGCAAGTGACACACAGTACTTGATCAACCTAGCTTTTCAAGCACTTTTACTCCATGCCGTATATTCTAAATATGTATCACTCAGGGTTTCACGAGAAGAATAGAGATGCTATAAGTATAATGGAGAAGGGGTTAATATAGGAAAAAGTGCTTAGTTAAATGGTGAAGTTGCTGAGGGAGTAAAGGTTTGGAACACTGATGCTGGATGGTTGGAAAATCAGTCAGCAATACTCTTAGACTTTGGACTGAGTAGGGGGGTCACTGCTCTTGGGAAAGTCCAGAGGCCCTGGCCACACAGCTCTATTACTCCGTCAGACATCTATGAAGCTACCATGTTTGGGCACCCCAGTCTCCTGAGAATGGTTCACTTCCACATTCCAAGCTTTTCAGGAGTTTCTGTCACTGGCAAACTACCATCCAGAGTCAAATAGGGAAGAGACTCTGAGAAACACAACTCCAGGACTTAGAATGGAATGACTGGTGGTTATAAAGCTGATCACATACGATATAGCATGTGGCTTCCCTGGCGGCTCAGCAGTAAAGAATCTGCCTGCTAATGCAGGAGTCTCAGATGCAATCCTTTGGTCAGGGAATTCCTCTGGAGAAGAAAATGGCAATCCACTCCAGTATTCTTGTCTGGGAAACCCCATGGATGGAGGAGCCTGGTGGGCTACACTTCACGGGGTTGCAAGAGTTGGACATGATTTAGTGACTAAACAACAGCAGTCTAGCACAGCATCTGTATTAGCCATGGTTCTCCAGAGAACCAGATCCCACAGGAGGCATGCATGTATGGGAGGAGAACTTTCCCTTCCAGGATGCAGCACTTCCACACTCTTGCCCTTTTATACACACATTCTCAAAATTTTAATCAAATTTCCCCAAAAAAGACAGGAAGAAAGAAGTCAGCCAGCACAGCAATTCTGAAACAACCTTTAAAAAGGAGAAAAATGGATTAAACAAGGTATGGATATTTGTTTCTTTCATTTTAACAAGCAAGGAAAAATAAAGGGGAAAAGACTAAAATTCAGAAAAGGATAAAACTCTTCCATTCTTATTGCTTCATGCTCCATCCTCCACTCACATCAAACTTGATTTTTCTTAAATTTTAGAAATCTGAATATTTATATATCTTAGCTTTCAAATTGTTTCTAGAGCAGGTTCAGGGAAAACTATCTGAAAGTGACAAAGCTCTCCTCACTCCACAATGAACAGGTCATGGTCACAGTTTCCTTCACCTCAAGTTCCCACCCCATCATCTGTGCATTGAGCTTCCCTTGTGGCTCAGCAGGGAAAGAATCTGCCTGCAACGCAGGAGACCTGGGTTCCATCCCTGGGTTGGAAAGATCCCCTGGAGGAGGGAAATCTTACCAACTACAGTATTCTGGGCTGGAGCAACTTTCATTTCACTTCACTTCATCTGTGCATACCTTTATGCTTTTATCTCAGGTAACAGTAATACCTGGTGTTTTAAGGTAGTCCTTGACAACACTGAACCCTCTCCTTCTAGAGTCCAGTTGTTGTTCAGTCACTAAGTCTTGTCTGACTCTCTGCAACACTATGGACTGTAGCTCACCAGGCTCCTCTGTCCAGGGGAATTCCCAGGTAAGAACCTGGAATGGGCTGCCATTTCCTTCTCCAGGTAATCTTCCTGAACAGGGACGGAACCCATGTCTCCTGCACTGGGAGGTGGATTCTTTACTGCTGAGCTATCTGGGAAGCCCTTGGAGCCCGGTACCAACCTCTGTGATGCCACATGGAGAGGCCAAGTCTGACGCTTCTGCCAGGAGGAGGCCAGTAGCTCAGCCCACCTGGGTGAGTTGCTAATACAAGGAGACCTCTCTCCCATCTTTTCCCAGCTGACGTTCCCACTGCACAAGAGAGATCCAGGAAAGGGAGGTGTAAAACATCTGGTACAGTGGCAGAAGTGGTGACAGAGCTCTCATTTAGGGACAAATCAGATGGAGCTCGAGACTTGGAGAGCAAACGGTGTAAAGGAAAAGAAACAGAAAATAAAAGGGGGAGGCAGGAATGGAAGGAGAGGAAGACAAGGAGGAAGAGAAGAGTGAGGCAGAGAAGAAAAGGAAGAAAGCAAGATGCTGCTGCTACTGCCACTGCATCCAGCGAAAGGCAAAGGAGAAAAGAAAAGATATATCCATCTGAATACAGAGTTCCAAAAACTAGCAAGGAGAGATAGAAAGCCTTCCTCAGTGATCAATGCAAAGAAATGGAGCAAAACAATAGAATGGGAAAGACTAGAGATCTCTTCAAGAAAATTAGAGATAACAAGGGAAAACTTCATGGAAAGATGGCCTCAATAAAGGACAGAAGTGGTATGGACCTAACAGAAGCAGAAGATATTAAGAAGAGGTGGCACGAATACACAGAAGAACTATACAAAAAAGATCTTCATGACCCAATAACCACGGTGGTGAAATGCCTCACCTAGAACAAGACATCCTGCAAAGTAAAGTCAAGTGGGCCTTAGGAAGCATCACTACAAACAAAGATAGTGGAGATGATTGAATTCCAGCTGAGCTATTTCAAATCCTAAAGATGATGCTGTGAGAGGGCTGCACTCAGTATGCCAGCAAATTTTGCATATTGAGTTTTCATTCCAACCCCAAAGAAAGGAAATGCCAAAGAATGTTCAAACTACCACACAAATGCACTCATCTCACACACTAGCAGAGTTATGCTCAAAATTCTCCAAGCTAGGCTTCAACAGTACGTGAACTGAGAACTTCCAGATTCAAGCTTGATTTAGAAAAGGCAGAGGAACCAGAGATCAAATTGCCAACATCTGCTGAATCATAGAAAAAGCAAGAGAATATCTATATAGATATCTAAGAGAATATCTGTCCAGAAAAATATCTATTTCTGCTTCATTGACTATGATAAAGCCTTTGACTATGTGAACCACATAAACTGTGGAAAATTCTTAAAGAGATGGGAATACCAGACCACCTGATCTGCCTCCTGCAAAATCTGTATGCAGGTCAAGAAGCAACAGTTAGAACTGGACATGGAACAACGGACTGGTTCCAAATTGGGAGAGGAGTACGTCAAGGTTGTATATTGTTATCTTGCTTACTTAACTTATATGCAGAGTACATCATACAATATATCAGACTGGATGAAGCACAAGCTGGAATCAAGATTGCCAGGAGAAATATCAATAACCTCAGATATACAGATGACACCACCCTTATGGCAGAAAGTGAAGAAGAACTAAAGAGCCTCTTGATGAAGGTGAAAGAGGAGAGCAAAAAAGCTGGCTTAAAACTCAACATTCAGAAAACCAAGATCACATCATCTGGTCCAATCACTTCATGGCAAATAGATGGGGAAACAATGGAGAAACAGTGGCAAACTTTACTTTCTTTGGCTCCAAAATCACTGAAGATGGTGACTGCAGCCATGAAATTAAAAGACGCTTGCTCCTTGGAAGTAAAGCTATGATCAACCTAGACAGCATATTCAAAAGAAGAGACAATACTTTGCCGACAAAGTTTTGCCTAGTCAAAGCTATGTTTTTTCCAGTAGTTATGTATGGATGTAAGAGCTGGACCATAAAGAAAGCTGAGCCCCTATGTACGTCCATTCTTTCTCTGATGAAGAATTGATGGTTTTGAAATGTGATGTTGGAGAAAACTCTTAAGAGTCCCTTGGACTGCAAGGAGATCAAACCAGCCAATCCTAAAAGAAATCAGTTCCCGAATATTCATTGGAAGGACTGATGCTTAAGCTGAAGCTCCAATACTTTGGCCACCTGATACAAAGAACTGATTCATTGGAAAAGACCCTGATGCTGGGAAAGACTGAAGGCAGGAGGAGAAGGGGACAACAGAGGATGAGACGGATGGCATCACCGACTCAATAGACATGAGTTTGAGCAAGCTCTAGGAATTGGTTGAGCAAGCCTGGTCTGTAGAAGCCCATGGGATCACAAAGACTGGTGCAAAGAGTCGGACAGGACTGATCCACTGAACTGAACTGATCCGCCCGGAGCCCTCACAGTTGAACCTGCCCAGTCTGAGAGCAGCCAGAGGCATCAGGCTACAGGTGCTGCGGCCCCGCCCCCAGAAGGCCACGCCTCCCTCCCTGGAAAGCCTGGTGCAGCCGGGTCTGTGGCGTGGCAGGACCAGCATGGGCACAGCCTCAGTGTCCTGGAAGAGAACTTGGCCTCCCATCCTCCAGCCGCAGGCATCCTGTCACTGGCAGGTACTGTTAGGGTGGCAGCCTCAGAGCGCAGGTCAAGCCCAATCACTTGCGTGCCTCGTGATGGGGGGCCTCCCTCTACGAGAGAATCCCCTTCTACCGCTGCCACCAGCAGCAAAGTGACACCAGAGCCCCTATGTACAGAGGGTCCCAGGGGACCTTCTTTTCTGATATTCTTGGGGAACTCAGTGGTGTCAGCTTTAGTCTTTCAGATAGGAGTCCCCCGCAGACGTCCATTCTTTCCCTGCTTCTTCACTTTGAGGCTGGGATTCTGGTTATGCCTCCAGGAGAAGGTTCCCTGGTCTTATCTTCACAAACCCAACAGCTGTATCCAGAATTTGTTGTTTAGTTGCTAAGTCCTATCCAAACTCTTCTGCAACCCAGTAGACTGCAGCTCACCAGGCTTCTCTGTCCATAGGATTCTCCAGGTGAGAATACTGAAGTTCTCCAGGGGATCTTCCCCTCCCAGGGACTGAACCTTTACCACTGAGCCACCTGGGAAGTCCAGAGTAGGCGGAGGGAAATTGGAGGAGTATGAGAACAGAGAACAATTCTTGCCAATATAAAAAATGCAACAGAAAACTTTGCAGAACTAAATTCTATTCCCATTTTTCCTTCTAATCAGATTCGTTGATTAATCTCAAATAAAGTCATTGGCACTCACTGTGTGCCAGGTATTGTTCAGCGTTAGACATACACGTGCAACCAAAAAGATCAAATTACCTGCTCCTATGGAGTTCTCCTGATTGTGAACCAGACTAGTGATTCAGGGACCAGTCATTCCTGATCAACCTCTCTCTGCTCCTTGCTCTCCCTCCCCACACTTACTCTCTCTTAGTTGTGAAAATAAAGCCTGTCCCACAAACCACACATATTAAATTTAAGAAGAAAATGAGAGAATACATAAGAACACAGAAGGCTCTTTGAATACTACAAAGAACTCTGCAAATGTAGCACACTGAACTGCAATGAAAAAGAAAAAAATACCTCCTAACCATTTTCTGAGTTCAAAGTCTAACAAGAAAAAATGGACAATAAGTGATAGCATCTGGCACTTTGATCAATTGCAAAAACTAACCAGTAAACAAATAAAATTTTTAGATTTTATTTTAAATTTTGAGTTACTGGATTTCTCTCCTGTCCACACACAGAAGGTAGTCTCAGAGTTCCTGGAACTGCCTTCACGTTGGCGCCCCTGAGGTTACATATCCCACTCTTCTTGTTGGTGAAAAATTACTGCAAATAAACACACAATCAGATGGTGAAAGATTTTCATAAACAATATCATGACTTCACAGAGTTGCAAAGCTGTATTACTTCCAGGAATTTTTTTTTTTAGTTAAAAATTGAATTACCATACAATCCAGCAACTGCATTGCTGGGTATTTATCCAAAGAAAACAAAATAATTTGAAAAGATAACTGCATATCTCTATTAATTACAGAATTATTTATAATAGACCAGATATGGAAACAACCACTGAGTGCCCATCAATAGATGAATGGAAATAGATTTGTTATTCAGCCATAAAATTAAAAAAAAAAAAACATGAAATCTTGTCATTTGCTAAATGAATGTACCTAGAGAGTATTATTCTAAATTAAATACAGCAGACAGAAAGGAAAATACTGAATGATTTCACTTATATATGCAGCCTGAAAAACAAAACAAATGAACAAACGTGACAAAACAGAAACAGAATCATAGATACAGAGAACAGGCAGGACTTTGTCAGGATGGAGGGGAGAGGGAAGGAGAGAAATAAGTGAAGGCGGTTAAGAGGAGTCAGCTTCCAGTTACAAAATAAATGAGTCATGGATATGAAATGAACAGTGTGGGGAATACAGTCAATAATTATGTAACATATTTGTATATTGACAGATGGTAAATAGACACTGTGGTGATCATTTTGAAAAATTTCAGTTCAGTTCAGATAAGTCACTCAGTCGTGTCCGACTCTTTGTGACCCCATGGACTGCAGCACACCAGGTCTCCCTGTCCATCACCGACTCTTAGAGTTTATTCAAACTCATGTCCATTGAGTTGGTAATGCCTCCAACCATCTCAAACTCTGTCATCTCCTTCTCCTCCCACCTTCGATCTTTACCAGCATCAGGGTCTTTTCAAATGAGTCACTTCTTCACATCAGGTGGCCAAAGTATTGGAGTTTCAGCTTCAGCATCAGTCCTTCCAATGAATATTAAGGACTGATTTCATTTAGGATGGACTGGTTTGATCTCCTTGCAGTCCAAGGGACTCTCAAGAGTCTTCTCCAATACCACAGTTCAAAAGCATCAATTCTTTGGCACTCAGCTTTCTTTATAGTCCAATTCTCACATCCATACATGACTAGTGGAAAAACCATAGCTTTGACTAGACAGACTTTTGCTGGCAAAGTAATGTCTCTGCTTTTTAATAAGCTGTCTAGGTTGGTCAAAACTTTTCTTCCAAGGAGTAAGCGTCTTTTAATTTCATGGCTGCACTGATTTTGGAGCCCAAAATCTGTCACTGTTTCCATTGTTTCCCCATCTATTTGCCATGAAATGATGGGACTGGATGCCATGATCTTAGTTTTCTGAATGTTGAGTTTTAATGCAACTTTTTCACTCTCCTCTTTCATGTTCATCAAGAGGCTCTTTAGTTCTAATAGCCAAAGCAATCTTGAGAAAGAAGAATGGAACTGGAGGAATCAACCTGCCTGACTTCAGGCTCTACTACAAAGCCACAGTCATCAAGACAGTATGGTACTGGCACAAAGACAGAATTATAGATCAATGGAACAAAATAGAAAGCCCAGAGATAAATCCACACACCTACGGACACCTTATCTTTGACAAAGGAGGCAAGAATATACAATGGAGTAAAGACAATCTCTTTAACAAGTGGTGCTGGGAAAACTGGTCAACCACTTGTAGAAGAATGAAACTAGATCACTTTCTAACACCACACACAAAAATAAACTCAAAATGGATTAAAGATCTAAACGTAAGACCAGAAACTATAAAACTCCTAGAGGAGAACATAGGCAAAACACTTTCCGACATAACTGTTGCTTCTTGACCTGCATATAGATTTCTCAAGAAGCAGGTCAGGTGGTCTGGTATTCCCATCTCTTTCAGAATTTTCCACAGTTTGGTGTGATCCACACAGTCAAAGGCTTAGTAGTAGGCCTAGTAGGCTTAGTAGTAGGCCACAGTAGTCGATAAAGCAGAAGTAGATGTTTTTCTGAAATGCTCTTGATTTTCTGATGATCCCACGTATATTCACAATTTGATCTCTGGTTCCTCTGCTTTTTCAAATCCAGCTTGAACATCTGGAAGTTCATGGTTCACATGCTGTTGAAGCCTGGCTTAAAGAATTTTGAGCATTACTTTGCTAGCATGTGAGATGAGTGCAATTGTGTGGTAGTTTGAGCATTCTTTGGCATTGCTTTTCCTTGGGATTGGAATGAAAACAGACCTTTTCCTTTCCTGTGGCCATTGCTGAGTTTTCCAAATTTGCTGGCATATTGAGTGCAGCACTTTCACAGCATCATCTTTTAGGATTTACAATAGCTCAACTGGAATTCCATCACCTCCACTAGCTTTGTTTACAGTGATGCTTCCTAAGGCTTCCATTCCAGGATGTCTGGCTCTAGGTGAATGATCACATCATCGTGATTATCTGGGTCATGAAGATCTTTTTTGTATAATTCTTCTGTGTATTCTTGCCACCTCTTCTTGAAATGTATGGAAATATTGAATCACTTGTATAAGAGGAACTAACTTAGTGATGTAGGTCATCTATTCTTCAAAAACATGCAAACACATAAACAAGTTCATTGAAAAAGAGCTTATATTTGTGGTTACCAGTGGTAGGCACTGGGGAAGGGATTGGATGAAAGAAGTCAAAAAGTACAAAATTCTGGTTATAAGGTAAATAAATGCTAGAAATATAATGTACAGCATGATAAATATAATTAAAGCTACTCTATGCCAAATATGAAAACTGTTAACAGAGAAAATCCCAAGGGATCTCATAACAAGTAAAAATTTTTTCTATTTCTTTCATTTTGCATCCATAGGAGATAGATGTTCCCTAAACTTTCATAATTTACATAAGTCTAATCATTATGCTGAAACCTTAAATTATACAGTGCTGTGTGTCAACTGCATTGCAAAAAATTCCAACAAGTGAGTAGGATGAAACACTGACAGGTGCAGACTTACTGTGTTAGTTTATAAGCCAGAAAAAAAAAGAAAAAAGAAATCAGTGTAGTCTCTAATGAACTGTAAAACAGTGGAACACAAAAGAAAAGCCAGTGCATATTCTGCTGAAGTGCGTTGCCATTTTCTTCTCCAGGGGATCTTCCCAACCCAGGGATCGAACCCAGGTCTCCCACATTGCAGGCAGATTCTTTACTGTCTGAGCCGCCAGGGAAGGTCAACACATATCCACTGGAAAGCGTATCACGCCAATCTGAGAACAGCAGTTGAAACTGGAAAGGTTCTGCTCACTCCCATACTATGTGCAACAAGCAGCTTGCCCTTAGTGTAAGGGAATTGCAGTAGTATGGATCTTAAGAACTCTCAAAATTGATCATCCAGGATTTCCTTTCACGATGTGGTCCTACAATAAGCAGAAACTGCTAGGAGGAAATAATTAAGACAGAGACAGTAGAGATAAAGGAAGAGAAGGTCCAGATACAAGTGACAGCGAGCAACTGCATCAGAAAACAAGCTGCTCTGTGTGTGTGTGTGTGTGTGTGTGTTGTCTGTGTATTGCTGCTGCTGCTGCTAAGTCGCTTCAGTCGTGTCCGACTGTGTGCGACCCCAGAGACGGCAGCCCACCAGACTCCGTTGTGTGTATTAACACTACCTAAAAGGCACAGAAGGCTATACTCTCTAAAGTTAGCTTTTCTAAACTTCCACCCTAATTCCCTCCTTTCAACAGCTTAGGGCAAACTAGTTCGATTCCCACAGATTTAAAAACAAATAGAAAACTGTTCCGTTTTTCCACAGCATTTAGCCTGAGGAAACCACATCAGTTAGCAAATTAGTTTGGCAAAAGCTTTCATCCTCCATTCCGAAACATTTTTATGAGAAAACTGAGGAACTTTGAGACATTTATGCAAACAATATTCAATAATATTCAAAGTGCATGATTTTTTGCAAAGAAAGTATAATCATCTCTGTTTGAGCTTCAAACGAATATTTTGAAAACCGTACTTAGAAAATGACTGAACACATTATATTTTTTATTCCCTAAAATGAATAGCTTCTTCTATGCTAAGAATATACATAAACTATAAAATAAAGATGCTTGCTTTGTTGGATAAGTGATTTTTTTCATTGAAAACACATACTTTTTTTGCTTATCTGAAAATTGATAGCCCCTATTTATTACATTAATTCTAAAAAAATCAAGGGTCTTTTTTTTATAGTCAGACAACTGATTTAAATGTTAATTTCCTCAATGACTAAAATGTGGAAAATAACAACCATCTTTCAAGGTAGTTGCTATGTTTAAAACAGGTAAAGTTAACTAATTATTTCAATCAAATGCCCTCCTTTTTTTAAAGTAGGGAGCATGCAGAATCAGTCATTAGAGTAATTCTCCTCTTTGCTGTTTCATTGAAGTAACTGATTTTTCTGGATATTGTCTGTATAAGCATTAATTCTTATTTATTTGGGGTTTTTTTAATTAAAAAAATAATACTTTCCATGCCAAATTATACCTCAGAAAATTTACTCACCACCCACTGAGTCAGGCTTATGTTCTCATCTTGTTACTAAAATTAATTTTAAAGACATCATCCGTGACTTCTTTTAGCTGTCCTCTCCTTTTCCTGGAATATTTTGGTGTCTATAATGTGGCTTTTCTCCTTGTCTTTTACCAGACTTTCTGGTTACTCCTTTTTAGGTTTCTTTTCACGTGTATTATACTGCCCTTCTTGTTAAAATGTTGATGTTCTTCAGGGTTCTCATAACATCATTTTTATGGTCTCACTTTCCACACTAATTAGGAACATCCACTTTCAATTACTTTCTATAGAGTACTGACTCTAATCATTTTTTCATCTCTGATCTGTAGAATTAATATCCTGCTGGACATCACTCCCCTGGTGCTCTGTAAGCTCAGCTTCCCATCTACACAAGGAAGAGGCTGTGAGAAATTGACTCAGAAGTTCCATGTCAAAACAAATTCCAAACTAATTGTACTTGGTTAGGCTTTTATTTCATCTTTCTTTGTTCCCAGTATATATTTAATTTGAGGATTAAAAGGCAGAGAATCTCAGCCTTCGGGGGAGGAAGACATAAGTGAAATAGCTCTGAGCCATTTAACCAGCCTGGAGAAATAAATGAAAAAGGCCACCTCACCTTGACAACAGTGACTGAGGGAAAGTGGTATGAGTGGATGAGACCTTCTGTAGATTATAAAAAGTTTTAGATTCTGTTATAAATGTTGTAAAGAATGAACTCTAGATACAACTTGCTTGCGCTGAAATTCCTACCCCCTCATTTCCTAATTGTGGCGTTTTGGGCAACTTAGATAAACTCTCTTTCCCTTAATTTTACATAAGAGTAATAATAGTACTAATCTCATAGAGGATTAAATGAATTAAAGCCTTAGAACTATGCCAGGCATACAGTAATTTGAGTTTGATGTTGTATTATTCTTATTATGGCTACACTGGGTGTTCATTGCTGTGCATGGGATTTCTCTAGCTGTCGACAGCAGAGGCTACTCTTTGTTGCAATGTGCGGGCTTCGCATTGCGGTGGCTTCTCTTACTGTGGAGCATAGGCTCTGGGCACGAGGGTTTCAGTGACTGCAGCACATGGGCTCAGTAGTTGTGGCCCATGGGCTTAGTTACTCCCTGGCCTATGAGAATCCTCCCAGACCAGGGATCGAATGTGTGTCCCCTGTGTTAACAGGCAGATTTGTAACCACTGGACCACCAGGGAAGTCCTAGGTTTGATGTTTCTTATATCAACCTGGCTTCATGATGCTAACTTAAGGCAGCACAATCCAGAGAAAGGAGCATCCGTGTGGGGATGTGGACTTTGGGGTCACCTGTGGCCTTGTCAGCCTGGGCAAATCACTATCTCTCTGGTTCTGCAATCAAATGAGGATTTAGCATGGATGATCCTAAACCCCTTGTAGCTTTTTATTGCAGACAAAAAGTTATTTTTCCTGAAAATCACTGCATGACATTGTCACATTAAATCATATGTCAGTCTAGTAGCCTGATTGAAAAATAAAGGACAAATAAGAACTATCATATTGTACTTTAAGGTTCTGATTGTTTATTAGAAAGAAGAAGAAAAAGAAAAGTTATCATATCTCTAAGAATACAGAATTTCTTTTATTTTATCCTAAAAGGAAGTTGGTGTCAAGTACCATTAAACCATCTATGAAAAAAGGAGGCTACTTTTTAGGCTCTGAGTCAACTGCATCCCAGATGTAATCTTGTATTCTAAAAGTTACTGAGAGAAACATGTCTACTGCCTAATATTTTGGAGCAACTTCACTATAGTCATCAGTTACAGCAGTCTCTTTAAAGACAGTGGGCTTCCCTGATGGGTTAGTGGTAAAGAATCTGCCTGCAATGCAAGAGCAGCAGGACACAGGTCCAGTCCCTGGGTTGGGAAGATTCCCCTGGAGGAGGGTATGGCAACCCACTCCAGTATTCTTGTCTGGAGAATCCCATGAACAGAGGAGCCTGGCGAGCTACAATCCAAGGAGTCGCAAAGAGTTGGACAAGACTAAAGCGACTTGGCACGCACTCTAGAGATAGTAGTAAATTAGTTTCAAGGTGAAAAGACTATAATGAAGCTTCCTTGATGGCTCAGATGGTATGTGTGTGTGTATATATATATATATATATATATATAATGAGAAAAAATTTTGATGTCATGAGTATGTTTTGGCAGAAAAAATTAAATGATAGACTGCACTTTATTCAACTAAGATGAATGTATTTTCCTGTTACATAAAAATATAAATGCAATCATTTTTAGAATTGCTTTTTAAAATTGTTCACAAGAAATGTAAGATCTTCCTAAATGAAAACAGAGTGGGCAGTAGTTTTAAATTTTAAAATGAAACTTTTTTTTAATTGGTAGAAATTACTTGATAATATTGTGTTGGTTTCTGCCATATAACAATGCAAATCAGTCATATTTTTATATATATCCATCCCCTCCTTCTGGAGTCTCTCACCCATTCCCCCATCCTAACCCTCTATGTCATCACAGCAAGCCAGGCTGGGCTGCTTGTGTTATACAGCAACTTCCCACTATCTATTTTACACATGATGGTGTATATATGTCAATTCTACTTTCTCAATTTGTCCCGCTCTCACCTTTTCACACTGTGTCCACAAGTTCATTCTCTACTAAGTTCATTGGTAAAATTTTTCTAGATTCCATATATATGTGTCAATATACAATACTTGTTTTTCTCTTTCTGACTTACTTCACTTTGTATAAGAAGCTCTATGCTTATCCACTTCACTAGAACTGACTCAAATTCATTCCTTTTTATGGTTGAGTAACATTCAATCGCATCTATGTACTGCGTCTTCTTTATCCATTCATCTACCAATGGACATCTAGGTTGCTTTTATGTCCTGGCTATTGTAAATATTGCTGCAATGAACACTGGAGTACATGTGCCTTTTATTTTATTTTATTTTTTTTGAATTATGCATGTATTTATCATGTCTTTTTTTTTCTATTTGAAATTTTTATTTTTACTTTATTTTGCTTTACAATACTGTATTGGTTTTGCCATACATTGACATGAATCCGCCATGGGTGTACATGAGTTTGCAATCCTGAACCCCCCTCCCACCTCCCACCCCATATCATCTCTCTGGATCATCCCCGTGCACCAGCCCCAAACATCCTGTATCCTGTATCAAACATAGGCTGGTGATTCGTTTCTTAAATGATAGTATACATGTTTCAATGCCATTCTCCCAAATCATCCCACCCTCTCCCTCTCCCACAGAGTCCAAAAGTCCATTCTATACATCTGTGTCTCTTTTGCTGTCTCGCATACAGGGTTATCATTACCATCTTTCTAAATTCCATATATATGTGTTAGTATACTGTATTGGTGTTTTTCTTTCTGGCTTACTTCACTCTGTGTAATAGGTTCCAGTTTCATCCATCTCATTAGAACTGATTCAAATGAATTCTTTTTAATGGCTGAGTAATACTCCATTGTGTGTATGTACCACACCTTTCTTATCCATTCATCTGTTGATGGACATCTAGGTTGTTTCCATGTCCTGGCTATTATAAACAGTGCTGCAGTGAACACTGGGGTACATGTGTCTCTTTCAATTCTGGTTTCCTCGGTGTGTATGCCCAGCAGTGGGATTGCTGGGTCATAAGGCAGTTCTATTTGCAGTTTTTTAAGGAATCTCCACACTGTTCTCCATAGTGGCTGTACTAGTTTGCATTCCCACCAGCAGTGTAAGAGGGTTCCCTTTTCTCCACACCCTCTCCAGCATTTATTGCTTGTAGAACTCATTAGAACTGAATCAAATGTATTCTTTTCAATGGCTGAGTAATACTCCATTGTGTATATGTACCACAGCTCTCTTATCCATTCATCTGATGATGGACATCTAGGCTGTTTCCATGTCCTGGCTATTATAAACAGTGTTGCAATGAACATTGGGGTACATGTGTCTCTTTCAATTCTGGCTTCCTTAGTGTGTATGCCCAGCAGTGGGATTGCTGGGTCATAAGGCAGTTCTATTTGCAGTTTTTAAAGGAATCTCCACACTGTTCTCCATAGTGGCTGTACTAGTTTGCATTCCCACCAGCAGTGTAAGAGGGTTCCCTTTTCTCCACACCCTCTCCAGCATTTATTGCTTGTAGACTTTTGGATCGCAGCCATTCTGACTGGTGTGAAATGGTACCTCATTGTGGTCTTGATTTGCATTTCTCTGATAATGAGTGATGTTGAGCATCTTTTCATGTGTTTGTTAGCCATCTGTATGTCTTCTTTGGAGAAATGTCTATTTAGTTCTTTGGCACATTTTTTGATTGGGTCGTTTATTTTTCTGGAATTGAGCTGCATAAGTTGCTTGTATATTTTTGAGATTAGTTGTTTGTCAGTTGCTTCATTTGCTATTGTTTTCTCCCATTCAGAAGGCTGTCTTTTTACCTTGCTTATAGTTTCCTTTGTTGTGCAGAAGCTTTTAATTTTAATTAGATCCCATTTGTTTATTTTTGCTTTTATTTCATCACCTGGATGCCAGCCATATCAACTACTTTAGAGATCCAGTTTGAACATGCTGTGCTCTTTCTTTATGTCTTTATCTGAGCTGTTTCTTCTGCTTGGATGTTCTATAATGGCCATTGCAGTTGCCTGGCTACCATCTGTTTTGTTTCTTTCTATAGCTACTCCTATTTCTGTTTAAATAGCCACACTTCCCTTGTGATATGGTTCAAACTTGGTTCAGCTCTAGCTAACAAACATGATTTTATATCCTGGTTACAGTTCTTCATTCAGATGAACCAGATAGAGAGACAAAATGAGACTTATGTGAAAAATATTTCCTGACTCCTTGGAGGGGGGGTCTTGGAACTGCCATTCCCCAGCCCCTGCTCTTGAAATTGATGTGTAGTTGATGAGCCTGTCCGATGAGCCTGAGGATGACTGAGTCTTACGTTGAAGCCTGGCACTTCGGAAGGCAGAGGCGTGGAAGGATTACATCAGGTCCTTCCTTACTGATGTCACTGGGCTGCAGAAAAAAACCAACACGGAAGCTCATTTTGACTCTTGACTTTTCAGTTATGTGGATCATTTTATCGACAGATTTTTCTGCTACTTGCAACTGGAAACAGCTAAATGTTACACCACATTTTATCATATAGGCCACCCTTAGTTTCTCAGTGAAGTTAGATATGCTTCCCTCAGTGAAAGTTCCTTCTGCATACCTCTACCGAAGCCTATACTACATTGCTTTAATTATTAGTCTGCTTCCCCAGGATATGAAATACCTTCAGTAAAAGAGTTTGTGTTATATGCTGCTCTGGTGACTGACACAGTAAAAAATCTGCCTGCAATGCAGGAGACCCAGGTTGAATCCCTGGATTGGAAAGATCCCCTGGAGAAGGCAATGGCTTATCTACTCTAGTCTTCTTGCCTGGAGAATTCCTTGGACAAGAGTCTGGTGGGCTACAGTCCATGGGGTCGTAGAGTTGGACATGACTGAGTGACTAATACTATATGCTGCTCTATCAGTTTATTATAAGACAATGTGCTCAGAAACCTGTCTCTTATACACATCTAGATGTGTATAAGAGACAGGTGTATGCCCAGCAGTGGGATTGCTGGGTCATAAGGCAGTTCTATTTGCAGTTTTTTAAGGAATCTCCACACTGTTCTCCATAGTGGCTGTACTAGTTTGCATTCCCACCAACAGTGTAAGAGGGTTCCCTTTTCTCCACACCCTCTCCAGCATTTATTGCTTGTAGACTTTTGGATCACAGCCATTCTGACTGGTGTGAAATGGTACCTCATTGTGGTTTTGATTTGCATTTCTCTGATAATGAGTGATGTTGACCATCTTTTCATGTGTTTGTTAGCCATCTGTATGTCTTCTTTGAAGAAATGTCTATTTAGTTCTTTGGTCCATTTTTTGATTGGGTCATTTATTTTTCTGGAATTGAGCTGCATAAGTTGCTTGTATATTTTTGAGATTAATTGTTTGTCAGTTGCTTCATTTGCTATTATTTTCTCCCATTCAGAAGGCTGTCTTTTCACCTTGCTTATAGTTTCCTTGTTGTGCAGAAGCTT
The DNA here is from genome assembly GCA_006410635.1 of Cephalophus harveyi. Classification (NCBI taxonomy): domain Eukaryota; kingdom Metazoa; phylum Chordata; class Mammalia; order Artiodactyla; family Bovidae; genus Cephalophus; species Cephalophus harveyi. Next base: position 205,965 of record SJYT01055670.1, read on the forward strand.
TTAATTTTAATTAGATCCCATTTGTTTATTTTTGCTTTTATTTCCAGTATTCTGGGAGATGGATCATAGAGGATTCTGCTGTGATTTATGTGGGATAGTGTTTTGCCTATGTTCTCTTCTAGGAGTTTTATAGTTTCTGGTCTTACATTTAGATCTTTAATCCATTTTGAGTTCATTTTTGTGTATGGTGTTAGAAAATGTTCTAGTTTCATTCTTTTACAAGTGGTTGACCAGTTTTCCCAGCACCACTTGTTAAAGAGATTGTCTTTAATCCATTGTATATTCTTGCCTCCTTTGTCAAAGATAAGGTGTCCATCAGTTCAGTTCAGTTCAACTCAGTCACTCAGTCATGTCCGACTCTTTGCAACCCCATGAATCACAGCACGCCAGGCCTCCCTGTCCATCACCAACTCCCGGAGTTCACTCAGACTCGCGTCCATCGAGTCAGTGATGCCATCCAGCCATCTCATCCTCAGTCGTCCCCTTCTTCTCCTGTTCTATTTTGTTCCATTGATCTATATTTCTGTCTTTGTGCCAGTACCATACTGTCTTGATGACTGTGGCTTTGTAGTAGTGCCTGAAATCAGGCAGGTTGATTCCTCCAGTTCCATACTTCTTTCTCAAGATTGCTTTGGCTATTCGAGGTTTTTTGTATTTCCATACAAATTATGAAATTATTTGTTCTAACTCTGTGAAAAATACCGCTGGTAGCTTGATAGGGATTGCATTGCATCTGTAGATTGCTTTGGGTAGTATACTCATTTTCACTGAACGTGGTATATTTCTCCATCTATTAGTGTCCTCTTTGATTTCTTTCATCAGTGTTTTATAGTTTTCTATATATAGGTCTTTAGTTTCTTTGTGTTTTTTTCAGTGTATATGTCCAGAAGTAGGTTTGCTAGGTCATATGGTAGATTTAGGCCTAGGTTTTTAAGGATTATGCATACTATTTTCCATAATGGCTGTATCAGTTTACATTCGTACCAACAGTGCAAGAGGGTTCCTTTTTCTCCACATCCTCTCCAGCATTTATTGTTTGTAGATTTTTTGATGATAGCCATTCTGATTGGTGTGAAGTGATGCCTCATTGTAGTTTTGATTTGCATTTGTCTAATAACGAGTGAGTGATGTTGAGCATCTTTTCATGCTTGTTAGCTATCCGTATGTCTTCTTTGGAAAAATGTCTGTTTAGGTTTTCTGCCCATTTTTTGATTGAGCTGTTTGTTCTTCTGATATTGAGCTGTATGAGCTGCACATATATTAAAGTGAAATATTTTTAACAGAAGAAAAATTAAGGCTTATAAAACCATTCTAAGTGATATCCTCAATACATATGATTCTCATCTTAAAAATGAGAAAGCTCAAGTCTTAGAGTTTAAAAATCTTGGCTAAAGTCACTCTCAAAAGTGTGAGATTTTTGATAATATGTATTTTTAAAATAACAGTTTTTCTCTAATTGTAAAGTAAAATATTTTTTAAAATATAGATAGTACTAAAAATATTACTAATAGAAATAGTAGCAGTAAGATATTAACCAGTTTTAGTATTAGCAAACAACCATAATGTCATGTTGCTAGATAACAAACAGGGAAAAAAATGGCTTACTTGGCTTTATTGATACAAAAAGAGACATGAAGTGAGAGTGTTTGGGAAGTACATTCACCAATCAGGAGAGTCTTTTGTTACAACCTGTAGAGCCTTTGTCACACCAACCAGAGGAGCTTACAAGCCTGCAGAGTTGTAAAAGCAAGATAACACCTGGCATTGACATTTGTACACTACCATGTATAAAATAGATAGCTAGTGGAAAGCTGCTGTGTAACACAGGGAGCTCAGCCTGGTGCTCTGTGACAACCTAGAGCAATGCGATGGGGTGGGTGGGTGAGAAGGAGGTTCAAGAAGGAGGTTCAACAATGTGACTGATTCACACTGTTGTATGTCAGAAACCAACACAACATTGTAAAGCAATTATCCTCCAATTTAAAAATTTTTTAAAAAGATGAACTTAAAAAAAAAAAAATAATGCCTGGGAGGTTTATCAACTCTGTCCAGCCACTCATGGATAGCTGGGTTCTTCAAGTTATTTTTGTACAACATTTTTGCTTTTTATATAAACTCTACAATTTAGCCAATATTTTATACAGAGTGAAGTAAGCCAGAAAGAAAAACACCAATACAGTATACTGACACATATATATGGAATTTAAAAAGATGGCAATGATGACCCTGTATGCGAGACAGCAAAAGAGACACAGATGTATAGAACGGACTTTTGGACTCTGTGGGAGAGGGAGAGGGTGGGATGATTTGGGAGAATGGCATTGAAACATGTATACTATCATGTAAGAATGAGTAAATCCATGAGTCTGTTGAAGGTAAATTTTCTCCATGCTATTTTATCTAAACTATAATTAAGGACTGTATTCTAATTATTAAAGGTTTATTTTTCTGAGTATCAATTCTAGGTGATACTAGAATTGTCTTAATTTGGAAGATTGTTTTCCATGGTCTCCTGTTTTCCATTGTTGATACTGGGAAGTTTGCTTTAGGTCTGCTGTTTCTTTGATATCATTGTTACTCTGTGGCTGCTTTCAGGAGTTACATTTTATTTTTGGTGTTCTGCAGTTGTACTCTCATGTGTTTATGTGAGGATTTATTTGTTTTCTGTATCAAAGAATTGGGGTTTTCTATTAAATATGAAAAACTGTTTGGCGTTATCTCTGAAAATATTGTGCCTCTTCCATTTTCTTTATTTTTTTCCTGAGACTTACATAAGTTATATATTAATTTTGTAAATTCCATTCTCCATATCTTCTTACTCTTTTTACATACATTCCATAATTCATGCTTTTCATAATTTCCTCACTCTCTGGCAAGCAAGGTAATTATTGGGTTCCAAAATCATTGCAGATGGTGACTGTAGCCACTAAATTAAAAGTTGCTTGCTCCTTGGAAGGAAAGCTATGATAAACTTAGCATATTAAAAAACAGAGACATCACTCTGCCGATGAAGGTCTATATAGTCAAAGCTATGATTTTTCCAGTAATCATGTATGGATGTGAGAGTTGGATCATAAAGAAGGTTGAGTGCTGACAAATTGATGCTTTCAAATTGTGGTGCTGAAGAAGATCTTGAGAGTCTCTTGGACTATAAGGAGATCAAACTAATCAATTCTAAAGGCTATCAACTCTGAATATTCATTGGAAGGAATGATGCTGAAGCTGAAATTCCAATACTTTGGCCACCTGATGTAAAGAGTTGGAAAGACCCTGATGCTAGGCAAGACTGAAAGCAGGAGGAAGGGGTCAATGGAGGATGAGATGGTTGAATGGCATCACTGACTCAGTGGACGTGAGTTTGAGCAAACTCTGGGGTATAGTGAACAACAGGGAAGCCTGGCATGCTGCAGTCCATGGGTCGCAAAAGGTCAGAGATAGCTTAGTGACTGAACACAACAACAGATTGAAATATGATACATACTGTTTTCCATTGTTGATATTGGGAATACCGTTAAATTGTTAAGAGATTCACTGAAAAAAGTTGTTTTCTCTTTTAGATTTGTCTTATTTTTCCTCCATCCATACTGTTGCAATAGTGCCTTCTCTTGAGAAGCACATTAAAATATTTTAGTTTTCATTGCATTTTTCAAGAAGCAATGCTATATACATTTCAATACACTTAAATCTTCAAGTATCCCTAGGTAGTCCATAAAACCAGCATAAAGTTAAGATCCTAAAAGGACTTTAATAACTCTATAGCTGTGAATGGAACTTACAGTCAAAATTCAGTTAAGAAAAGTTTTTACTTAATCTACCAAAACACTCAAATATATAAATATTTTGTTGAATCTAGAGCAAACAAATAGTGATCTGAGCTATGGTGGTATTCTTCTGATAGGATGATCATGGAAAGTCTGCCTAATGGTTTTCTTTAAACTGAGACCTGAAATAAGAAAAGTTAGCTAGTTGACTATGAGGAGGAGTTGTATACCAGGAATCCAGGATACTCTACACAAAGGCTCTGAGGTAGAAATAATTAATTGGATTTTTGGAACTCAGTGAAGATGACTCTGCTTGCTAGGGCAGAGTAAAGAAATGAAAGGAGGATGGGTGTGTTATGAGACTGGAGGTGAAGGCATGCCTTCTGCTGGGTCCTCCAAAAAGCAGACACCAAGATGGAATTAAAGGTATAAGAGATTTGTTGGGAAAACATGAGTGAAACCTGGGGAAATACGAAAGATAAGCTAGAGGAGCAAGAGTTGGCAGGGAGAACCTTCAGGCCATGATGCAGGTCTGCCATCTAGAAAGGAGTCTGGGGAGATAAGATCGGATAGAAAACAGTTCTCAGGAATTTTCTGTCAAGTTGATGGAGTATCTTGGAGCCAAGTTTGCCCATCAGAAGATCCCATGTTTCAGGGAACAAATTTGAGTTAACACTTTTTCTACATTCAGTCCTTGGCTGGAGACAGTGTAAAGAAAGACGGGTCTTAGCGAAAACCTGATGGTAAACACAGAGGGACAACAGCTAGAGTAGTCACACAACTGTGCTCATTATAGCAAGTGGCCAGGGTGGTGCATTTTCATGGCCACCATGGTCCACTCTTGGCTATATATTCTATATATAAACTCATAGACAGTTTTGAATCTCTGGACTTGGTCCTGAGTGCTAACGGATTAAAGGGAGTACATGGTTTCTGTATGGGTTGTCTTATTGTTGGCTCCTTTTATTAACACTGTTCGGTATTCTTCCCTTCAAATATTTTTGTATAGAGTAGGCCTTCACAATTTTTGGAAAATAAAAGATTTCTCTGTTTTAGTACTTATTTGAAGCTGAGAGTAGTGGGATTAGCTTGAGTACAAAATCTCTAGCATCTTTGACATGAAGGGATTTTGTGAGTATTGTAAATAAGCAGTAAATATTAAAAAGCATTTTGAGATTTCCTAAAATACTCTATGTAGTTGTCCCCATGATACTGATTAAGGAACAAATAAGAAAAGTAACTGGTTTAAAATATTCTAGGTAATGAGAAACATTGTCTGGTTTTCATCTTTTTAGCTAGCTTGTAGGGACTTACATGCATTGGAGAAGGAAATGGCAACCCACTCCAGGGTTCTTGCCTAGAGAATCCCAGGGACAGAGGAGCCTGGTGGGCTGCCGTCTATAGGGTCGCACAGTCGGACACAACTGAAGTGACTTAGCAGCAGCAGCAGCAACAGTGACAAGTGTACTATTTTAATTATTAGTGAAATGAGTTTTACACTGATGAGAGTTAAAACAAAGTTTTTAGAGCCACAGAGTGAAATAATTGAGTCTCCTAAACCCAATGCTATTATACACCTGTTTATTTTCACTGAAATGAGCAATTTCATAAGCACTTTTTGATAAACTTCTACACTTAAGATGCTAAAATTTTTCTCAAAAGTTTATATGAAATATCATAGACTCAGTCATGAATAAAATTAAAGTTGTAATCTCAGCCTGAAACTACCTCAATATCTCTTTTACAGGCATTTTTGGAAATACACTGCATTTAGTAAAACAAAATATTTTGCTTATCCCACTTATGGACACACCTGTGACCAAGGAAAGTTGACTAGAAGTGACCTCAGGAGTTTACACTGAACAATGAACCAGGAGGAAAGCTTTGCAAGTGAAAATAAAATTCATTTTTAAGTTACTGATATTGACTGTCAAGTCAATGAACATGAAAGCAGAAATCATGGAAATTGGAAAGTTGCTCATTATTGGACATCACCTAGAATTATATACAGGTAAATATTTTTTTTTTCATGGAACAACAGACTGGTTCTAAATAGGAAAAGGAGTACATCAAGGCTGTATATTGTCACCCTGCTTATTTAACTTCTATACAGAGTACATCATGAGAAACGCTGGGCTGGAAGAAGCACAAGCTAGAATCAAGATTGCCAGGAGAAATATCAATAACCTCAGATATGCAGATGACACCACCCTTATGGCAGAAAGTGAAGAGGAAATAAAGCCTCTTGATGAAAGTGAAAGAAGAGAGTAAAAAAGTTGGCTTAAAGCTCAACATTCAGAAAACGAAAATCATGGCATCCGGTCCCATCACTTCATGGCAAATAGATGGGGAAAAAGTAGAAACCATGTCAGACTTTATTTTGGGGGGCTCCAAAATCACTGCAGATGGTGATTGCAGCCATGAAATTAAAAGACGCTTACTCCTTGGACGAAAAGTTATGACCAACCTGGATAGCATATTCAAAAACAGAGACATTACTTTGCCAACAAAGGCCCGTCTACTCAAGGCTATGGTTTTTCCAGTTATCATGCATGGATGTGAGAGTTGGACTGTGAAGAAAGCTGAGTACCAAAGAATTGATGCTTTTAAACTGTGGTGTTGGAGAAGACTCTTGAGAGTCTCTTGGACTGCAAGGAGATCCAACCAGTCCATTCTAAAGGAGATCAGTCCTGAGTGTTCATGAAACTCCAGTACTTTGACCAGCTCATGCGAAGAGTTGACTCACTGGAAAAGACTCTGATGCTGGGAGGGATTGGGGGCAAGACGAGAAGGGGACAACAGAGGATGAGATTGGTGGATGGCATTACCCACTCAATAGACATGAGTTTGGGTGAACTCCTGGAATTGGTGATGGACAGGGAGGCCTGGCATGCTGCAATTCATGGGGTCGCAAAGAGTCGGACATGACTGAGCAACTGAACTGAACTGAACATATTTTTTTTTCATATTATTGAAGACTACAAGTGAAATAAATGACAGTGTTATGACAGTTATACAGAATATCTATTACACTTCCCTGGAAGGACTCTATGTTCTAAGAAAGGTGGCTTATACCATGTAATTATAAATTGAACACTGATTCATTGGCTACAAAGTTCTTGGCTTTCATATCTTTCCTTACTAGTTTTTGATATTTTTGTAATATCTTAGCTTTGTTCTTCTTTGGGAGAAATACAGTAGATCTATAAATGTCTATAGACATTTTGACATATTAATAGTACTGTTCAAGGTTGTACTACTTGCCATACAACAGGCCAATAAATCGAGAGACAGGTTTTTAGGGCAATGAATAGCAACTATATTTGGAGAGCCAGCTGACCGAGAAAATGGTGGTCTAATGTCCCATAAAACCATCTTATCTGAGTTAGAATTCAGACTTCTTTTGTATTAAAAGGGGAGGGCATCCGGTTGTTTTGCTGCAACCTTCTTGGTGTCAGACTCCTTTGTTCTTGCAGCTGTCCTTGTAGTTCAGGTGATGATGTTCCTGTATACTTTTAATAAGACAAGTGTTATTCTTGTTCTGCAACTTTTTATACCTATATGAATATAAAAGTGTTACATCTCTAAAGGTCAGAGTCCTAAGAAAGGGCTATCTTGTATATTTCAGGCTATAGACAATCTTAATTTGTAGCAAAAGCAATAGAATACAAAGGTTAAAATAAAAGAAGCAGATCCAATATGGAGTCTTGTTCTTCTCTACTATAGTATCTTTAAAATTAGATTTAAAGATTTACACGGGATGAACACTGGATTCAATGTTATAATTCTAACACTGCAAAACATTTTTTTTTTTTAAGCAGAGGGTCAACGCTTGCTGTACCTTAAATCATGTGAAATGGATTTATTCTGTTTACATGTCAAAGTTCCAAGTTGGCCACTGATAGAAGAGGCCCAACCAAAATTTTAGACTTTTCAGTTCAGTTCAGTCACTCAGTCGTGTCCGACTCTTTGCAACCCCATGAATCGCAGCATGCCAGGCCTCCCTGTCCATCACCATCTCCCGGAGTTCACTCAGACTCACGTCCATTGAGTCCAGGAAATATTATTGATCTTTGCTGTTCTTTAATTCTGCAGCTGCTATAGCTGGCTATTTTAATCAGCACTGCAATTAGCAACACAATTGAGAAACTTCCCTCATTCATATTTTCATAAAAGGGAATTTGACCTTCATAGGAAATAGAAATGTGAGTGTCAGTAAAGATTAAATCTGGATGATGGATGTGTGGGATAGTAGTCTCTCTAGCAAACAGAGGTTCCCACTACAAGATGAAACAAGAAAGATGCATTCTTTTCACAGTGGGATCATGTAACTGCCTTCTCAATTCAGCATTTGATAAAAATGCATGGTGGGTGAGGAAAGCATGGTCCTGATATCCAGGCAGACATGTTCCAGGAATGTTGGAGCTTGCCTTTATGATTTTCTTCCTCATTCCTGCCTGATGGTGAGATAAAAGCAGGAGATTCCATATGCTGAAGAGTAACTAAGCCAGTGTGCCTCCAGCTACTGTGCCTGCAACTACTATGCCTGCACTTTAGAGCCCACGTGCAAGCCACGACTACCGAGCCTGTGTGCTGCACAGGCTACTGAAGCCCTCATGCCTAGAGCGTGCAACAAGAGAAGCCACCACAATGAGAGGCCGGTGCACCACAACAGAGAGTAGACCCCCAACTCTCGTAGCTCGCTAACACTAGAGAAAGCCTGCAGAAAGCATAGAAGACCCATTGCAGTCAAAAATAAATAAATAAAAAAAGAGTGAAGGAGGACAAAAATAAGCAAGCTTGTGCTTTTCTAAACAAACCAAAAAAAAAAAAAAAAAGAAGAGAAAATCACCCTTGCTTGAGGTTTATTTGTCTAAATTACTCAATTATTTTATCCTATCTTGATCAGATAACATTTTTGGAAGAATTTCAGTGATGGAAGAAACTTCATTTTATTTTTAATGAAGTTTTAATTACTTTGCGAAATTGGGAAATGGCTTCAGTTCAGTTCAGTCGCTCAGTCGTGTCCGACTCTTTGCAACCCCATGAATCACACCACGCCAGGCCTCCCTGTCCATCACCATCTCCCGGAGTTCACTCAGACTCACGTCCATCGAGTCCGTGATGCCATCCAGCCATCTCATCCTCGGTCGTCCCCTTCTCCTCCTGCCCCTAATCCCTCCCAGCATCAGAGTCTTTTCCAATGAGTCAACTCTTCGCATGAGGTGGCCAAAGTACTGGAGTTTCAGCTTTAGCATCATTCCTTCCAAAGAAATCCCAGGGTTGATCTCCTTCAGAATGGACTGGTTGGATCTCCTTGCAGTCCAAGGGACTCTCAAGAGTCTTCTCCAACACCACAGTTCAAAAGCATCAATTCTTCGGCGCTCAGCCTTCTTCACAGTCCAACTCTCACATCCATACATGACCACAGGAAAAACCATAGCCTTGACTAGACGGACCTTAGTTGGCAAAGGAATGGCTCTGCTTTTGAATATATTATCTAGGTTGGTCATAACTTTTCTTCCAAGGAGTAAGTGTTTTCTAATTTCATGGCTGCAGTCACCATCTGCAGTGATTTTGGAGCCCCCAAAAGTAAAGTCTGACACTGTCTCCACTGTTTCCCCATCTATTTCCCATGAAGTGATGGGACCGGATGCCATGATCTTCATCTTCTGAATGTTACTTTTCCATTTGTACTTACATTTCCAAAGTATATGGCTTACTTGTTTTTCCCTGAAGTGCCAAGAAAATGCAGAGAAAAATCTTAATTTTAACTCAAAATTCAGATCAGAAGTAGCTGAGTTTCCAACATAGAACATGCATAGTAATATCATTATTTAGAAAAACTGAATACTACTTCCCTCTCAGTTTTTTATAGGCAAAGCTTTGAGTCAGTCTATATGCAAGAAAAGTTATCAATGGCTTTCAGACTACAGAAGGCTGAATTTTATGAGATATCAAGGTAGTAAAAGTTTCAAATTTGACAGTACCATATAAAGCAGTATATTTATATTTTATAAGCAAAATCCAAAATAAAATAAGCTCAGTTTCTCATTATGCTCCCCCCCAAATAATATAGGGAATAGTAAATTTTATTTTGAACTGGGCAAGAGACTGAAGTATTTAGAATAGTGGCATGGTCTGATTTACATCAATATCTTACAAAAATTTTAACTGATGAGGGGTTAATATTAAGCATCTGTTAGAGACTTGACACATCATATACCTAACAAATTATTTGCCTAAAAGTGAAAAAACCAATAAATCAAAATCCCCTAAGAGCCTCAAAGCTATTTTTTAGCCTTGGTTTATTCATGGTTACCTCCTTTTCTAATATTATGAGTAGAGATATGCTAAAAGGATGAGTGAGATCACAGTTGATTATAAGAATGGCAGTTTTAATCAAGGTGCTCACATTATTAAACTGTTCATTTTAATAAAATTATTTAAAGTATCACTAAATCAGATAATGTTTATTAAAAGAAACTGTATGTTTAAACTGTATGTTTACATTACAGAAAGACTTGCCTGATCAACAAATTATAAAGCAAAAAGAAGATAAGAGTGCTGCAAGTGAGAAAATTTTGTAGCCTCTTCAGAAAATAGAATAAATGGTTATTAGGCAAAAGCATACCTAAAATACCTAGGAAACAACAAAGGCATCCTTGGTAGGACTATTTTAAACACCGTGTCATTGGAAACATACACTTTCTTCCTGTCATTCTCTGTATTATCTATTATAATCATAATCAAACCCAAATTATTCTGATTTACTGTTTTCAATGAAGTTATTGCTACCAGAAATTAATCAATTAATTTTCCTTCCAAACACTGAATACAAATTTCATGAGAACTAGAAAACTGTCTATATTGTACCACTGTGTCTTAGTAGTCTAGAATATTTCTTGACATATAATAGATGCTTACAAATGCCTAGCCAGTGTTCAGGTGGATTGATGTGTGAGAAGAATATATAAAAGCTGATACTCAAGTGGGGCTTCAAGAACAGCTGAATGAGGAGTGAAGCAGATTCTGTGCTCTGCGGCAGAGCTGGAAAAAAAGGTTCCAGCAGGCATATGAGTGGGTAACAGGAAGCATATAGAGTTAATACAAGGCCAAGGGCTGAGTGTGGGCTACTGTTACAGAAGAGGACCCTGTGTGGCCCAAACAAGAACAGGAATTCACTTGAAGACCATTGTTCATGGCCCACCAGGTGCTCATGAGTAAGACTGGGGCTGGGCAGGAGGACTGAGGGGGGCTGAGGGGGACCAACCCACCCTCCCCCACTTTTCTTTCTTATAGAAAGAATAAATAAAGCCTTAAGTCACTGGGCAGAGTCAGGAAACGCTGTTGCTTACTTGAAGGAGATTGAATAAAAAGGTAAAAGAGGGAATGCTTTATGGAAGTATTTTATACCTCAATTTCAGACACAACTTAGCAACTGAACAACAAAAATACAGCTACGTTTGTTTATCAAAATTCATATAAAGGTATGTGTAAAGAATATGAATTTTACTGTACATTAAATATTCCTCCAAGCCTGACTTTAGAAAAGTTACTTCTCAACTCTATAAAGTAACTGTTATGCATCTAGACTATTAAATTGCACAATTTTTCTATATTAAACATCCTTGATGAAACAGGAAATGAATGGTTTAGGGGCAGATTGAGAAAGAAGGCTTTTTCCTTGTTTATTTGTAGTGTGTGTGTGTGTTTTGTTCCTGAATTTCTTTAAGGATGAAGGAACTTGTTGCTCTTGTTTAGTTGTTAAGTCATGTCCAACTCTTTGTGACCCCATGGACTGTAGCATGCCAGGCTCCTCTGTCCTCCACTGTCTCCCAGAGTGTGCTCAGATTCATGTCCATCGAGTTGGTGATGCTATATAACCAAGTCATCCTTTGCCGCCTCTTTCTCCTTTTGCCTTCAATCTTTCCCAGCATCGGAGTCCTATCCAATGAGTCAGCTCTTTGCATCAGGTGGCCAAAATATTGGAACTTCAGCTTCACCATCAGTCCTTCCAATGAATATTCAAGGCTGATTTCCTTTAGGATTGACTGGTTTGATTTTCTTGCAGTCCAAGGGATTCTAAGGAGTCTTCTCCAGCACCGTAAGTCTTTGAAAAACATCAATTCTTTGGCTCTCAGTCACCTTTGTGGTCCAACTGTCACATCCATACATGACTACTGGAAAAACCATAGCTTTGACTATACATATCTTTGTTGGCAAAATCATGCCTCTGACTTTTAATACGCTGTCTGGGTTTGTCGTAGATTTCCTTCCAAAGAGGAAGTGTCTTTTAGTTTCATGGTTGCAGTCACTGTCCACAGTGATTTTTGAAACCAAGAAAATATAATCTGTCACTGCTTCCACTTTTCCCCTTCTATTTGCCATGAAGTGATGGGACCTGATGCCATGATCTTAGATTTTTTTTTAATGTTGAGTTTCAAGCCAGCTTTTTTCTCTCCTCTTTCACCCTCATCAAGAGGCTCTTTAGTTCACTTTCTGCCACTAGAATGGTATCATCTCTATATCTGAGGTTGTTGATATTTCTCCAGGTAATCTTGATTCCAGCTTATGATTCATTCACCCCAGTATTTTCCATGATGCACTCTGTGTATAAGTTAAATAAGCAGGGTGACAATACATAGCCTTGAAGTACTCCTTTCTCAATTTTGAACCAGTCCGTTGTTCCATGTCTGATTCTAACCGTTGCTCCTTAACCTCCATACAGGTTTCTCAGGAGGCAGGTCAGCTGGCCTCGTATTCCCTTCTTTAAGAATTTTTCACAGTTTATTGTGATCTATACAGTCAAATATGCTTAAACATGTTGAGGAAGAAGGGCAAATAAAGCTGGAGAAACTGATGGTGATGAAATGATAGATGCTACTATATAAGCAAATACAAATTAAAATTTTAATTCTCCCCATGGAAACTAAGGACAGAACTTTCCTCTCTCTGTTTTTGTAGTGCATTTACTGTAGAAAGCTTGGTCATTTTAAATTCTGTCTCTGTCTCTTTGAAAAGTATATGAGTAATTCTAAAAATGAAATAAGCCTCTTAGTGGCTTCACAAAGCAGGAATGTCTACCTCAGGAATCTGTAAACTATCTCTTTGAAATGTAGTCATCAAGGGACATAGCACTCCTATCTCCTAGCCTGTGGGAAGGTAGGAGCTTCACTTCAATGGGCACCTTGCTCCAAGTTGCAAAATTTCTTCCTGTCATAAAAATGTGATGTTTATTTTTCCTTTGTACAGAGCCAATTAACTGACATACAAGGTTGTCACAATTACCAGGTGAATTTAGGGTGAACTATGTGTGACAACATAGTTGTCATGGTCAACAAAAGAGTCCGAAATGCAGTACTTGGATGCTATCTCAAAAACGACAGAATGATCTCTGTTCCTCTCCAAGGCAAACCATTCAATATCACAGTTATCCAAGTCTATGCCCCAACCAGTAATGCTGAAGAAGCTGAAGTTGAATGGTTTTATGAAGACCTATAAGACCTTTTAGAACTAACACCCAAAAAAGATGTCCTTTTCATTATAGGGGACTGGAATGCAAAAGTAGGAAGTCAAGAAACACCTGGAGTAACAGGCAAATTTGGCCTTGGAATGCGGAATGAAGCAGGGCAAAGGCTAATAGAGTTTTGCCAAGAAAATGCACTGGTCATAGCAAACACCCTCTTCCAACAACATAAGAGAAGACTCTACACATGGACATCACCAGATGGTCAACATCGAAATCAGATTGATTATATTATATGCAGCCAAAGATGGAGAAGCTCTGTACAGTCAACAAAAACAAGACCAGGAGCTGACTGTGGCTCAGATCATGAACTCCTTATTGCCAAATTCAGACTCAAATTGAAGAAAGTAGGGAAAACCACTAGACCATTCAGGTATGACCTAAATCAAATCCCTTATGATTATACAGTGGAAGTGAGGAATAGATTTAAGGGCCTAGATCTGATAGATAGAGTGCCTGAAACAAGAGAAGACTCTACACATGGACATCACCAGATGGTCAACACCGAAATCAGATTGATTATATTATTTGCAGCCAAAGATGGAGAAGTTCTATACAGTCAACAAAAACAAGACCAGGAGCTGACTGTGGCTCAGATCATGAACTCCTTATTACCAACTGCTGCTAAGTCACTTCAGTCGTGTCCGACTCTGTGCGACCCCATAGACAGCAGCCCACCAGGCTCCCCTGCCCCTGGGATTCTCCAGGCAAGAACACTGGAGTGGGTTGCCATTTCCTTCTCCACTTATTACCAAATTCAGACTTAAATTGAAGAAAGTAGGGAAAACCGCTAGACCATTCAGATATGACCTAAATCAAATCCCTTTTGATTATACAGTGGAAGTGAGAAATAGATTTAAGAGCCTAGATCTGATAGATAGAGTGCCTGATGAACTATGGAATTAGGTTCATGACATTGTACGGGAGACAGGGATCAAGACTATCCCCATGGAAAAGAAATGCAAAAAAGCAAAATGGCTGTCTGGGGAGGCCTTACAAATAGCTGTGAAAAGAAGAGAGGTGGAAAACAAAGGAGAAAAGAAAAGATAGAACCACCTGAATGCAGAGTTCCAAAGAATAGCAAGAAGAGATAAGAAAGCCTTCTTCAGCGATCAATGCAAAGAAATAGAGGAAAAGAACAGAATGGGAAAGACTAGAGATCTCTTCAAGAAAATTAAAGATACTAAGGGAACATTTCTTGCAAGGATGGGCTCGATAAAGGACAGAAATGGTATGGACCTAACAGAAGCAGAAGATATTAAGAAGAGGTGGCAAGAATACACGGAAGAGCTGTACAAAAAAGATCTTCATGACCCAGATAATCATAATGATGTGATCACTAATCTAGAGCCAGACATCTTGGAATGTGAAGTCAAGTGGGTCTTAGAAAGTGTCACTACGAACAAAGCTAGTGGAGCTGATGGAATTCCAGTTGAGCTGTTTCAAATCCTGAAAGATGGTTTCACACTTAGAGTACTAGTTTTCAGATCTCTCAAAAGTCAAATCCCCTGTGACTCCTATCTGCTTTTTCCCACATAGATACTGATGCCTTACAGGTCTTGTGACTGTTGGTTTGTCCCCACTTGTTTCTCTTTGGGAGTTTCTAGGGATAGTTGGTCACTTAGTGCTGTTACAAATATTATTCACAGCTTCTTTTGGTTTTGCTTTTGAGTTGTGTTTTCATGTTGAGATTTGGAGAGATTCACAAACTATATGGCCATATAACCATTGCTGCTCATTGTTCTGAAGCCTCTTTTAACTTTTACTGCCTAACTTAAACTCAGTATATAGAATATGTGGAAGAAATGCAAGCCTACGCTTGTTTGTTGTCTGTCTTCCTATGTGGCAGCTTCTCTTTCTCTTTTCTCAACCTACTTCACCATCAATGACTGTCCTTCCTTCCACTTTCAAACTGAACACAAAGAAGCAAAAGGGGAAAATGACAAAATTAGGTAACAGAAATTGGACAAGCAATAGTGAAAATAAACTCAAGAGTTGTAATTTTTCCACAAAGCTTAATAACACTGACAAACTTATCAGTAGAAGAAGGGGAAAACGCAAGTGCCAACATCAGAAATAAAGAAATGGGACTTTGCAGAATATTCTACAAACACCTATATAGGATCCTAATGAAGAACTGACGTGAAGTCGCTCAGTCATATCCAACTCTTTGCGACCCCATGAACTGTAGCCTGTCAGGCTCCTATGTCCATGGGATTTTCCAGGTAAGAATACTCGAGTGGGTTGCCATTTCCTTCTCCAGGGGATCTTCCCAACCCAGGGATTGAACCTGGGTCTCCTGCGTTGCAGGCAGACTCCTTACTGGCTGAGCCACAAGGGAAAGATCCTAATGAATATCATGAACAATTCCCTCCTCATAAATTTGACATCCCAAAAGAAGTAAATAAATTATCGTAAAACTAACACAAGAAATAGAACGTTAATACATACCGGCTCCAAAATCACTGCAGATGGTGACTGCAGCCATGAAATTAAAAGACGCTTACTCCTTGGAAGAAAAGTTATGACCAACCTAGATAGCATATTCAAAAGCAGAAACATTACTTTGCCGACTAAGGTCCGTCTAGTCAAGGCTATGGTTTTTCCTGTGGTCATGTATGGATGTGAGTTGGATTGTGAAGAAGGCTGAGCACCGAAGAATTGATGCTTTTGAACTGTGGTGTTGGAGAAGACTCTTGAGAGTCCCTTGGACTGCAAGGAGATCCAACCAGTCCATTCTGAAGGAGATCAGCCCTGGGATTTCTTTGGAAGGAATGATGCGAAAGCTGAAACTCCAGTACTCTGGCCACCTCATGCGAACAGTTGACTCATTGGAAAGGACTCTGATGCTGGGAGGGATTGGGGGCAGGAGGAGAAGGGGACAACAGAGGATGAGATGGCTGGATGGCATCACTGACTCGATGGACTTGAGTCTGAGTGCACTCTAGGAGATGGTGATGGACAGAGAGGCCTGGCGTGCTGTGATTCATGGGGTCACAAAGAGTTGGACATGACTGAGCAACTGAACTGAACTGAACATAAGAAAACATTGAAAGCCTTAATACATTCCTATAAATTAAAAACGTTGAATTTGTAATCAAACTTCAGTTTTCTTTCATCAAGGAAAATTTCAGGCCCAGATGGCTTCATTGGTGAGTTCTCTGATAACGTAAAGGAATAAATCATGTAAGTCCTACATAAGTTCTTTTAAGAATCTGAGGAAGAGTGTATACTTTCCAAACCATTTTGTGAGGGCTACTTAAGCTTAATCCCATAACATGACAAAACATTTAAAAACAAGTCCATTCAAACAGGTCAGATATTCCATATGAACATAGATCTAAAATATCTTAATATTTTAACAAGTTCATTTCTGAAATGTATCATAAAGGGGATGCATCTTGACTGATCTGCATTCTTTCCAAGAATACAAGGTGAGTCTAACATTTAAGAATCAATGCAATAAACAACATGAATCTCATATAATAATCTTGATAAATATTGAAAAACATCTGAAAAAATGTAAAATCTGTTTATGATAAATATGCTCTACATACTAGAAATAGAAGAAAACTTAATCTGGAAAAGGTATCTGCAAAAGAACTTAACATCATACTTACAATAAACATTTACCCTGTAATATCAGGAACAAAAGAAGGATCCACGCATGTTCTTATTATTTCTGTTCAAAATTGTAATAGAGGTTGAAAGTAGTGCAAGATGAAAAAAAATCATGAACGTCATGAAAAAGGCAAAGCTATTGTTACTTACAGAAAATGTAATACTGTATGGGCAGTGGAGACAGAAGACATTGTTTGACAGACATCAGTTCCCTCTCCTCCATATGATCATTTTCTCTTCCAACCATTGTCCTCCACAAAGCCATTAAAAATGGTTAATAACTTAAAGGAGAATTGTGTTTTCAATGCAAATGTAGCTACAAAACAGTTCCTCAGCAACAGTTCCATCTAGAATGTTGCCATCCAGCCCTTCTAGTGGAAACTCTTGAGGCCATCACTGAGGTAGGGTAATCATGTTACATGACACTAAAGAGGCATATTGAGGTCACAGAGTGGAGTTTGGACTTTGTTAAGTAGGCAATAGGGAGCTACTGAGTATCTTTGAGCAAGAAAGTGACACAGTGATGTACCAATGTTGTTCAGTCCCTAAGTCTTGTCTGATTCTTGTAGCCCCATAGACTGCAGCATGCCAGGCTTCCCTATCTTTCTCCATCTCCCAGAGTTTGCCCAAACTCCTGTCTATTGAGTCGGTGATGCTACCCAACCGTTTCATCCTCTCTTGTCCCCTTCTCCTCCCTTCAGTCTTTCCCAGCATCAGGGTCTTTTCCCATGAGTTGGCTCTTCGCATTAGATGGCCAGAGTATTGAAAATTCAGCTTCAGCACCAGTCCTTTCAATGAATATTCAGGGTTAATTTCCTTTAGGATGGACTGGATGGATCTCCTTGCTGTCCAAGGGACTCTCAAGAGTCTTCTCCATCACTATAATATGAAAGCATCATTTCTTTGGTTGCTCAGCCTTCTTTATGGTCCCACTCTCACATCCAAACATGACTACTGGAAGAACCATAGCTTTGACTGTGCGGACCTTTGTTGGCAATTTATCCCAGCAGAGAGAGGCAGTGTATTATAAGCATTGCTTAGAATTGATAGTACTTGGTGGTCAATTGGTGTATCACTTTGCATACAATTTCTGAGTAATGTTGGCAATTCTGAGGGAAGAAGTGCTAGAAACTGAGAGGTACTGCTTTAATGATATGACCTCATGAAACTCACAAGGTACATACCATATGGTTATATGGGATCAAACATTTGTTGATAACAGCATGAATGAATGAGTTCTTGAACAAGGAAAAACAGGAGTTAAAGAATTTCTATTAAAAAATCTATCATCATTGCTATAAAAGACGTGAATATTCCTAAAAATTGTGCTCATTAATTAAAAGGGTTTTTTTTTTTTTTGCCCTCATCTTTATTTCTTTTCTTTTCAAACAAAACCCTGAAAATCTAACTTAATTTCCAGTTCAGACTTTCTGTTCCTAAACTTTTGAGTGTGCTTTTCAAATGCTTACTTTGTTTGGCAACATCCACATTACCTCCTTGGCTTTTAGTGAGTTCTGTAAAAAAGATGTAATCTATAGAACATTAGATTTTTCTCTACCACAAGCCAAATAAGTGCTTAAGAAGACAGATATTTCTTCTGTTTTAAAAGTATTGCTTTGAATTTATTAAAATATAATGTCTAATTACACAGAGAACCTCTGATAAATATTGACTGTGCTCATCTAAATTATTAATTTTTAACTCATACTTTATATTTTTTCTAAGTGCTAAATTCACACACACTAAAGAAATCATGTATGGATTATTTGTGCCTCAAAGCACACTGATAGAATTCCATCTCTTAATGTAGAGGATGACTAAGAAGCTGGGACTAGAATAATGGTTGCAGAGTCTTATTCTTTCTTATTGTCACTGATCTTCCTGCCAAATTCATTGTTTCAATTGTCACACAATTGACTGTGTGTATCCACCACTACTGTAGAACCTGGGATAGCAGACTTTTGCAGTATGATTCAGAATAGGGAGGTCCTGAGTATGGTACTGGGTAGTATATAGCAGCTGTTACAAAACATCAGTACTATTCAGAGAAATTCATGAATTAGTAAATGGACTGCTTGCCGATTCTTCCACTGTGGGGCCAACTCAGGTAATGGCCATTACCTTGACCTTCTTTGGTTCTAGCACTTTTCCCATTGCTGCTATTAGATTTGTAGTTTATCACAAGCTGAGTGAACTTAGCACCATGGTTATGAGCATGGATATGTATAGCTAGCTCTCCGTTCCTCAATAAATAATTTGATTTAAGATTCAGTTTCTTCTCCTGTGAAATGAAGAGTCATGCATTTCCCAAATGGAGTGGGAGTTAAATTTAGAAGGTATTGCATCCAATTATTTGAAATAATTTTACTCATAATTCAGAGCATATTGTTTTAATAATTTGAAAATTTTATTAATTACTTGGAAGGTATGATGTAGTTTTCTGGCTTACAATAATATTGCAGAACTTTTCAGTGATATTCTGTGTTTCTGTTATATATGACTTGTTGGTCTCTAGAAATGTTTTTTTTTTTATTCCTAGTCTTTGCTTCATGAGATTTTACCTTGATGTCATTTCTCCCCCCCCCCCCATTATTTTTTCAAGTACATGGTAAGCCTTTTAAACTATGGCTTCATGTAAAGAAAATGTTAATTTTTTATTAATGCTTTGATAATTTTCTCCCTAAGTTTTTCCTCCTTCTGGAAATTCTATATTTTCACTTCATTTTTTTCTCTCTCTGTTATTATTCTATCTCAACTTTTTGTTACAGTCTTTTGCTTGAGGTGTTTATTTTGCCTCTTTTTCAATATTCAATAGTTATTTCCTTCACAAGTTGTTTCCTAGGTTTATTCTGTTCTATGTTTTTGAATGAATACAGCATTTATCATAACTTTCTGGAGATAATAGCTACAGTGGTGTTTCATTCATTATTGGTTGGTTTCTTATATTTCTGTTCTCTGCATTCCTTTATTCTCTTATAAATTTTTCTTTCTTGGTCCTGGTTTTTCATGTTGGAAATTTTGCTGCCTGCTATGTATAATAAACTGGTAAAGGTTTCTTAATTCTACAATAAACTCATGGAAGGCTTCTAAAATACTTTACTCTTGTGTGTACAAGCTGCAAGTGAGCTTTGTAGGGGTCAGAGTCCCAGGAATCAGTCTAGAGATTCTTATATCTATAGCTTTTCTCTTCCAGTTTCCTTTTTATAGAAAATAAGTCTGGCTCGTGGCTTTCTAGAATCAGTGTAGGAGGAAGAGAATTGTGGCAGGGGGTGAAGGCATACATACACTTGAACTTAATCTTAGTATATGCACTTTCACTTAATCCTTCAATTTCTGTCTTGTACCTCATCCATTCCCCAACTGTTGATGGTCTAATATAATTGAGCTGGTTAATTTAGTTTTTTTGGCAATAAGACTGATGTCATGATGGAATATGAGTGTGCCTGACTGTGTAGGTTTAAAAAGGATTTGGAATTCTAAATACTTGCTATGTAGAGCTCTTAGACTTCTCAACCATGGCATATTTATGCACCAAACAACTGAGTTTGTGCAACTGTACAAGTAAAAAATTGACAGAAATGAAAAGAGAAATATAAAACTCCATGATTAAAGGTAAAAAATTCAATACCCTTTTCTTGGTAATTAATAGAATGAATTGACAGAAAAGCTAAGCACAATCAACCAACTTGATGAAGTACTTGACATTTATAGAACACTCAAGTCAACAACAGAAGAATATATGTATTTTTCTAATCTACACAAAGCATCTCTCAAAATGGGTCAAATTCTGGTCCATAAAACAAGTCTCAATACATTTAAAAGAATGCAAGTCATTTAAAGTATGTTATCTGACTGAAATCATTAAATAAAATTGGAAATCAATAAAAGGAAATCTTTAAAATAGCCTTGATTATTTGACAACTAAATAAACTAAGGGTCAAATAGGAAATAGAAGGGAAATTATAAGTATTTTGAATTGTGTGAAATTGAAAACACAACTTATCAAAAACTGTGTGATACTGATATGGTAGTAATTAATAAAACATTGGTCCACCCTTGAGGCTCAGATGGTAACGAATCTGTCGGCAATGCAGGAGACCCAGGTTCCGTCCCAGGTTTGGGAAGATCTGCTGGAGAAGGGCATGGCAACCTCATTCCAGTATTCTTGCCTGGGAAATTTCATGAACAGAGGAGCCTGACAGAGAGCTGGACATTATGGCATCCCACTCCAGTACTCTTGCCTGGAAACTCCCATGGATGGAGGAGCCTGGTAGGCTGCAGTCCATGGGGTCGCTGAGTCAGACACGACTGAGCGACTTCACTTTCACTTTTCTCTTTCATGCATTGGAGAAGGAAATGGCAACCCACTCCAGTGTTCTTGCCTGGAGAATTCCAGGGACAGGACAGCCTGGTGGGCTGCCGTCTCTGGGGTCGCACAGAGTCGGACACGACTGAAACGACTTAGCAGCAACACATGCGCACACACACACAGAGTAAGATACTAAAAGCTCTAAATTTTCTATATTATAAAAGAAAAAGCTCCACCTTAAGAAACTAAAAAAAGAAAAGATATAACCCAAGCCAAGCTAATCAAAATTATTTCTGAGTTTCTACCTATAGCTCATGGGGGCCTCCTTTTCCCTCATTGTTCATGTGGCTGAAAGCATGCAAGACCAAAACTTATGCAACCAAGATTGTGTTTTCAGCCTTAAAGAGCTGGAAACCTCCTATTGCTTAAAGTATGAAGATACATTTGTTATTAGAGATAGTAGTTGTACCTCATTATTTTTGTTCCACATTATTAATAGAAATTTAAATATTGTTTGGCCATGTGATCATAGACAATAAACTACATTTTTCAGCCTCCTTGACAGTTAGGTATAGATATCTAATTTAAGTTCTGATCAATGGTATTGTTTGCTAATTTTGCTTCTAAAATGTTGGCTTAAAACAGCAAAAATCACTTACTTAGTATAGAATTCTGTGGTTTGGCTCAGCGGTGGTCTGTACTGGGCTTGACTGATCTTGCCTGAGCTCTTTTATTGACGTGTTCAGCTAGCTTGTCACCTGGTAGTTAGATGATCCAGGAAGGTCTCTCTCACATGGCTAGTGGTTGTCAAGCAGAATGTTAACTGAGGGTGATAGGAGAGGATGTTCTCCTCCACAGGTTCTCAAATCCTGCAATAGGATAGCTTGAGCATGTTTACATAGTGGCCTCAGGGTTCCAAGCCCATCTCAAGAGAATCAATTTAAAATCTCCAAGCGTTTCAAGCTTCTCCTTGCCTCCTGTTTGCTGACTTAATACTGGCCAATTAATAAGTCAACTTAGGGTAAATGTTAAAAATATTCTATCAAAGTGCATGGAAGCAGAAAAGTGTTGTATCTGACTTTTTGAAAGTGTAGTTTTAAAGGGAGGGGGTCACACTTTTCTCTCTCTCTTGGTGGCCAGGAATTGGTATTAGAGTGTGGGTAGATTTATATTCTCTCACATAAAATGAAGGGAATCTACAGTGACTAGTACAGAAATAAACTTGTATTTTCAGGTAAATTTTGAGAAACTGAATACAATGAACTCATTTTATAATCTATAAAGCCTTTTATGACTTACTTTTAAACCACACTTTAAGGTATGAATTATATAGAAAAGTTATAGACTACATGTGTTAATAAAATGAGAGTAAAGTTGTGTTATCTTATTTGCAGCCAGGTTTCGCATATGGAGATATCTGATGTTTACTGAAAAAAAATACCTTCATAAGACTGAAGTGTTTCACTAATCAAGGCAATGTTTAACATTTTTTTTAGATGATGTATGTAAAAGATGACTGAGAGTTAGGTGTAAAGAGGAAAACTAGATGTGCAATAGGGAAGGGTGAGGAGTAGGGAGAGACAAGACACAGAAATGGTAATTGACTGAATTACAGAGCCTTTTGAAGATGACTGCTGCTGCTGCTAAGTCACTTCAGTCGTGTCCGACTCTGTGCGACCCCATAGACTGCAGCCCACCAGGCTCCTCAGTCCCTGGGATTCTCCAGGCAAGAATACTGGAGTGGGTTGCCATTTCCTTCTCCATTGAAGATGGCTAGTAGTAGGAAAACTAAATAGATACTACAAATTGAAAAGGAGAGTTCTCACTCTTCTTTCACTCCAAATCTTTCCTAAGATGTATTACATTTTTAGAATAAGAGTTCCTATTCTGAAATTGATACATTAGTCAAGTTTCATGTCTAGAAAGATAGAGGGCAGACCTCTTAGGTGGCAAGAAGATTCCCAAATGGAAGAAGCAGAAATTCAGGGGCAGAGTGACCATAAGAATGTCAGTATACGTAGAATTGTTTAAAACGTAAGAAACATATTTGTCCTTCAACAGAAATGGAGTGAGGGTTCCAGGCAGTCTTACCTAAATTTTAAGAGGTAAGGAAGCTCCAGATGATACATGTCTTACATTTAAATAAGAATATAGCAAGATACAAAGAAGACAACATTTTAGCACAGAATACACTTTTATTTATCTTTAACTTTTTCACTCATTCTTGCTCTAGATTTTTGTAAAGAGTACTCTTTACCCGTGGGGAATACACAAGGTTATTCTTTAACAGAAATACAAGGTATGTCCAATTTCTGAAGATGCTTGCAATCTGGAGAACAAGATTAATATATATGAAACCAGAACCAGAAAGTAAGGAATTTATTAAATGCTAATGAACTTGAAGTGTTTCAGGATATAATCAAAGTTCTGTTAGATTTTCATGGCTATGTGTAATTCATCTGTTGTTTAGTTGCTGGAGCTTCCCAGCGTTTCAGCAGTAAAGAATCCATCTGTAGTGAAGGAGACACAGAAGACCAGGAGACACAGGTTTGATTCCTGGGTCAGGAAGGTCTCTTGGAGGAGGAAATGGCAGCCCACTCAGTAGTCTTGCCTGGAAAATGCTATAGACAGAGAAGCCTGGTGGGCTACAGTCCACAGGAATACAAAGAGTTGGACATGACTGAACATGAGCCTGATGCTGTTTAGTTACTAGGTCATGTCTGACCCTTTTGGGACCTCATGGACTGTAGCACACCAGGCTCCTCTGCCCATAAGATTTCCTAGGCAAGAATCCTGCGCTGGGTTGCCACTTAGTTCTCCAGGGGATCTTCCCAATCCAGGGATCGAACCTGTGCCTTGAGCATTGGAAAGCAGATTCTTTACCACTATACCTCCTGGAAGGCCCTGTAAGTAATTCATACATGCCAGTAATGCTGCTTATTTTTGTGGCCTCTTCCAACAACACAAGATATAACTGTACACACAGACATCATCAAATGGTCAATACTGAAATCACATTGATTATATTATTTGCAGCTGAAAATGGAGAAGCTCTATAGTTAGCAAAAACAAGACTGGAAGCTGACGGTAGCTCAGATCATGAACTCCTTATTGCAAAAGTCAGATATATCGAAAAAAGTAGGGAAAACCACTAGGCCATTCAGATATAACCTAATTCAAATCATTTATTTGATTTCTATACAGTAAAAATGACAAATAGATTTAAGGGATTAGATCTGATAGGGTGCCTGAAGAACTATGGACAGAGGTTTGTGACATTGTACAGGAGGGCAGTGATCAAAACCACACCCAAGAAAAAGAAATGCAAAAAGGCAAAATAGTTGTCTGAGGAGGCCTTACAAATAGCTGAGAAAAAAAGAGAAGGGAAAGTAAAGGAGAAAAAGAAAGGTGTATCCATCTGTGGTCATGTATGGATGTGAGAGTTGAACTGTGAAGAAGGCTGATCGCCGAAGAATTGATGCTTTTGAACTGTGGTGTTGGAGAAGACTCTTGAGAGTCCCTTGGACTGCAAGGAGATCCAACCAGTCCATTCTGAAGGAGATCAACCCTGGGGTTTCTTTGGAAGGAATGATGCTAAAGCTGAAACTCCAGTACTCTGGCCACCTCATGCGAAGAGTTGACTCACTGGAAAAGACTCTGATGCTGGGAGGGATTGGGGGCAGGAGGAGAAGGGGACGACCGAGGATGAGATGGCTGGATGGCATCACGGACTTGATGGACGTGAGTCTGAGTGATCTCCGAGAGATGGTGATGAACAGGGAGGCCTGGCGTGCTGCAATTCATGGGGTCGCAAAGAGTCGGACATGACTGAGCGACTAAACTGAACTGAACTGATCCATCTGAATGCAGAGTTCCAAAGATTAGCAAGGAGAGGTAAGAAAACCTTCCTTAGTGATCAATGCAAAGAGATAAAGGAAAACAATAGAATGGGAAAGATAGAGATCTCTTTAAGAAAATTAGACACCAAAGGAGCATTTCATGCAAAGATGGGCACAGTAAAGAACAGAAACAGTATGGACCTAAGAGAAGCAGAAGATATTTAGAAGAGGTGGCAAGAGTACACAGAAGAACTATACAAAAAAGATCTTCATTATCCAGATAACCGTGATGGTGTGCTCACTCCCCTAGAGCCAGGCATCTGGGAGTAGGAAATCAAGTGGGCCTTAGGAAACATCAGTATCAACAAAGCTAGTGGAGATGATGGAGTTCCAGCTGCAGTAATTCAAATACTAAAAGATGATGCTGTGAAAGTGCTGCACTTGATATGCCACCAAATTTGGAAAACTAGGCAGTGGCCACAGGACTGGAAAAGGTCAGTTTTCATTCTAATCCCAAAGAAGGGCAATGCCAAAGAATGTTCAAGCTACTGCACAATTGCTTTCATTTCACATGCTAAAAAGGTCATGCTCAAAATCCTTCAAGCTAGTCTTCAGCATTCACTTCAGTGAAGTGAGAACTTCCAGATGTTCAAGCTGGATTTAGAAAAGGTAGAGGAAACAGAGATCAAATTACCAACAATCGTTGGGTCATAGAAAAAGCAAGATAATTCCAGAGAAACATCTACTTCTGCTTCATTGACTACACTAAAGCCTTTGACTGTGTGGACCACAACAAACTGTGGAAAATTCTTCAAGAGATGGGAATCCCAGACCACCTTACCTGCCTCCTGAGAAATCTGTATTCAGGTCAAGAAGCAACAATTAGAACTGGACATGGAAAATGGACTGGTTCCAATTTGGGAAAGGAGTACATCAAAGCTGTGTATTGTTACCCCGCTTATTTAATTTATATACAGAGTACATCACGGGAAATGCCAGGCTGGATAATGCACAAGTTGGAATCAAGATTGCCAGAAGAGATATCAACAATCTCAGATATGCAGATGACACCACCCTTGTGGCAGAAAGTGAAGAGGAACGAAAGAGCCTCTTGATGAAGGTGAAAGAGGAGAGAGAAAAATCTAGCTTAAACCTCAACTTTCAGTAAATGAAGATCATGGCATCTGGTCCCATCACTTCATGGCAAATAGATCTGGAACCAATGAAAACATTTTTATTTTCTTGAGCTGCAAAATCACTGCATATGGTGACTGCAGCCACAAGATTAAAAGACGCTTGCTCCTTAGAAGAAAATCTGTGACAGACCTAGACAATGTATTAAAAAGCAGAGACATTACTTTGCTGACAAAGATCCATTTAGTCAAAGCTATGGTTTTTCCAGTAGCCATGTATGGATGTGAGAGTTAGACCATAAAGAAAGCTGAGTGCTGCAGAATGATGCTTTTGAACTGTGGTGTTGGATAAGACTCTTGAGTGTCCCTTGGACTGCAAGGAGATCAAACTAGTCAATCCTAAAGGAAATCAACCCTGAATATTCATTGGAAGGACTGATGCTGCAGCTAAAGCTCCAATACTTTGGCCACCTGATATGAAGAGCTGACTCATTGGAAAAGACCCTGATGCTGGGAAAGATATAAGGCAGGAGAAGAGGGGGACAACAGAGGATGAGATGGTTAAATAGTATCACTGACTTGATAGACATGGGTTTGAAATATCTCTGGGAGATAGTGAAGGACAGAGTAGCCTGGTGTGCTGCAGTCCATGTGGCTGCAAAAACTCAGACATGACTGAGCGACTAAACAGCAACAATAATCTTGTAGATCAAATCAAAGCCCTGTTTTGAGTAATAATCTGGAGACCATGGGGCTGGGTAAAAGTGGGGTTGGGATAGACAGTCAGACACAAGGGGGCAAGTTACTTTCCTTGCATATCTTTTTGACCTATACATGTCTTTGGTACTGTTTTTCATTATTTTCTATAGCTTTATATAGTACATGTATAAACCTTTGTCTTTCAGAGTGTTATACAGTTTATGTCAATTATCTTATCCTTAAATAATGATTCCAGTGAATTCTATTTCCTAGATGAAAAATTAGGCAGTGATAGATCCTTTAAAATTATTTAGTATAAAATCCCTTCTCTGTATTTTGTTACTGAATCCTGATCTCATCTGATATTTTTGGATATCCCAAGATTTTAAAGGTAAGTCAAACCGTGCCTTTCCACAGGTAGCTTACCTCCTTGTGTGGTAACCTTGTGTGCAAAGGTGGCAAGCTGATTCAGTCTGAGTTGAAGGGAGTCACCAGGAGACATGCCAGTGGTTTCATAAGAGACTTGATGTCTATATTCACATCTCTCATGAAAGTCCTAAGTTGTTATTGAAATCTTCATACTTATTTCACATTTTGTATATGTATATTCCCTTGTGAAAGGTTTTAGCTCTTTCTTTAACCAACATAGCATTACCAGTAGATAAGCATTTTATTTTATAGTCTTTGTATTTTCATTCTCAAACAATAGCTCAAAGAAGAAAAGTGTTCCTTTTATCAGATAATGTTTTAGTTGTCAATGCTCTAAAACAAGTAACTTTTTAATATTTTTCAGTTCAGTTCGGTTCAGTTGCTCAGTCGTGTCCGACTCTTTGTGACCCCATGAATTGCAGCACGCCAGGCCTCCCTGTCCGTCACCAACTCCTGGAGTTCACTCAGACTCATGTCCATCGAGTCAGTGATGCCATCCAGCCATCTCATCCTCGGTCATCCTCTTCTCTTCCTGCCCCCAATCCCTCCCAGCATCAGAGTCTTTTCCAATGAGTCAACTCTTCTCATGAGGTGGCCAAAGTACTGGAGTTTCAGCTTTAGCATCATTCCTTCCAAAGAAATCCCAGGGCTGATCTCCTTTAGAATGGACTGGTTGGATCTCCTTGCAGTCCAAGGAACTCTCAAGAGTCTTCTCCAACACCACAGTTCAAAAGCATCAATTCTTCAGCACTCAGCTTTCTTCACAGTCCAACTTTCACAGCCATACATGACCACTGGAAAAACCATAGCCTTGACTTGGCAGACCTTTGTTGGCAAAGTAATGTCTCTGCTTTTCAATATGCTGTCTAGGTTGGTCATAACTTTCCTTCCAAGGAGTAAGTGTCTTTTAATTTCATGGCTGCAATCACCATCTGCAGTGATTTTGGAACCCCCCCAAAATGAAGTCTGACACTGTTTCCACTGTTTCCCCATCTATTTTCCATGAAGTGATGGGACTAGATGCCATGATCTTTGTTTTCTGAATGTTTATCTTTAAGCCAACTTTTTCACTCTTCTCTTTCACTTTCATCAGGAGGCTTTTTAGTTCCTCTTCACTTTCTGCCATAAGGTTAGTGTCATCTGCATATCTGAGATTATTGATATTTCTCCCAGAAATCTTGATTCCAGCTTGTACTTCTTCCAGCCCAGCGTTTCTCATGATATACTCTGCATATAAGTTAAATAAGCAGGGTGACAATATACAGCCTTTATGTACTCCTTTTCTTATTTGGAACCAGTCTGTTCCATGTCCAATTCTAACTCTTGCTTCCTGACCTGCATATAGGTTTCTCAAGAGGCAGGTCAGGTGGTCTGGTATTCCCATCTCTCTCAGACTTTTCCACAGTTTATTGTAATCCACACAGTCAAAGGCTTTGGCATAGTCAATAAAGCAGAAGTAGATTTTTTTTGGAACTCTCTTGCTTTTTCGATGATCCAGCGGATGTTGGCAATTTGATCTCTGGTTCCTCTGCCTTTTCTAAAACCAGCTTGAACATCAGGAAGTTCACGGTTCACGTATTGCTGAAGCCTGGCTTGGAGAATTTTGAGCATTCCTTTACTAGCATGTGAGATGAGTGCAATTGTGCGGTAGTTTGAGCATTCTTTGGTATTGCCTTTCTTTGGGATTGGAATGTAAATCAATTAAATTCACTCGATATGGTTAAATCATAATATAAATGAATCATAAATATGCTGAAATATTCCTGAATGAAGTTGTGCCAAAAAAACATTGTTAGGATCATTATCAGTAGGCGTAAATGGATGCTGTTATGAACTTTAAACATTGTTAAAACTTTGGTGGGATGATATTATAGAAAGATTCTTAGCTGAAGCATCAGCATGCACAGAACAAGTCTGGATCAAGGAGTAGATGAGAGGAATGAAAAAGGTATGGGTAAAAGACTGACTTAACTACTGGCCCATTTCTGTTTCATTCTCCCCATGACTATATTTTGATTTCTTCATATGTTGCTGAAGGCTTAATTCCACTTCCCTTTTAGTCATATACTGCTGACTTCCATGGATTTATTTTCAAGTTCTATATATTCACCCTGCTGAAGCTCTCCCATGTTTCTGTGTCGGGAAGAGAAATACCTTATTACCCTCTTGTCTGTTTCACATTTAAAGTTTTTTCCTCCCCGCCCTCCCTGTCTTGTACCTAATGAGCAAATTATCTAAAAATAGATACGTTCATCATTCTACAAAATGTTGTATCTTCTCTAGATCGGAGGCCAGTGTAATTGTAAGAGACATGTGTCTGGCAGACAGTGCAATCAGTGCCAGAACGGATTCTACAACCTCCAGGAGTGGGATCCTGATGGCTGCAGTCCGTGCAACTGTAATACCTCTGGGACAGTGGATGGAGATATTACCTGTCACCCAAATTCAGGCCAGTGCAAGTGCAAAGCAAATGTTATTGGTATGTAATGCAGAAGTTTGCAGTCACATCTCTATTACCATCTGGAATAAAATCCTCTATTTGATTTCTTCACTGAAGAGTAAAGCAAATTTCCTTGCTCAAGGCAGGCTGGGGGAAAAAAAAAAACAATTTGGATGAAATTAACTGTCTGAAAATGACTAAATTAATAATTCTCTCAAACTACAGCTTGAAGCTTAGTTTAATCAATCCTTTAGAAGTTTCTTTATTCCGTAGATGCAGTAGTTCACATGGTCCCATACTAATAAGTCATAGAAAAATATAATTTGCTTACTTCATAGATGTTTCTTTTACAGAATTAGCACTTTTCAAAATGTTTTACACTTAATGAGTTCTAAGCAAATCATTTCCATGCTAGTTTTCTTAATAGACTAAAATAAATGGATTTTTTTCAAAATGTTCTGTGCTACAGGGCCCTTTGTGATAAATCTTTCCATTTTTTTCTATTATATTTCTTTGAACTGTTCCTATGAAATGCAAAATAAGTCAACGTAATTCCACAGATCATGTATATTGCTAGGGTTAGTTATAAAGGGCCACATAATTTTAATTTTGTAATTCAGCACCAAGCTGATTATAATAAACAGCTACCTTTGGTGTTATTTATCATTTTTTTTATACAAGACGTGCTTTTTTGTTTGTTACTCCCACAGGTATTTTTCAGAAATTAGATTTGATTATAGCAATTTATTACATCCAACATTTTTGAGGGGAACCACAGCCACATAAGGACAAAATTTATCAAGTGCCCGAAATGCACTATGTACATAATGCACTTTGAAATTTTGATATATGAGAATATTATGAGAGGAAAGTTTCCTGATAAAGTAAGTCTTATATTGTAACTGAACGTGTCTTGGTTTGTATAGGAAGTTTAAAAAAGACCTTTACCTTTCTATTGTCATTCAAGACACCAAGTCGTCCATGGTTTTTCTTACCCTGACCTGAACCTTATGATAATAAAAAAATGCCTGGCAGACACACAAACACACACATGCCTGCAAACATGCATATATACAAACATGTGAACATATCATTTGGAATAACATTTTCATTTCTGATATAACACTAAAGCAAATTCTTTACCTTTTTTATATATGAGTATACATTTGTCATTTTGTACAATACAGCTAGACAAGCATTTTAATTTAATACAAAAGAATATGGGCCTGCTTTATATTATACAAGATTTCTCTGGTTTAAAGAAAGATTAAATCAGAATCTTTATCATAACGTACCCTTATGCATTTCAAGCATACAAAAATTAACTTTTCAGGAAAAAAAAAGAGTAATATAAATAGAAGCATGCTTTTGTATAAGTGCTATCTGTGATAGTGAATGAAGTTTTTCATGTTCAATCTATATAGAATCCAGTGTTCTTTGATATAAGATATACTTTAAATTCAAGATGTGAAAACAAAATTTAAAGAGAGATCTTTAGGGACAATCAAATGGTTACATCGCTGTATCAGTAAAATCTTTCCTGTGATATTTTCCAAAGCTTAAGGAAGAAAAACATCACACATTACTTGGAATTTATTACAAACTTGCTGTCATTTACTTGTATTATTGGATGATCTTGGTAGTTTTCTGCAGGAAAATATAAATACATATTTTTGAAGATGAAAGCATCAGTTTGATATTATTAACTCTAGAGTTACTTCTGCATATGCATTATTTTTTTTAATAAAAATGTAAACTGGATATGTCTATATGTTTCTTTTCCTAATGGGACTACAAGTAACTATTTAGTTTTACTTTGTTCATATGATTAAGAAAACAACAGAAAATACAAGTGTTATGTTGTCTGTGCTTCAGAAAGCAAACTGTTAGATTTCACAAAACTGTTAAATCTTACTAATGATTCTATCACCAGTAAAATACATTAGCCTCAATAATTTTATTAAAGTAGGTCATTCATCTAGAATAAAAAGGGAGAAGAATGTGAATTAAATGCCAAGTGTGCTAACTCGCCTGTACTTGTTAACACTGAATGTGATGCCCTGTAGGCCTTCCTGAGTATCGTTAGGAATAGATTACCTGTCAGGAATATGTATGGCATATTCAAATAAGCACTGCGCATATTTTTGAAACTGATATGATATGAATCCATGTAGACCAATTTTAATAGTTCAAAATGAGTCATAATTCTTGTTAACAATACAGTTATTTTTAAAATTTGCAGCAATAGTGGTCCTTTTTTATTTTCCTTATTGAAATTAAATGATATGCCTTAGGTGAGTCATTCATCACTGTTAAAGAATTTGCCTTCCATTGGAGTTCTTGAATTTTTATCCATATATATACTTATATATTA
This sequence comes from Cephalophus harveyi, assembly GCA_006410635.1. Taxonomy (NCBI): domain Eukaryota; kingdom Metazoa; phylum Chordata; class Mammalia; order Artiodactyla; family Bovidae; genus Cephalophus; species Cephalophus harveyi. The sequence continues at coordinate 238,099 of SJYT01055670.1, forward strand.
TGCATTTCCGTCTGGTTTAAGAAATGCTTTTCTGCATATGGGCTCCTGACTGTGTTTTTGACTGTTATTTTAAGACTAATTGTTTAATGTTGTTAGAGATTGAAATGTTTAAATTGATTCAGCCTCACATAGTCAGTTATTTAAATTCATGCATATGTGAAAACTAGCTAAAGAAAGCATTTTGCATCTCAACATTTACTACTCAAGAATCTTTTTTATTCCTTTGCGTTGTAGTACTCTTTTTTGAAACTCAACAAAGTTGTCAGATTTAAGTATAGGTGATAAAACATTTTTCTCAGTTTGTGAAATGTATATATGTATGTACTCCTTAAGTAGAAGTAATACAAACAGCAGAATTTATTTAGTGTTTAAAGAGGTAAGTTCTGAATCACACAATATGACAAGTAATGTGATTGCTTTATGAGCCAAGGAGAGCATAATTTATACTAATTGAAAATGATAAAATATAGGAGTGTATAAAAGCACTGAAATAAAATTGCTCTGGATAACTTTTATTTATATTAATTATTTAAATGTGTGATATTCAGAAGTAAGCTGTGTACTGTTTCAACAAAATAGTTATCAGGTTAACATTTATTAATCATTTTGAATGGATTCTGATTTCTAAGAAAATAACTTATGCAGTAATGCATAATTCTTCCGCATGGCTTTGAAAATGTATTTCACTCTCGACTTTTAAATGAACATACTTTGTTAAGATAAAATAAAAATGATGGTTTTAATATAGTTAAATGATTTCAAAATAATAGTTCTGATGTTTGTTATAGGAAAAGAGTTCCATTATGTGTAACAGAAGCAACATTTGCTTTAAGAATTTTTCTTTGCATTAAGTAATAAATAAAATCTTATAAAGCACATTGCAAAAATTAATGTGGTATGTGGGTACCACTTAAATATTGCCATCATATTTTGACTATACTATCAGCCCTCTTTGGCATTACTTGTGGAAAAAACACTCAAAGTTTTATTGTGTCTGTATTAAATGTCTGTAACAGCATTGTTTGCACTTCAACTATCTTGAAAACTTGAATAGAGTTGTTCTCACATCTCTATCTTTTTAAACATATTTTTCTCTTTAGGTCTCAGATGTGATCACTGCAATTTTGGGTTTAAATTTCTCCAAAGTTTTAATGACGATGGATGTGAGCCCTGCCAGTGCAACCCCCACGGCTCAGTGAACAGACTCTGCAATCCTCTTTCTGGGCAGTGTGAGTGCAAAAAGGAAGCCAAAGGACTTCAGTGTGACACCTGCAGAGAACACTTTTACGGACTGGATGCCACCGGTTGTAAGGCCTGTGACTGTGATGTGGCGGGGTCCCGGTCTGGGACGGTCTGTGATGCTTGGACAGGACAGTGCGTCTGCAAGCCCAACGTTGGGGGAAGACGCTGCAGCGAGTGTGTGGAGGGGTACTTCTACCAGCCGCAAAACCATTCTTTCCTCTGTCTGCCTTGTAACTGCGATAGGACTGGGACCATAAATGGCTCTCTGCTCTGTGACAAATCGACAGGACAGTGTCCCTGCAAATTAGGACTAACAGGTCTTCACTGTAATCAGTGTGAGCCTCACAGGTACAATGTGACCGTTGGCAGTTTTCAAGGCTGCCAGATGTGTGAGTGTGACCCCCTGGGGACATTACCTGGGAACATTTGTGACCCACTCAGTGGCCAGTGCCCATGTTTGCCTAATCGTCAAGGAAGAAAGTGTAATCAATGTCAACCAGGTAAGAGAAATGTGTTACATTTTCGGTACAAGACGACTTACTTTTATTCTGCATCAGGTGATTCCTCTTTGCTTCTCGGTTAGGACTTTGAAAAAAATAATCTCCAATACCACTGTTGCATTTATTTTGTTATCTAATAGAGATATAACTATTTGGTCTATTAAAGATTATGTGGCATATTTGTGTTTATATATTGGGGTGACCATTTAGATAAATGCCACATTCAGACACTTAATAATTGAAACTTTTATTTCATTTCTCAACTTGAATTAAATTCCCTTTTAGCAGCTAAATAAAAGCTAAGAAAAGCAAGAATATATTTTATATTCCAGACAAAGAAAACTTGAGTTGATTATCTGTACAATGCTAGATATTCAGATGATGAACTTTCTCAATAAATGCTAACTGTTTTTATTGAATGAGCTATATGTCCTGGCATCATATAGAAACATCTAAAATTATTTTAAAAAAAATTTTAAGGCTTTGTTTACATTTTCCCTGGTGACTCACTGGTAAAGAATCCGCCTACAGTGTGGGAGACCTGGGTTTGATCCCTGGATTGGGAAGATCCCCTGGAGACGGGAATGGCTACCCACTCCAGTATTCTTGCCTGGAGAAGTCCGTGGACTGGATAGTCCACAAGGTCGCAAAGAGTCAGACATGACTGAGAGACTTTCGCTTTTACTTTCATTTACATTATTATTATTTAAATTTGGGGGGCTTTTCTGGTGGCTCAGTGGTAAAGAACCTGCCTGCCAATGTAGGAGACATGGGTTTGATCACTGGATCAGGAAGATCCCTTGGAGAAAGAAGTGCAACCCACTCTAGTATTCTTGCCAGGGAAAGCCCATGGAAGAAGGAGCCTGGCAGGGTATAGTCTATGAGGTTGCAAAAGAGTCTGACACGATTTAGTGATGAAACAACAAAAAAAGTTGATTTAGAGTGTGGTGTTAGTTTCTGCTGTACAGCAAAGTGAATCAGTTAAATGTATATATCCATTCTTTTTTAGATTCTTTTCTCACAGATGTAGAAAACAAACCTATGGTTACCCAGTGAGTAAGGGGGAGGATAAATTGGGAGATCAGGATTGGCATATGCACACTCCTATATATAAAATAGATAAACTAATGAGGACCTATCTTATAGCACAGGGAACTCTACTCAATACTCTCTAGAATTATTTTTAAAAGCCATTAAATTAATAAAATAGGCTACTCTTTAGTCCTACTGTGTCTATCTTTCCAGATTTCCCAATTGGAAGAAAAATGAACCCTATCCATGGCTTTCTCCTTGCCTTTGTATGATTTAATGATTTAATTAAAGCAATGTACTTTCTTTATAGTACATTCATCATGATGTTATGATAAATGTAAATATTTATCAGTTGTTTAACAGCTGTACTAATAATCATTGTCCTGTCTAGCAAAATCAGCTCTGCATTATCTGAACCTGTGAAAATGAGGGTGATACAAATTTAAAAGGGTGATTTGCCTGCCAGAGAGGATAAGACTAAAGTCTTATTTTGCATAACAAGGAATTCAGCTCAGGAGAATTGGACAAAACCTCTCCCTTGACATTGGTCAGTGTGACAAGTAAACCCAAAGAGACAGAAAATTATTGATAAATAATTAATTTCCTTTAAGATAAAATATCAGAAAAAAATTAAAACTAGCTTCAACATAAGTGGAGGCTTTATTATCACTGAATGTTCCATGAAACCTGACATGGAGCAAATGCAGTCAGGACTTAGAAACTAGAAAGCTCCCATTCATTCATTTATTCCCACCCTCTGTCTCTTTCTGCAGATGGGCACCTTTTGCTTCTCTTACCCTCTCTGTGTGATTGTATGGTCACGGCTGTCCCCCAAGTTTGCTTACAGTTCCAATTCCAGCTATACAGAGAGACATTAGCTGCTTCTTCGTTACAGTTTCAGGAAGGAGATGCTAATTGACTCTAATTGATTCTAATTGACTAAGTTTTGTTAGGGTGGCCATGTCTGTGGCAGTTCACTGTGACCAGTGTCAGGATCACCTAAAATAAGCATGGCTTCTAGGAATCACTCCTTCAGGTAGGAGCAAGGTGGTAAGTATCCCAGGAAACAGAAAGATAATTGAGAGTTGAGCAGATAACCTACCTGACAGCTGCAGCATATTATGACTTTCAGCTTCAGATTTATCCTTCCAAATGTGCAATCATTTTTTCATATTCTAAGTTTTTTTTTTTTTTTTTTTTTTTTTTACTATTTGTTAACACTTCAGTTCTGGAAATAATGCAATCCATTTCTGCACAAATAGCCATGATTTATATATCCTTCTTTGTAAGTAAGCCAGCAAAAGTTAATAGAGCAAATGTAATATGCTTTTGACTTGTCCATTGTTAAAGTTTATTTAGTGTTTCATTCTGATCTAGAATATAGCAATGCAATAGAACTAGAGATCAATGGACTCAAATCACAACAGGACGGTCAGGGCTTCAGATCCTCCTGTGGACTAATGCATTCAGTGGAAAAAAGAAACTGATAGATTCCTTGGATAAAGTTCTGTTGGAGAGTTTTAGTGCCTAGACATGTCTAAGAGATTCCTAGAAAATTAAGCAGAGGCAGATTTTTCAAGAAAAGAAATATAATCAATCATATTATAGGGTATAACTGTGAAATAGATTTATACAGTCATAATAAAATAATCTGTGAATACTGATTTAAGCAACTAATGGGATTATTGAGGTATAAAGAGCTAAATATTCATTTTCTAAAGTGGAAAGACAGTAGTATAAATGTTAGAAGATGAGATGTAACACTATATGTATGTTACTCAGAAACAGAAATGAAAGTCAGAAGAAACAGCTATAGGAGTTGAAGGTGGCTACTGTAGGCAGGGAAATTTCTGGGAGAAGGATGGAGAAGCAAGATGCCACTTTACATTGGGAGTCTTTAAATTCTATTTAATTTTTAAAACTGTATGTAAATGTTGATAAAAATTAAATTACAGTATTGGAAAATCATGCTCAATCCTCATGGTCTCCTGACCACTTTCTTTTGGGGATTTATCTGGTATGGTGTTGTTTTTTAGGAGAATAGTTTCTTAGTAACTATTTGCCTAAGTAGAGATGTCACAAAACTCTTCTGCAAAGGTATATGGCAAGCTGTTCTCTCTTTTAAGGAGGATACAGGATGAGGATCATTACTATTAATGAAAATCATTATCATATTTAAAGTAACTTTGTATTTTATTGTACAGTTGTCTTATTTCCCTTGTTTGAGTTCAACATCTTGAGAGTAAAGGTTATATTACTCAACTTACATAGCCATAATATCATGCTGTGCGTGCTTAGTCACTCAGTCGGGTCAGACTCTTTGTGACCCCATAGACTGTAGCCCACCAGGCAAGAGTACTGGAGTGGGTTGCCATACCCTCCACCAGAGGATCTTCCCAACCCAGGGATCAAACCCAGGTCTTCTGCATTGCAGGTGGATTCTTTACCATCTGAGCCACCAGGGAAGCCATAATATTAATATAATGTATATTGCATGTGCTCAGTAAGTGGTTTGTTTAATTGAAATGAAAAATAATCAGGACTTTTACCAAGAGCATCTGTATTATGTAGGGTTCTCCAGAGAAACAGAACCAGTAGAAGATGTACGTGTGTGCATATGTGTTTGTGTATTTTTTCCCCACTGAATATATCATTCCATGGGAGGATCTGAACTCCTGACCTATTGTTTTGGTTTCAGCCTATCTACCTGTAGTCCTAGTAGTTTTTCAGCTTGCTGAAGATTTCCTTCACATGTCTCCTATACTGGATACCTGATGTCCTGAAACCTATGTTTTCTTTTTTTTTCTTGGTTTATTTATGTATTTGGTAGCATAAATGCTTCAGTAGCTTCTAAGTAAGAGTACAGGGGGGAAAGTGCTTTGTTTATTTTTTTAAAGAATTTTGAACATCTGAAATTATCTCTATTCTATACTTGGAGCTATTTGAAAATTTACCATTATATGGAATCATTTTCACTCAACAAATTTATTCCACCATTATCTTCTAGCAGTACCAACCTGATTCTTGCTTCTTTCCTGTTTTTCTTTTTTTTTTTTTTTAACATTCCAGAAGTTTTACTGTTTCTATATCCTTCACTTCAGAAAATTTCATGATGAGATGCTTTTTGTTAAATAATTTTTCTGGGAGTTCACTGGGGCCTTTTTTCTGTAGATTAATGTTCTTATGTCTGGGAAAATCTATAAAACACCTTCATAGAAGCATCTAGACCAGTGTTTGAGCAACTGGACATCAAATCTCTCCAAGTGGACCATAAAATTAACCATCACAGACACCAGTTCATATCATCCCCATGTTCACTGTAGCACTTCATCCCTGTACCTGTTGAGTACAAACCCTCTCTGGTTTAACTTCTAAAGAGAAAACTCACTGTCTTCTCTCAAAACATAATAGGGAGAACCTTCAGTTTGGGGAAAGTCACACCTGCCTTTAGAACTCTCTGAAACCTTCAATTTCCCCCTTTTTCCCCCCAGTTCAGTTCAGTCGCTCAGTCGTGTCTGACTCTTTGCGACCCCATGAATCGCAGCACGCCAGGCCTCCCTGTCCATCACCAACTCCCGGAGTTCACTCAGACTCACGTCCATCAAGTCCGTGATGCCATCCAGCCATCTCATCCTCTGTTGTCCCCTTCTCCTCCTGCCCCCAATCCCTCCCAGCATCAGAGTCTTTTCCAGTGAGTCAACTCTTTGCATGAGGTGGCCAGAGTACTGGAGTTTCAGCTTTTGCATCATTCCTTCCAAAGAAATCCCAGGGCTGATCTCCTTCAGAATGGACTGGTTGGATCTCCTTGCAGTCCAAGGGACTCCCAAGAGTCTTCTCCAACACCACAGTTCAAAAGCATCAATTCTTTGGCGCTCAGCTTTCTTCACAGTCCAACTCTCACATCCATACATAACTACTGGAAAAACCATAGCCTTGACTAGACGGACCTTTGTTGGCAAAGTAATGTCTCTGCTTTTGAATATGCTATCTAGGTTGGACATAACTTTTCTTCCAAGGAGTAAGCGTTTTTTAATTTCATGGCTGCAGTCACCATCTGCAGTGATTTTGGAGCACCCCAAAATACCCCCAGAGTTATACAAACTTGCATCAATTAGCTTATTATTGGCCTGTCTACCTTAGGTGCTTGGCTTTTACTTGTAGATATCTGTCCTTGACTGCTATTTCCTCTTCTGTTCTTTTTTATTAAACTTTTTGGACTTTAGAAGGAAAGTGGTTCAATCAACCATGCTTAACTGAAAATGTTACCACAGTATTTTTGGATTGTTATCTTTTCAAATCAAGTCCTTACAGCCATCCTTTTTGGTCTTTCCCACACTCTTATCTCTTTTTTCAAAATCAGTCTTGTTGGTTTCACCTTTTTATATATCCAGTATTTTACCACTTCTTACCACACTCAGTTATCCATCTGGGTCCACGCCATGGTCATTTTCCTCCTGGACTATCCTAGTAGCTGCCTGAAGTCCCTGTTTCTCCTCTTTATCCTTCTCCAGTCACTCCCCAACATGCAGCCAAAGTGATGCTGTTCAAGCTTCAGTCAGATTGCGTCACCCCACCATGCACTGGCTTTCCATGATTGTAAGGCAACAGCAGAGTTGATGGACTCTAAATGCCCCTATGATTTGTGATGCCCATGAACTCATTTCCAGAAGACAGTTTATTCCTCTCCAGCCTACAAATCTCACTGCTTTCCGCAGATTGTTCAGTAGTCTATACCCGGCCTTGGAACACACCTCCATAGTGGCAGGTCCATATATAGTTCCTGAACTAGTGAGTAACTTCATTGAAAAACTACCTCAATGCTCTGCTCTTATTAACATGAGATTATTGCAAACCAGGGAGTACTTCTTTAGCTACACATAGTGAGAGTATGGCTTTCTACCTTGCAAGGGAGGAAAGAAAATGGTAGCTTAAAGGAGTTAATGCATTTTTTGGATAATGCAAGATAGTTTGTACACTTACGTGTAGCCTATGGAAAAATCAAACTGTGTTTGTGGACCTCTTTTTTTTTCTGTTTTATATTCTTCTAGCTTCAGAAACTACTCTGAATTTTGTTTTCTGGGTTTTATCATCTCTTCCCATGAAATTTACATTGAAAATACAAACCCAGAGCCTGAAGTATCTTCATTATAAACAGATGCCTCACAGTTGTCAGCCCTGCAGTGGGCACATAAAAATGCACTGCTGCGATCAGAAAACTTTCTCTCTACTTTTTTAAAGACATCTGAGAAATCTAGATCATACTCTATGGGGGAGACAACTGCGCTGATGTGTGTGCATGAGCCTTGGGTCATGGAGGGAGCAGTGTGGCATAGAGGGGTGAACCAGTAGCCCAAGAATCCAGCCCGCCTTTTCCATCTGTGATTGTAAGTGTCAGTGACCAACCTAGACCAGTACACATAGACTCTTGTCCTACTTTCTTAAAAAACATTATTAAGGAAGGTGCATATAATGGAAGCTCATGTATTATTAACCTAACCTTACTAGGAATGTACAAGGAATAGGCTTAATTCAACGAAAATTTATAGGCAATTTGTTAAAGCAGCAGTGCACATTAGAAGGTACATTAGAGCCACATTGGTTTTAATATGCCATTCAATAACTCGAACAGAGGTTAAAAATGCTGCTTAACCTCCATTAAGTATTTTAAAAATGCTTTAATTTAAAATTATTTGGAGTGTGTGTACATATATGAATGTACACATACCCATTCTCATAAATAGAGTGCTGAATATGTTTTCCTGGTTTGTTTTTTCAGCACTGGATGACCTCATAACATTCGGCAGCAGGCACTTAATCAGAGGCCAGGCCGAGAAAAGCAGGGAACGGTGTCAAGGCATTCCCAGCCAGTGACCCACCCTTGTCCTTGAGAACTAGAAGCAGAGAGAGTTTATTGAGGACTCTGCAGCTTTGGAATAACATAAAGGCTAATTTATAATGAAAACAGCTTCACATGACACGTTTTGTGTTAATAGGACAATTCCTCATGCTTCCGTCTGGTATTTACTTTGGGTTTGCTTTTATAACTCAAATAGACCATTAGAAAGTAAGGCAAAGTATCTTGTTTCATTAAGAAGCATATCATATTTGTTAAGAAATGAGCTCATAAACCAGAAATGCATGCAAGACCCCACCAATGCAATTGGAATTAGATGGCTGATACTCCATTAATAATCAGTGCCTCAAAGTTGAAATCTGATTATGACACATGTCCCTGAGTTTGGTGAGATGGCTTCTCCTGATTAACATGTTTTTCACAGAAAGACCACAGAATAAGAGCCTTTTCCTTAATAAACCACCAGGAAAGAATATTGTCAGAGGAAATATGGACCACAATCCTACCCACATCTGGGGAGAAAAAAGGATTTTGATAGGTCATTATTTAAATTTTAGGAAAACCTCACTTTAATTGACAACTGCCTAGTAAAAATTGCAGTGATAGAATGGATAGTATTTGCTGAATGTATATGTTTGTCAGACCCTGGAATTGAGTGTTATCTAAAAAAATCCCATTTAATACACACTGTTTCTATGATGGAAGGACCAGTATTGTTTTGTTAGGGGAAATGAGGTCTCATTAAGTGGAAAAGTCATTTACAGTTCCAAGTCCAAATCTGACCTCACATTCTGCACTCTGAAAGAGTAAAGCTTTTTTCCAATAGCTCATTATTTGTCATAAACATTCACTTAACAAATATTTGAGGGTGGGTTGAAATACATACTCTGACAAGTGTTTGTAACCTCTCCCCACCCTCAAACTCATGTCAGTCCGTGAGTCCTGCTACTGCTTCAGGTAGGGTATTTCATTTCTTTTGCTGAATCAGAGTTAACAGTCACAAAATTAAAATTGATGGAGTTATGGGAGGTGATCAGATAATGAAGAGCTGACTGAAGAGTCTAGAATTGGGATTACTTTATGGACTAAGTTGAGGAAATGTTTGGGATGATTGCCATGGTACAGGGTACTTTGGAACATACATCTGTTAAATATTGTGACTGAGAAAAGTGAGAACAAAGAAAATAAAATTTTGCTGTGCTGTGGATTATGAATATGCATATATATCGGTGCTCTGTAATCTCTAAGACTTAATGAGAGCTGCCTTTACATTCTTTAATGTTGCTGGATTTAATTCTTAGGGAATGAACATATGAAAGTTTCTCATGGATACTCACATAAGTATGAAAACCAGTTTTTTTTTTTAATAAAACAAAGTCCAATAGAATAATTTCCCTTATTGGGACATAATATTATACTCTTTGCTCTAATAACTGGAGACATATTTTGGGGGTGATATTTTCTTTCTGAAACTCTGTTCCACTCCTTGATATGGTAAGGATTACAGTTTTAATTGATCAATTTATCATGCTTATTCACACACATTTCCTGCTATTTTCCCTGATATCCAACCTCTTCCAACCAGTCACTCTCATGACTTACAGATTTATGTTTACCATCTTCTTTTCATTATTAAAGAGATCATATGATATTGTAGAGAGTAACATATCCTCCCTTTCATCCTTTCAGCCATATGTCCATTTCCTTCACATATCCATTTTTCAATTAACATCTATTGAATAAATTACTGTACACCAGGGCCTCTGCTGCTATAAGATATGCAACCATAAACATATTAAAGCATTACAGCTTAGTAGGGGAAACTGATTCATGTAAATATAACACATTTGTGATAAGTGTGATATTAGAAATGCAAAGATACAGAAGTAGTAAAATGAAGGGACTGATTAATCTTGAAGGAAAGGGAGACCTAAAGATCTTAGTTGTGTTTCCTGAGCTGAATTTTTAAAATAAATAAAATAGAAATTGGCAAACTATTCAAGTAGGGGTAACAGTCCAGGAAGAAGTAGGAGGAGCAGCGAATTTAAATATATCAGTCAGTTCAGTTGCTCAGTTGTGTCCAACTTTTTGTGATCCCATGGACTGCAGCATGCCAGGCTTCCCTGTACATCGCTAATTCCCGGAACTTGATCAAACTCATGTCCATGCTATCCAACCATCTTGTCCTTTGTCATTCCCTTCTCCTCCTGCCTTCAATCTTTCCCAGCTTCTGGGTCTTTCCCAATGAGTCGGTATTTCACATCAGGTAGCCAGAATATTGGAGCTTCAGCTTCAATTAAATATATATCTAATCGAAAATGAATTTTTCAAATGCTTAAAGGGAAATAGAAGCTTGAGATTAATATATTTGTGAATGTATTTGTTAACATTTGGTCAAATCTGTGAACAATAATTTTAGCATTTTGTTGTTCAGTTGCTAAGTCATGTCTGACTCCTTGTGACCCCATGGACTGCAGCAAGGCAGGCTCCCTTGTCCTTCTCTATCTCCTGGAGTTTGCTCAAATTCATGTCCATTGAGTCAGTGATGCTATCCAACCATCTCATCCTCTGCAGTCCACTTCTTTTCTTGCCTTCAATCTTTGCCAGCATCAACGTCTTTTACAATGAGTTTGTTCTTTGCATCAGGTAGGCAAAGTATTGGAGCTTCAGCCTCTGTCCTGCCAATGAATACTCAGGGTTGATTTCTTTTAGGATTGACTGGTTTGATCTCCTTGCAATCCAAGGGACTCTCAAGAGTCTTCTCAAACAACACAATTCAAAAGCATCAATTCCACAGCACTCAGCCTTCTTTATGGTTCAACGTTTACATCCATACATGACTATGGAAAAACTGTAGCCTAAGCAGACCTTTGTTGGCAAAGTGGCATCTCTGCTTTTTAATGCTCTCTCTAGGTTTGTCATAGTTTTCCTTCGAAGGAGCAAGCATCTTTTAATTTCATGGCTGCAGTCACCATCCCCAGTGATTCTGAAGCCTTAGAAAATAAAATATGTCACTGCTTCCACTTTCCCCCCTTCTTTTTGTGATAATTGTAGCATTATTTTCAAACAAAACCCCTAAATGGAGGAAAATTGTTATTTTAATTTGAAAATTAGCATCATCTTCTCCACTTCATTTTGAAGCGATTGATTTGAAAAATCGTTTCTCCAGTTGTCTTGTTGCCTGGGGTAGATGAGTCACACATTCCTCCCTAGACTCTTCTCTTAATGTAGTGTCCATTCTCTGGTTTAAGGTGAGAATTGTATCTTCTAAATGGCTCATAATTAGTGCTTAGCCTCAGTTCTGCCCTCCTTTTCTGCATAAGACCTCGAGGTTAAACTTGTTTTCTCTCTCCCATTTCCAGACTTCAGCAAAGCCTAGTTGTTCATGGTCCTCAGGAGGGACATTGCTAGGAAATGGGCTCTTCTTTTATGCCCAGGACAGGTACTGTGCTGTGCAAATAGCCACTACAGGATAGCATACCAACTGCCTGGCTAATAACTTTGAACTCTAAGGATGCTGTAAGCCTGGATAAGCAATACTTTTTTTATGATACAAATGACTTTTTGCCTTAGCTGTATAACACATTGTTTCCCACCTGAGACTTTTCTTATCTGGGACCAGGAGTTGGCAAAAGAAAACTGAGGAAAAGAAGAAACTTTAGTGGGCTCCTGTGTGCTCTCTATGTGTGAACTCTTAGCCCTGAGTAATGGAAGGTTAATACTTTTGTCCTAATGGCTATGTTTTAGAATGTGTTACAAAATCACCTGTGGAAAGGAATTTCTAAAAGATCAGTTAAAAGGATGCAGACATGCAGATGGGGAACATGAAGAAGAGCTAATGGAGGGAGATCAGGAATGTATGGAGTTTAAAAAAAAAAGGAAATTAAGGTCAGTTATCTTTAAGCTGCACTCCAGAGTTGAAGTTTAAGTAGGAGGGAAGGGAGAATGTTTTCTATAGTTAGGAGTCATAAAAGTAGCAGTAATGGTCCAGAATTAGGCACATTTAGGTAAGGCAAGAAGTAAGCATTGAGCATGAAGGTATCTGAGTCATCCTAATTAGAACTGTTTTAAAATAGGACAACTAAAATACTGATGGGATTAACCTTTATAATCATGCTGCCAAGAGGAGGAGGAGAATTAACCCCAAGACAAATTCCAACACAGGCTTTTCCTTGAAGCCCTACTGTCCAGTCTGCAGTCTCCCTGGGCTCTTTAATATCTGTCTTATCCTTCTCTGCTTATACCTCTGCTTTTTCTGTGTGCTTTATTCTCTAAAACTTGGGCAACCCAATCTTATGCACCAAAATCTACCCTGATGCTCTATACAGATTCATCTAACAAATCATTTCTTGTAAAAATCATTCCTAATGTTTCTAGAATTCTCTGTGGCTTGAATGTATCGCAATAAGTCTAAATTGACTCTATTCCTAACTATCTGTTTTAATGGATCATTTATCCGAATTGGAGAGCTATTAGGACCTGCATGATGCCATCATCATGAATCTTAAGGACTTAAGTACTTTTGTGCATGCTCAGTCACTTCAGTTGTGTCCAACTCTATGCAACCCTATGGACTGTAGCCCGCCAAGTTCCTCTCTGTTCATGAAATTCTCCAGGCAAGTATACTGAAGTGGGTTGGCATGCCTTCCTTCAGGGGATCTGCCTGACTTAGAGATCAAACCCACATCTCCTGCACTGCAGGTGAATTCTTTACCCACTAAGCCACCTCAGAAAAGAAAATACATATAATCCACCTACAATGGTCTTGAGTCCAAAATAGAAGCTCTCTATATTTGTGATTTTGATTACACAATGAATCAGGTAGGAGAATATATAGTAATTGCTATCACTATAGTCTATTTCTGGAAACATATATAAAGCAATTTTCTGTCAGTATATGCAAAGAAGCATAATCTTGTTGTAAATTACTATTAAAAATAATAGACTTGTTTCTTTCCAATTGAATGGCACAGATTTTGAGCTTCTTCCTTCCCTATTTTACTCTTCCTAAAGCTTTTAAAGAGAGAATATGTAGGGGCTAGGAGAAGAAAAATATTAATTGTTAATGCACATGAAAGAATGGCTTGTTTTCAACTAGAGCTTCAAATGAATTTTACAGTGTTCCAGTTACTTTCTGTTTTTTCCCTAAATGATAGATAACACAGAGTGATTCTCTTTGTGCTCTTGGTCTTTTTCTCTCATATCACTCATATTTTTATATACCTAAGTTAGTGATTGTGACAACTGTGCAATTTGTTTTCATTTGCCAGAACTTTATTTATCATTTCAATAAAATATTTTATTATGCACACACTTGTGAGCATATTTTGGTGTATGTGCATTTATATGTACATATACAGGTACATACACAAACACATCAGGCAACACCCAGAACCATTTCTCCCTCATATGCCTGCTCCATCATCCAAATGTTCAACGTATTCCTAATGTTATAGCTGTCAATTTCCTCCTTCTATGTCCAAGAAGTTTTAAGTAACTTGAAAATATTTTTGAATCATATTTTTCTCTTTTTCTATAAGAAAAATATGGATTTTATAACTAATCTCAATTCTGTTTTTTTAAAATATAGTGTTTGTGGGGAATAATGCTTGCCTAATCATTTGGTGCAGTTTTGTGAATTCCAATATTTGAGTAGCCTGCTTTGTGACTAACACTGTACTGGATGCTGGGGAGATAATGATGAATTAGTTATGAGATTCCTGCCTTCACAGAGGTTAAACTTTTGTGGAAATGAGTTTCATTATACTTTTCATCAGCACTCTATGGGAAATAGACAGGACACTGTGAAATACATAGGCACATCTAAACTAACCTAGAGCAGGTTACTGGAAGAATTCACGAGACCTGTTATGCATAGTGTGAGCTGAGCAGAAAAAATGGGTCCAAGTCATTTCAGCAGACAGAATTGCCCGTGCAAAGGCTTTCGGGCACCAAGAGCATGACTGAGGCAGGCAGGATGGGCAGGGAAATGAAACTAGGGAGATAGATGGAACCAGACTGCATGGCTGGAGGCTGTGCTAGGGATTTCAGGAAATTATCACATAACTTTAAATAGGAGAATGAGATCTTCAGTCTGCACTCTGAAAAAGATGGTTCCAGCTTCACTATGAAGAACAGGACGAGGAGAGGAGAGGTGCTAGTAGGTGAGAGTCTCTGCAGTTGATGTGCCTGGGTTTGAATCTGCTATTTGTCAACTCTATCAGTTTAGGAAAGTTTGTTAATCTTTCTAACCTTCAGTTTTCTGATTTATATAATGGACATAATGCCAAATTATGAGCATTGCTCTGAGAACCTAATTTGATAATTAATATAAAGTTTTAGCATAGCCTCGGGTGGTGTTCAGTCACTAAGCTGTATCTGACTCTTTGCAACCCCATGGACTGCAGCATGTCAGGTTCCCCTGTCCTTCACCATCTCTCAAAGTGTGCTCAGATTCATGTCCATTGAGTCAGTGATGCTATCTATGTCATCCTTTGCCACCCACTTCTCCTTTTGCCTTCAGTTTTTCCCATCATCAAAGTCTTTTCTGGTACATACTGTTAACAATGAAAAAGTAGGTAGTGACTTTGACTAGGGAGGTAGGGGTGAGGGTGGAGAGTAGAAGTCCTACAATTCTTAAAAGACAGTATTCCTAGGACTTGGTTATTAGCTAGGTGTAGGGGCAGAGAGGAGTGAAAGACTCAAGGGTTGCCAGTTTTGGCAAAAAGCAGGAAAGTGAATGTGAAAGTTGCTCAGTCATGTCCAATTCTTTGCAACCCCATGGACCATACATAGAGTCCATGAGATTCTTCAGGCCATAATACTGGAGTGGGTAGCCTTTCCCTTCGCGAGAGGATCTTCCCAATCCATGAATCAAACTAGGGTCTCCTGCATTGCAGGCAGATTCTTTACCAACTGAGCTATCAGGGAAGGCCTAAAATGCAGGATCCTCAGATAAATTTTAATTTAAGATAGTATTTTTGAATATAAGGAAATACCACATGGGACATATTTATATTAAAATAATTGTTTATTATAAATTAAAATTTAGCTGAATATCCTGTGTTTGATCTGGTTATCCTACTAAAGATGTCTCAGGGTTCTAGCTGAAGCAGTGGTGCTATTTGCTGAAAAGGAGATGATCAAAGGAAGGACCAGTCTTTAGTGCAAAGATTATGAATTGTAGGTGCCAGGAATACACCCAAGTACAACGTCAATTATTTGCTCAGCCTTTCTTTGGTCATAATTGACATACTGGTAAAGAACAGCTATGGAGAAGGCAATGGCACCCCACGCCAGTACTCTTGCCTGGAAAATCCCATGGACAGAGGAAGCTGGTAGGCTGCAGTCCATGGGGTCGTTAAGAGTTGGGCACAACTTCACTTTTACTTTCACTTTTCATTTTCATGCATTGGAGAAGGAAATGGCAACCCACTCCAGTGTTCTTGCCTGGAGAATCCCAGGGACAGAAGAGCCTAGTGGGCTGCCATCTATGGGGTTGCACAGGGTCGGACACAACTGAAGCAACTTAGAAGCAGCAGCAGCAAAGAACAGCTATAACCACATTTGTGCAGGAAATTGGAGAAGGCGATGGCACCCTACTCCAGTACTCTTGCCTGGAAATTCCCATGGACGGAGGAGGAGCCTGGTGGGCTGCAGTCCATGGGGTCGCAAAGAGTCGGACATGACTGAGTGACTTCACTTTCACTTTTCACTTTCGTGCATTGGAGACAGAAGTGACAACCCACTCCAGTGTTCTTGCCTGGAGAATCCCAGGGACGGGGGAGCCTGGTGGGCTGCCGTCTATGGGGTTGCACAGAGTCAGACACGACTGAAGCGAGTTAGCAGCAGCAGCTGTACAGGAAATTAGATAGTGTTGTGGTAGAGTGTTCAGTTTTTCAGTGTAATCAAAACATTACTTTTTTAAGAATAAAGCTGGATAGAAAGTATAATAAAAACTTTTCATTTCTTTATTTCCAGGCTTTTATATTTCTCCAGGCAATGCCACTGGCTGCCTGCCATGTTCGTGCCACACCACTGGTGCAGTTAATCACATCTGTAATAGCTTGACTGGTCAGTGTGTTTGTCAAGATGCTTCCATTGCTGGAGAAAGTTGTGACTATTGTAAAGATCTTTACTTTGGATTTGATTCTCTAACTGGGAGGTAAGTACTTACAAGAATTAATAATCAGATATTTTTGCTAAATTGTATTTGCAATTACTAACAGAAATTATTTGGCCATATATTTTGTAAGAAGCAATATTTTCTGTCCTCCTTAGTTTGCTAATATATTCTTCATTCCTGGGTTGGGAAGATCCCCTGATGAAGGGAATGGCTTTCCACTCCAATATTCTTACCTGAAGATTCCATGGATAGGGGAGCCTGGTGGCCTACATACAGTCCACGAGATGGCAGAGAGTCAGACAGAACTGAGCAACTGAACATGCAGAGTTATCGTTCCAGATTTCCTAGAGATTGAGTGTATAGGTTGTTATACATTGATAAATGTGCCCAGTGTTAGGGCCTGGGGATATTTAATAAGATAAAATACTTTTTTTGCAAAGAACTCAAAATTTGGATGTGAAGGAAGGTAAAGAAATATCCATAGCACAAAATACACACACACGCACACACACACACAAGCTAGGATAGGTAGCATGTGTGTGTGTATATACTTTGTTCTACATGGACCCTGAATTTATTACAGCATTCTTTTATGTTCCTTTTGCCTTTTTAATTTAGATTTAAAGACTAGAAGATGAGAAACATCTTTGAATTCAGTGATAAGATTTTTTTCCAGTGTGTAAAGTAACTTGTGAAAGTAAATTAGCCCCTTTTCAAAGTTATACTGTCTTTAATGTTCTACCTCTTACTTCCTATATATCTATGAGCATTTGCTTTCATGCAAATGTTTTCATTTTTGAAAGTGTGCTGGAATGCCAGTTCCATATCTGTGTTTTTGGGTCTGGTCAGATTATAAATTTGTCCACTATTGGGACTATATCCATGAATTCTCTGACATTCCTATCCCCAAGAAACTAATGTTGTGTCTGCATATACCAGTCAAATCTATTTCTCATTATGTGTGTGTTTAAAAGTATGAATGCTAATTATTCAAGGATTGGGAGATTACTTTTTTACCTTATTGTCCCCTTGCTACCTGCCTTTTGACTGTTACACTCCTCATTAACACCTCAATTAGACTGTGGACAGGGTGACACGGTAAATTATTTAAAAAGAACTCAAACTATTTCATTTGTCTTTCTACTAAAATTCAATTTAATTAAAAAACATTAACATATTCCATAAGATATTTATTAAAACACTTTTAAGTTCTTATTACGTATCTTGTGTTTCAATGCATGCTGTTCGACTTCTGGAATATCATTGAAATATCATCTTGGTTAGTCTGAGAGCATTACTACTCTTCTCTACAAATACGAAATCTCTCTGAAAGAGTGTATAAAATGCATGATGGTACAGTAAGTGCTAAATAAAAAGTCTAACTTTTTATTAATGATCTTGGTAGTAAAATCAGGGCCAGTGATTACACCTCTTACCCCTCTCCATTATTTTTGTTGAATGACCATCTCACAAATTCCCCAGTTGGAACTCTGGGGTCAGTTCATTTCACCCCTGGCCACCTCTGTCTTTAGAATTCCCATCTTTTCCATAGTCTTTCTGACAGCACTTTATTACCAAGAGAAAAATATCTTCGCCGTCAGCTGTTGTCCTTGGGCTACTCATGCCCATCTGTGACATTTTGTGCCAGTCTCTTACCTATTTTCCGGCTACTGATCTCCCTGTTATTCCTGCTAGTGTCACCAAACCACTACTTAATGACCAAGAGGTGTATAATTATCTTGGCTTTTTCACATAACTTTCTTTAAGTGAAATCTCATTCCCTTCATGATATCACTTCTCATGCCCTTCAATGTTTTAAAATTCAGTCTGACTTTACTCCATTCTGCTTCCTGCTCATTTATCTACCCATCCCACTCCCCACCCCAATCTTATCCAGGACCAAGAATCACTTACAGATAGTACTCTATCACCTGCCACTCTTCAGCAGAACTGGCTAACACTGGAATTGGGCTCCCTGGGTTAAAAGCTGGCTTGAAATGTTAACCTAAATTAATGAGAAATAGAAAGAGCCAGAAGAATAGGTATAAAATACATCATCATCATCACAACAACTACATTATTAGAAGGTGCCGAGGTTAAAATTAGGAAAGCACGCAGAAATCATTAAAAGAAAAGAGATAGTTGCAGGTTGGAGTCTAGGAGATAGAGCCAACATTTGAAAATTGTTGGGTGGATTTTATAATTGTGGGCTTTATAATTGTCACGATGGTCATAGAGTAAAAGATTCAGATTAAGTGTGTATTCAAAGCAAAAAGACTTATGACAAGTGTGTATAAATGCAATTGTATATTTTTACATAGTCAGTTCAGTTCAATAGCTCAGTTGTGTCTGACTCTTTGCAACCACATGAGCTGCATCATGCCAGGCCTCCCTGTCCATCACCAATTCCCGGAACCCATGTCCATTGAGTTGGTGGTGCCATCCAACCATCCCATCCTCTGTCGTCCCTTTTCATGTTAGATGACTTATACTGAGTGAAGTAAGGAAGTACACACAAACACATATACATACACATACCCAATATCTACTTTATCCATTCATTCACTGGTGGACACTTAGGTTGTTTCCCTATCTTGGCTATTGTGAATAATGCTGAAGTGATCTTGGAGGTGCAGATATCTCTTCAAGATCCTGATTTTATTTCCTTTGGATATACTCCCAGAATTGAGATTGCTAGAATCATAGGATAGTCCTATTTTTAGTTTTCTAAGGTCCCATCACTTCATGGGAAATAGATGGGGAAACAGTGGAAGCAGTGTCAGACTTTATTTTTGGGGGCTCCAAAATCACTGCTGATAGTGACTGCAGCCATGAAATTAAAAGACGCTTACTCCTTGGAAGAAAAGCTATGACCAACCTAGATAGTATGTTCAAAAGCAGAGACATTACTTTGCCGACTAAGGTCCGTCTAGTCAAGGCTATGGTTTTTCCTGTGGTCACGTATGGATGTGAGAGTTGGACTGTGAAGAAGGCTGAGTGCCGAAGAATTGATGCTTTTGAACTGTGGTGTTGGGGAAGACTCTTGGGAGTCCCTTGGACTGCAAGGAGATCCAACCAGTCCATTCTGAAGGAGATCAACCCTGGGATTTCTTTGGAAGGAATGATGCTCAAGCTGAAACTCCAGTACTTTGGCCACCTCATGCGAAGAGTTGACTCATTGGCAAAGACTCTGATGCTGGGAGGGATTGGGGGCAGGAGGAGAAGGGGATGACCGAGGATGAGATGGCTGGATGGCATCACGGACTCGATGGACATGAGTCTGAATGAACTCCGGGAAATGGTGATGAACAGGGAGGCCTGGTGTGCTGCGATTCATGGGGTCACGAAGAGTCAGACACGACTAAGCGACTGAACTGAACTGAAGGACCTTTCATACTGTTTTTCATAGTGGCTGTACCAACTTACATTCTCACCGATAGTATGAGGGGTTCCCTTTTGTCCACATCCTCACCAAAACCGAGCCTTTGTGTTTTTGGTAATAGCCATTCTAAGGAATCTGAAGTGATATTTCATCGTGGTTTTGATTTGCATTTCCCTGGTGATCAGTGGTTTTAAGCAGCTTTTAATGTATCTGTTGGCCACCTCATGTCTTCTTTGGAGAAATATCTATAAATATCCTTTGCTCATTTTTTGAAAATTAGAGGATTTTTTCCCCTATTGAGTTGCATGAGTTTCTTATAAATTTTTAATATTAACCCCTTATCAGATAGATAGTTCACAAATATTTTCTCATATTCTGTAGGTTGTCTTTTCACTCTGTTGGTAATTTCATTTGCTGTGTAAAAGGTTTTTGGTTCATCTCTTGTTGGTTTTTTGCCCAAGCATTGGTGTCATAGCCACAAAATTATTGTCCAGACCCATGCTAAGAAGCTTTCCCCCTGTTTTCATCTAATAGTTTTAGTTTCTGATATTATCTTTAAGTTTTTAACCCATTTTGAGTTGATTTTTATATATGGTCATTTTAAGGGTCCAATTTCATTCTTCTACCCGTGAATATTCAGTTTTGCCAGCACCATTGGTTGAAGAGAATACACTTTCCTCATTTTGTGTTCCTGATACTCTTTTTGACAATCAGTTGACTGATATGTGTGGGTTTGTTTCTGGGTTGTCTATTCTACTCCATTAGTCTATGTGTCTGCTTTTAATGCCAGGGCCATACCATTTTGATTATGATAACTTTGTAGTATTTTCTGAAATCATGATGTCTGATGCTTCCAGTATGGTTACTATTGTTGAACTC
Source organism: Cephalophus harveyi (assembly GCA_006410635.1). NCBI lineage: Eukaryota > Metazoa > Chordata > Mammalia > Artiodactyla > Bovidae > Cephalophus > Cephalophus harveyi. The sequence continues at coordinate 259,113 of SJYT01055670.1, forward strand.
ATAGTTTGCAACTTAAAATAACTGTAGGACTTTCTATTACCTAAGGAAGACCAGAAAAGCTGTACAGTTGACTCACTTCATCTTCAGATAATGACAAGGGAATTAGCCTCATGCAGTATATTTAAAGGATCAATTAAAGATGAAAGAAAATTAATTTATAATTGCTTCTTATGACTCATGGTTTTCCAGTGAGCCAATAATATTTCTTCTCCTTTTTAAAAAAATAATCTTTTCCTTTGGCTGCCATGATTCTGTTTTTCTGAATTGTTTTATATTTCTGTTTCAAACTGCTGCTGCTGCTGCTGCTGTTGCTTCAGTCGTGTCTGACTCTGTGCGACCCCATAGACAGCAGCCTACCAGGCTCCCCTGTCCCTGGGATTCTCCAAACAACAACACTGGAGTGGGTTGCCATTTCCTTCTCCACTGTTTCTAACTAGTCCTCTTTAATCTGACCCTTCAAATTACGTATCAACATTTATGATTTCAATCATTGCATGCATGTACATGACTCTCAAATATATTATCATCTCTCCAGATCTTTACAATGGTCTCTAGGCCTATGGCCAGTTGTCTCTCTGAATTTTAAATTTGCATGCCCCTCATCCATCCCATTCCTAATGTATCCAACACCAAGAAAATTCTCACTTGTATTACTCTAATCACCTCCACCATTTTTTTAAAAGTCTCATGCCATTATCATCTTAGTGAAAGGGATATAAATCTTAAAAAACTATTCAAGTCCACACTACCCATGTGTGAATGGGGCTCAGGATGCTCTCAGATTAGGCAGGGTTGACTCTGATATTGAGCATTGGCTGCTACTGGAAAGAACTATTAAAAGCAAAAACCACTGTGGATAATGTGAGGTGAGGTGAGGTGAAGTCGCTCAGTCGTGTCCGACTCTTTGCGATCCATCCATGGGATTCTCCAGGCAAGAATACTGGAGTGGATTGCCATTTCCTTCTCCAGGGGATCTTCCCGACCCAGGGATCGAACCCGGGTCTCCCGCATTGGAGGCAGATGCTTTAACCTCTGAGCCACCAGGGAAGCCCTGTAGCTTCTCTGAAATAAACAGAAAGAATAAAACCTCCCTTGACCACACAGGGCCCAAGGAAATCTGCAGGATTTGTGCCTTGTTAAATCAGTTACATAGAATGTCCCTGTCTAGAGCTGACCCTTCTATTCCACTGTTGAATTCTACTGTCATGTTTCATTTTAACATTGATGACTGTTAAAGAAGAAATCCTCTAGCACAGAAGGTCATAGAGAAAGATGTTTCAAAATATGACTGTGAGAATTGCTTGAGTTTATACTTTCGCTCATCATTGAGAAGAAAAAAATGGATTTTATTATTTTTATGTTTTCCATTCCTTTCCTGAATGATATTGAAATCTCTTTGTTGACTTCTGGTTGTTCTTGTGTGTGTGTGTGTGTGTGTGTGTGTGTGTGTGTGTGTGCGTGTGTGTATACAAAGTAACACTGACTATTTTGAAAATGTGTGTGAAGATGTCTAAAACATATGAGATTCCATCTAGTATTAGGAATTTTTGTTTCCTGAGGGAAACACTCATTGTTTAAATATATACAGACACACAGAACAGAGGAATAACTATTGTGACCTGATGTTAAAGTTTTTAAAAAATAATCATCTAATTTGAATGTACTTTGAGTCAGGCACTGTGTTAGGTACCTAAAAGTATAAATTTTTTTCATTAATTTCCAAAAGTCTGCAAAGATTATAAGTATTTTATTGTTAAGGAGAAGATACAAGTATCACTGTATCTCTTCACTGATTTTGAAAATAAATTGACTTTCTCATCTGCTTTTTCCATGTGTTTATTTAGCCCCTCCATGAAATCCACACATATACTGTTATCTTACCCTACTCTGCTCTTTGTTGTGCTTGACTATGTTTGCTATATTTTTCTCTTGGCTTATTTTGTACATTTTTTCTACTACTCCCAAGAGCAAAAATAAGTAAAATAGGCCCTTAACCTAAGCTACAACAACAATGACACCAATGCACCAAACACATAGTAACAGGCTGGAAAATCATTTCCCTATCTTCATCCAAGTAGTTCATTCTTCAGAAGTTCCCCATCACAAAAAGGAGGCATGTATTTTAGAAAGCTGATCCAAGTGCAAAAATCGCTCCATTTGCCTTTGACACATAAAGCAAACATGATTTGATCAGTATTGAAAACAATGAAGCAAAGAAACCTGCTCAATGAAAAATCAATAAAGCAAAATGAAAAAGTATATCATATGTTTCTAAACAAAAAGTGAGACAAGAAAGGGCCACATTCAGTTTGTCTCGGTGGGTAGTTGAGAGCCATATGTGACGCAGTGCACTCCTGGCCCCGTCATCAAGGTGACCTGTGACTATGGGTTCTCTTTCCTAGAGCTCACAAGACGATCCAGTTCCTCTGGGCATCACCATTTCCATCCACACCTCACAGTCCCCCACAGGTTTCTTCCCTAATAACCTCTTTTGTCTCTATGTATTCTTTGCATGTCATCTTTTTTATTTTTAAATGTAAAGAACTAGAAGTATCACTACTTTGTCTCTTACTGACCAACCGAAATACAATGAACCATGATTTCTCTCAGATGGGAGAGAACTGAGCTCTAGAGTGGCCAGGGAATCAAAAGGGTTAGACTTCTAAAATGTAAAGTAAAATTCTTCTGTGACCAGATTACTTTTGGTTTTGCTACACAAGCTCTCCATTTCAACACTAAGTCATAGATTTGGTCAAGTCTTCTGATCACATGTGTATTTCCAGGGCGTCTTTTTTTTTTTTCCAGGGCATCTTAATTGGTCTTTTCTTTGAGAACAAGATCAATGACTTCAAAGGGAAGCAGATCGCTTTCTTGTTCAGTTATTTCCTTTCGGGGTATCATACTGGAACGTGGGCAAACGTGCCTCACCGATTCATGGTCCTCAGTGACTCTTTGTTGGACAGCTAGCTGTTGTCTAGAGTGACAGGGTAAAAGGACCACATGCCTGTAAGCATCCAGCCATCTAGCCAGGGCTCACTCACAAACTGGTGGATGAATTCCCAGAAAAAAAAACAGAATGGTGATGGGACACGTGATACCTCTTCTTGGAACTGCCACAAAGTTACTTTTGCCTTAGTCTATTAGTCAAAGCAAGTCACAGGCCAACACGTATTTAGGAGAAGAGAGATAAATTCTACTTTTTTTAGATTCTACTATTTGATGGAAGGAATTGCACAGTTAGTTGCAAAAGACCTGCATAAAAAGAGAGGTGAAGAATTGTGATCATTTTTGCAATCTACCATGGCCAATAAATGATGTATTTTCCTTTAATGCAGATTCTGTGTGGCTCCTTAAGAGATGTCAGTTTTTATAAATCGGTAGCATTCATTCAGTGTGGTATTATAGGAAAAGTTCAGTAATGGGCAACGAGATATTTAGGTTCCAATTATAGCTTTTGTACTAGACTAGGTATATTCATATCCTATTTTGTGTTCTGTGTACTCAGTCGCTCAGTTGTGCCTGACTCTTTGCAACCCTATGGGCTCGCAGTCTCCTCTGTCCATGGGATTTCCCAGGCAAGAATATGGAGTGGTTTACCATTTCTCCCTCCAGGGGATCTCCCCTACCCAGGCTCATTTCCTATTACTGTTATGATAATTATTTACCACAAATGTAGTGGTGTAAAACAATATGAATTTATTATATTCCATGGAAGTCAGGAGTTCCAAGTTAGTTTCACTGGGCCAAAATCAAGGTATCAACAAGCCTATGTTTATTTTGGACAGCAGGAAAAGATCCACTTCCTTGCTTTTCCAAGGAAGACACCACCCAGATTCCTTAGCTCTTGGCTCCATTCTTTACCACTCTGTCTTCTCCAGTCTCCACTTGGGTTCTTACATCCTTTCTCTGATGCTCAAATTCTTGCCTTCCTTCTTGTGATTATATTAGACGTCTTCTGATAATCCAGGGTCATCTCTTCATCTCAAATCTGCCAAGTTTCTTGTGCCAAGTAAGCTAGCATACCCACCACAAATTCTGGACATTAGGACTTTGACTTTGTTGGGGGTCATAATTCAATCCACTATACCAGAGATAGAAAACCGTGGCCTGTGGACTAGATCTGGCCTGTCACCTGTTTATGGAAATAAAATTGTATTGGAACACAGTAATATTCAACCTTCACATACTCTCTCTGACTGCTGTCACACAAGTAAAGCAGAACTGGGTTACACCAGAGGTCATTTGGCCACAAAGCTTAAAATATTTAGTATAGTTCTCTTAGATAAAAATTTCTGACTCTATAACCAGAGTCACTGTCACCCTGAGCAAGTTACTTAATCTCACCAAGTCTCATAGAATCATCTCTACAGACTCAGAAAGAAGCTTAAAAGTAACTTTGGTTAAACAATACCCTATACATTTCTGTACACAAGTCACCTTTAAGATTAACCTGTCATTCAGCTTCTGCTGAAAACATGGGACTAAAAAGAGTTTATTGTCTCATGACACAGCTCTTGTTTATTTCAAACAACTCTAATCTGAGAAGGATAGAAATCTTATTCTTCATATTAAGCAAAAATTTCCTTCCTGTGATTTTCTCACCTGGTCTTATTTCTGCCTCTGGGGTCACAGAAGTAGCATGCTTGCTTCTCTTAAGAGTGCTTTAAGAATTTTAATCTACATTGAGACCTCAAAGTTATTATATATAATGAGGAAGTTAAAGAAAGGAAGACTAGAGCTTCTAGACGTAAATGTGTGAATACTGTTATTACAGTGAGTCTTCTGGGGTTTCTTTCTTTGATATGTCTGGAGTTGGTGACCAGTGTGTCAGATGCAGTCTACAGTCCCTGTGATACGGTGCAGCACCGGCAAAGGAGGGACTGCCAGGCACCATAGCAAGCTCTTCTCTGGATGACAAGAATGTCCTCACCCTGGACTCAGCTGGCACTGTTGTCTGGATGCAAGGGAGTCGCTGCCCAAGTCCAGCTCTTATGAACCCCTTTATTTGTAGGAAGGCTTCACTAGGGAGGGTACACTGAACACTGTTGACCTCCTGCTTCTTGATGAGGCAGTACCACTCACTTCCTCTCCAGTAAATCATGTGAGTACGGCTTTTGGCTCACACACAGAGGATTTCCTAGCCCCAACCCCCTCTTATAATTCTGGTTGTCATTTCTAGGAGAATCTGATGTTACTAGTAGGCTGTGAGGAAAGGAAAACTAAGAACCTCAGACCACACAGCCACTGCAGAGATCGAATAAAATCTTACCCAGGGGAAAACCAAACTCCTCTCGAGGGCACTCGTGGGGTCCTGCACAAAAGAAGCCAGCAGAGAACTCTTCTGGCCTTAGGGAGTCAGAGTAGAAGGCCAGCCCTTAAAAGAGTGGCCCCTTCCTTGTGGAGAAGCTAGCAGAGGGAAAGCTATGCCAATCAGAAAGGCTCAAAAGAGTTAAATTGTTATTAAAGCTACGTGTCACATTCAGATTTATCTGTGGTGTCCTATGTCTAAAGTTTTCTAGTGCTTTATTCATTCTATTATTCAACAGTGTTTATCGAACACTTACTGGTTGCTAGTCTTTGTGTTAGGAAAAGATGGAAGAAAACTCTTTGTCCAATTTCCCCAGTTCATCTTGAAGCTTCTTTCTCTTCTATTCTTTAATAATCATTAATAATCCTTGTCTAAAATCCCTCAGCAATTGAATGTCTCTTCCTCTTTTGTCCTGTATATTAAATGATGACTACATTATCCACCATTTCAACAAATTAGAAAACTAGGAATAACTCCTGGCCCTTCTTCCCTTGTCCTTTCAATTTGTCCACCCTATCCTACTGATTTTATGTACTAAACATTTCTTAAATTTATCCTGCCCCTTCCCACCGTCAGCGTTGCACCTAATCTGGCAATATCTTACCTCTTTTCACTTTCCAGTGTTATCTGTCACCACCTTCCTATTCAGAATTTAAGTAAAAAATTTTTGAATTACTTAAAATTTCATACCCTCTCCTGCTGTGTCTTGTCTCTATCTTCCCCCCTCCCTGTTTGCCTGGCTTATTCCAATCCATCTTTTCATATTTAGCCTACACATCTCTAAGATTCCTCTCTATTACTTCTTTCCCATCCTTTTCCACCAAACTGCCCCTTCCTGTGTCCCCCCAAAGTCTGCATGCATCTTTGTTAATGCTCTCTCCACTTTTTATTTCTCATTAGACTGTGAGCTCCTTGAAAACAAGGACAGCTCTGTCTTCTTTTTCATCTTTATGTCCTGCTGCAATCCCGTAACATAGTTGGCCCTCAGTGAATATTATTGATGTTAGTCAATATCTTTAAATCAATCTGATGGTACCTTTGAGGCCCCAGACAGAAGAGAGTTCTCCAAAGAGAAACATCAGTAAAGTTATCTTTATCCTGGATCATATCCATGGACGCCCTCTTGTAGTCGCTCTTCTTCACATGATGAAGTTTCTGATAGGGAAATCCAGTATTGAAACACATCCCTTTCATTCATACTGATGTTTCTGAGTAGTAATAAGTAGGATAACTCCTTTTTTTTTTTTTTTTTAACTGTTTGCCCAAATGGAAGAGGCTCCTTAGAAAGGAAAATATATGAGGTTTGAGATTTAAGAGACTGAAGCCAATGAATTTCTTTCCCATTGAATTCAGCAAATGCTGGGGTAACATAAGGGCCCATGCAGAACTGTAATAGCACAGAGCTAGCAGACATTAGCAGTGCTTTCCTGCTATTTTGTTTACCATAATGAACTGGTCAATAAACATCACAAATTGTTTATCTATATAAATCTTGACAGATGACTCTTTATGAAATCCATTTAACAAGTGAGGTTTTCCCATAAGGATGAAAAATGAAGATTTTAAACAGATTGCGGGAGAAGCCCTAGCTGTACCAGGAGAGTCAGTGTAATAAAGGTTTCTTTATATTAATATTACAAAAACCATTTATCCTGACAAAATCAATATCACAATTCATCTTAGTTTGGTGTTTCTCTTTCTAAGCTTAAAATGTCTTTTTCTTTATTACACATAATTTGGTTTTAATAAATGTGAAATGTATTTCATTTAGGAGATGCTCTCGAGGAAGGATAACTTATAAAATGACATCAAACCTGTAGCTTATTTGCTAAGGAGTCTTGGAAATGTTTAAAATTATATTTGAGAGGCGGAGAAATTTACAGGAATCATTTTGCTTAAACTTTAATTACAAAATTATCCCCAGTGTCCTTTAGGCTAGAAACAACCTATAGTATTCAGAAAAGTCTCCCGTAAACTTCATCCAGGTAAAAATCTCTCTTACTAAAGTCAAGCAATTATAAGAAGCCAGAGAAGTTACATATAAAAAGATTTGGGATAAGAGACTGTGAAACCAGTAAGAGTCATATTTAGTTACTCAAAACACTACGTGGTTTCCTAAGAAGCAGTTTATTTATTCCATTTGGATTTGAAACTTAATATCCCATGGATATTGACAGAGCTGACTTGGAGTTAAGCGTGTAGCAGTTAGCGGGAAGAAAATAGATCTCCATCAAGGAAAGGAATTATACACTGGAAACTATTACTCTAAATGTACTGTATGGAAAATAAATGTGATTGTCTCATGAGTGAATGGTAATAAAAGCTGAAATACTCAAGAGACACTTATTCATGAGTGGTGTAGTGATATATATGTGCATTGAGAGAAGCTTGTCTCTTATTGTTTATGCTTACCGATATTATACTAACAGCCGACAAACAATATATTCTAAGTAATAGCATATAATGAAGTTAGGAGCAAATTAAATATTTTGTTGCTTCTGTAATTCCATTTTAATTTCCATGCATAATTTTCGTCAGCAGTAATACTTAAATAGGCTAAACAAGATATCTGTTTGAGATGGAATTCTGTCTACACATAAAGGACACACTGTAGTTGTTTGGAGGGGGAAAATGTACTCTTATCATGACATAAAAAGGGCAAACTGCAGTATAGTAGTTTTTGAGACAAACTGTACTTTATTTATTCCCAAGGTGATATTGGTCCATAAAACAAATTTGCAGCTTATTTAGCAGCCTTAGCTTTTATCAGCTTTTTTAAGGGTGTTGAATGATTACCCAGGAGATCACACGGTAAAAGTTGCAGTGAGATGAAGTAACTCTATCCATCCAGCATCTTTATTAGAAAATATAGGTGAAGCCATGCTGTTCATGTTGTTTTCAATGTGCCCTATGAAAAGCTCCCCTTTAAAGGTCGTGGTCTTCTTATGTGTGATGTTTTGCTTAATGATTCATGCTGTGCTAGGCAGTGCTCTGCTTAGTTGCTCAGTCATGTCTGACTCCTTGCAACCCCATGGAATATAGCCTGCCGGGCTCCTCAGTCCACGAGGATTCTCTAGGAAAGAATACTGGAGTGGGTTGCCATGCCCTTCTCTGGGGGATCTTCCCAACCCAGGGATGGAACCCAGGTCTCCCACATTGCAGGTAGATTCTTTACCATCTGAACCACCAGGGAAGCCCTAAGGCTTCATGGGGGTACCATCCCAATCTATGACATTAACATGCACTGAGTGAAAAATTCACTCTGAAGAAACAAGTCTTAGTTACTATTATGGTAAAGTGCCAAGACTGATTTTTACAATCAACTTTGAGTCCAAGAAATTTAAGTTGAAATGAAGCTCTTTCATTATGTTTGCATCGATAGCATCTTTTCATAGATCAGAATAATGCTCTATTCTCTCATCATTTTGGGTAAATGAGTTTAATACAAAAGTTAAAAATGATATATAACATATATAAGGCATCAGCAGTATTTGAACATATCTTCCTCAAACTGTTTTCTTAGCAAAATTTAATCTTTATAAAACTATATAATTTTGACTCTTTAAAAGACTATAGGATTACAAGACTTTTAGGGGGAGCAGTAATTATCACACCCAGTTTTCTATTTCACAGCTTGAGAGATACTTAAAGAGATAATTTTATGGGTGCACGTTCAGTTGCTCAGCCATGACCAGCTCTTTGCAATCCCATGAGCTATAGCCTGCAAGGCTCCTCTGTCCATGGGGTTCTCCAGAGAATACTGGAGTGGGTTGCCATTTCCTCCTCCAGGATGGGTATCGAATCTTAATTTTTAGTTGTTGGGAGAACTGCTTTTGTGAGGATGAGAAGTTTACAGTGTTCTTAACAGAGCAACTAGTATGCAAAATAAGCCACAAGATGTATCATTGCATATAAAAAAGCAATGTAACACTTTCTTGCTATTAATGTACAAAGAGAAGGCTTTGTAGAGATTTTATTGTGAATAGCATTTTTGATAAAGGCATCTTTCTGTTTTATTTTGTGTTTATTTAGCTGAAGAATCTTTTTCAATATACCGGCTAAAACAGACTATTTTATTCCACAGTGTTATCAATAGATGTAACATTTTCCATGGATTGCTAATCAAAGCGTTATTTTCTTTAATGGTTTATTTGTCTTATTTTCAGATGTCAGCCTTGCAATTGTCATCTCTCAGGAGCCTTAAATGAAAGCTGTCACTCGGTCACAGGCCAGTGTTTCTGTAAACGATTTGTTACTGGATCAAAGTGTGATACCTGTGTTCCTAATGCAAGCCATTTGGATATCAGCAACCCATTGGGCTGTAGCAAAAGTAAGTGAACTCTGGTCCATGTATGAGGCAACATCACACAGGGCAGTGTCTCATTAATTTCTTCATTGAGAACCCATCAGAAAGGCTTAGGTACAATGTGGAGAATTTAAGTGAGAAATGAAAAAAAAAAAAAAAAACACAATGAAATTTGGGTTCTTTGGCTTGATTGGAGCACTGAATATGGCAATTATCTGAGTAGTGGGAAATTTACACTGGTCTGTTGGAATGGTATTGCTAGCAAGGTGACTATAGTCTTGGTTTACCCCAGACTAAAGGTTTTCCCAGAATGTGAGACTTTCCACGTAAAATTTAGGATAGCATTGTGAAATCGATATGACTGGTTACCTTGCCACTTAAGAACATTTCCAGGTGATTTCTATAGGAAATGGAAGATTTATACTTATCTGTTGTGAGTTTTATGTCCTTCTATTCTCCCAGTTTTATGGACACTATGCAATGGCACCCCACTCCAGTACTCTTGCCTGGAAAATCCCATGGACAGAGGAGCCTGGTAGGCTGTAGCCCATGGGGTCGCTAAGAGTCGGACACGACTGAGCAACTTCACTTTCACTTTTCACTTTCCATTTTCATGCATTGGAGAAGGAAATGGGAACACACTCCAGTATTCTTGCTTGGTGAATCCCAGGGATGGGGGAGCCTGGTGGGCTGCCATCTATGGGGTCACACAGAGTCTGACATGACTAAAGTGACTTAGCAGCATGCTGCTATTAGATATTTATTGATATTGTAGCAATTATTATCATTATTTATCACTGCATGTTACTCATGTAATTGATATTCCTGTCTTTCTACTTTAAGTTGTATTAGTTGTTTCAACATCTCTCACATTTTTGTTTTAACTCTTAGAAGCCAAAAGTTACATTATGGTGTCTTTTGACTTCTCAACATTATTCTTCAGCACCTTGAAGTGACTTCTCAAGGTCACTTGAAATATGCTACAATTTCTTAGCATATTGGTGATTTCTTTATATTTACTTCAAGATAGTATATCCTTGCTTTTTCCAGAATGCCCAAGGAATGCCTATTAAGAACATGTGGTAAGGATTCCTCAATAATATAATGCACAATGCATTTCCTGCATTCCTCAATACATAATTCCTCAATAATGTAAGGAATAAGGGTTCCTCAATAATATAATGCACAATGCGTTTCCTCCTTGAGGTGTCCTGAGACCATATCATGAGTCACAATGCTAGGAAATGCCACAAGTCCAGACAAATCATCATAGACAAGCATGCCTGGAAGAGTGCATTCTATATTTAAGGGAGAGACAGAGAAGTAATAAGATGTTGAGCTCCACAGCAGCTATACTAGATTTTGAGGTAGTGAAAGGCAGGGTGTAGCTAATGATTAAAAAGACATATTCAGCTTTTGTACCTGTGTGTTTTATCTTCAGTATCCTGTGTTTCATTGATCTCTCTGGATTTTAGGATAAGTAAAACCATAGGTATTTATGCTAAACTTGGGAAAGGAGTGTAATAATTGCCTTTGTGTATAAATATAGTCTAAACACCAATCTGGATTCACTGAACATTTAATTAATATTTATTATTCCTTGATTAGCTATATAATTGATTGATTTGTGAGCAACAGAAATTCTAGCATATTTCCTTGGTTGCCAGTCATAGAAATCATTTATAATAAAATTGTGACAGTTTTACATTCACGTATGGAATCATAGCAATTTTTTGATCGGTTCTGCCACCAATGTTATATGAAAATATAAGCACCTGCTCCATTTTCACCACCTGTGCTCACACCTGAGACACAGTCTAGGAATTACAGCTCTGGCAAAAGTGGATGGTCTGGTCACAAAACCTGGCCTACATTTCTTAGTAGTGGTAGACATTTACTTTTATGTTAAGATTTTTCTTCTCTGGGCTAAATATTTTTAGTCTTTCCAAATAGTTTCAATTCTTAATAGTTAAAAAAATTGCATATTTATAATCACTCTTTCCTGGATATGGTCCTTTTGACTTTCTATCTCTTTAAAATTGTAATCCTTAGTATGGAACCTGTTCGTCCAGCTTCTTATGGTGGTAATTTTGCTTGCTGCTTCTATTTTAGGCTGGGGTTTCACAATGTTTACAAAACAAAGTTGGGAGCATCAACAGAGGTAATGCATTAAAAAAATTAGACAGGATTCCTGCCTGTAAAGAAGCACAAAGCACAGTCAAGAAGCATGAGGAACACAGTGAGAATAAAAAGGCATAAATGAAGGGTGCAGAAAAGGGCTAACTGTGGGATGAATGGGAAGGGGGCTGCTTTCTGTCCTGTTCCATGTTGATTTTCCTGTGATCCTGGCTTTTTATCCCAGCAACAGCCAGAACAACCAACTGCACAAAGATAGGATGCTATTGAAAGGAACCTAGTGCTATCTGTTGTTGAAACTGTGAACTACCGCGGGTGTGTATTTTTCTGTGTCCGACTAATTTCAAGAATGCGATTTGGGAACCACAGTATTGTAACTATTTTCTATTACATGGCCGTAGCTATTGACAAAAGCTTAGTGATACCATCTGTGATTTTATTTAAGACACAGAATCAGGGTGGGAATCCTAGGATATACTTTCTAGAATGCAGGAGAATTGAATTAAACTACTTAGACCTTCGCTCATAGTCTTACTTATTATGTGATTTAGTTCTTTCCTGTGAATAACTGTTTTATGCTTTTAAAATGATAGTCATTCTCTTTGATACAGAGACAGAAACAGAAGGTTTTAAAGAGTTCTGCTTTCTGAATGCTTTCCTACTGAATGACATACCATTTGCCCTAAACTTCTGGCTCTGAATTTAACTAAACAAACACATATATTTATGTATGCACAGGTCATATATGTACTTAAATCTTTTTTATATCAACTCACATTTATATTTATTCTTGGTTATTTAGCAGTCTTCTTGCACATTTTTATCTTTACTTTCAGAGAGGATCTCATAGTTTTCCTTGTAAAACTATTTTATTGTGATAAAATATGCATGCATTAAGTTTACCACATTAAATGTTTTTAAATGTACAGTTTGGTGATGTTAGATACTTTCATAATGGTGTGCAGCCATGACTACCATCCATCTCTGTTGACTCTCTTCTGCTTGTGAAACTGAAACTCTATACCCATTAAGCAATAATCTCCCTCCCCCACATTATCCCCTACCTCCTGGCTACCATAATTTTACTTTCTGTCTCTATGATTTTTAATAATCTAAGTATTTCATATAAGGAAGATCATAAAGTATTTGCCTTTTTGTTACTTTTGTTAGGTATTCTGCTTATTTCACTTAGCATACGTCCTATAGGTTTATCCATATTTGAGCATATGCCAGAATTACCTTCCTTATAAGACTGAACCATATCCCATGACATGTATATACCACCTTTTGCTCACCAATTCATCTGTTAATACACAGATACTATGAAGCGACTTAGCAGCAGGAGCAGCATGCTTTAGTTGCTATCATGCTTTAGCTGTTTTGAGTAATGTTACTATGAATATGGGTGTACAAAGATCTCTTCAAGATTCTGCTTTCAATTCTACTGGGTATATTCTCAGAAGTGAAATTGCTGAATCTACTTTTAAGTGAAAGTAATTCTACTTTTACTTTTTGGAGGAAGTTGCTTTTCACAACAGCTTTACCATTTTACATTCTTGCCAACAGTGCACAAGAATTCCATTTTCCCTACCATTGTCAACATTTTTTTTTTCCGCTTATTTAAAGTAGCCTTCCTAATAATATAAATGTTATCTCATTGTAATTTTGTAGAGTCAGTGGTTACTGATATTGAGCATCTTTTCATGTGCTTGTTGGTTACTTGTGTAGATTCTTTGACAAATATCTACTGAAGTACTTTGCCCTTTCTTAATTGAATGTTTTGTTGTTTTTGTTGAGTTTTAGGAGTTCCATATATATTATGGATGCTGGTCCCTTGTCAGGTATATGATTTGCAAATATTTTCTTTTATTCTGTGGCCTGCCTTTTTAATCTGTTGATAGTGTCTTTGGTGAGCAAATGTTAAAATTTTTGATGGACTCCTATTTGTCTGTTTTTTTCTTTTGTTACTTGTGCTTTTAACATGTGAGAAATCATTGCCAAGCTCAATGTTGCAAAGCCTTTTCTCTGAGTTTTCTTATTAGAATCTTATAGTTTTAGGTCTTGCATTTAAATCTTTGATCTATTTCAGTTAATTTTTATAGATAGTGTTAGGTAAGGATCCATCTACATTCCTTTTGCATGTGGCTGTCCAGTTTTCTGAGTTTCATGAATAGACTTTATTACCCCTATTGTATGATCTTGACTTCTTTGTCAGAAATCACTTGACCATGTAGGTGGGTTTTTATTTCTGGACTCTATTCCCTTGGTTTATACATCTGTCTTTATTCCAGGGCCACATTATTTGATTACTGTAGCTTTGTTGTATGTTTGATATCAAAAAGTATACATCTTCCAGTTTTGTTCTTTTTCCAGATTGTTTTGATTATTTTTGAGTCCCTTAAGATTGCATATGGACTTAGAGTATTTCCTATTTTTGCAAAAAATGTCACTGAGATTTTGACAAAGATTCTATTAAATTTGTAGATTTCTTTGGGTAGTATTGGCATTCAACAATTTTAAATCTTCTAATCCGTGATTGGGTGTGTTTCCATTCCTTTATGTCATCTTTAATTTCTTTCAATAAAGTTTTATAATTTTTGGTGTGTCTTTTATCTCCTTCATTAATTCCTAAAGATTCTTTTTGATGCTATCGTAAATAATTGTTTTCATAATTTTCTTTCCAGATTTTTCATTGTTAGAGTATAGAGATACTATGGACTTTTGTTTGCCATGCCTGCTGTTCAGTTGTGTCTGACTCTTTGTGACCCCATGTTAGCCCACCAGGCTCCTCTGTCCATGGAATTTTCCAGGCAAGAATTCTGGAGTGGGTTACCATTTCCTCCTCCAGAGGATCTTCCTGAACCAGGGATTGAACCCATGTCTCATGCATCTCCTGCATTGGCAACAGATTCTTTACCACCAAGCCCCTTGGAAAGCCCACTGATTTTTGTTTATTGACTTTGTAGTGTATTTTGCAGCATTGCTTAATTAATTTATTAGCTCTAAATTTTTTTGTGTGTGTGTGTGTAATCTTTAGGGTTTTCTACATAAAAGATCATCTATAAACAAAGATAATTTTCCTTTTTGATTTGGGAGTCTTTTATTTTTCTTTCATGTCTAGTAGCTTTGGCTAGAACTTGCAGTACTATATTGATTGAATAGAAATGATGACAGTGGGAATGCTTGTGTTGTTCCTGATCCTTGAGAAAAAGGTTTAAGTCTTCAACCATTGAGTGTGATATTTGCTGAAGGTTTTTCATATATGAATTTTATTATTTTCCTTCTATTCCTGTTCATTTATTTATTTTTTTGAAAGGGTGTGACTTTTATCAAATTGTTTTCCTGTATCAGTTGGGATGATTATGTGGTTTTATTTTTCCTCATTCTGTTAATGTGGTGTGTTATTGATCAATTTATGTGTGTTGAAACATCTTTGCATTCCAGGAATAAGTCCCACTTGATCATGGTATATAATTATACCAATATATTGCTGAATATCATCTGCTAGTACTTTGTTGAGGATATTTTAATCAGTTAATGAGATATATTGTTCTGTAGTTGTCTTTTCTTTTGCCTTTTTCTGGCTTTGGCATCAGGGAAATATTGGCCTCAGAGACTGAGTTAGGAAGGGTTCCCTCCTCTTCAAATATTTGGAAAAGTTTGAGAAGAATTGGTATTGGTTTTTATTTAGATTGATATGCTTTACCAAATAATTCATTAAGTCCAGGACTTTTCTTTGTTGCAAGATTTTGATTACTGATTCAATTTCATTACTAATACAGGTCTATTCAGATGCTTTATTTCTTGGTGATTTAGTCTTGGTAAGTTTTGTCTTTCTAGGAATTTGTCCTTTTCATTGAGATTATCCAATTTGTTGGTGCACAACATTATGAAGATGTTTAATATCACTTAACTGTACATTTAAAAATGGTTAATTTGCTAAATTTTATGCTATATATATTTCACCACAGTAAAATTGCTTTAAGGAAAGCTATAGGATCTTCTGTAAATAGAGATTGAAAAATATGAATGATAAAAAGGATAAATATAAATGTGAGTTGAATATAAAAAAGATTTAAGTACATATATAACCTATGCATATATAAATATCTGACTGATTACAAAAAGGGTAGGAAGAGAAAAATAAAAGGATAGAGTGCTGGCTTTTAAATTCTTCTTAAAGTCCTTTTGATCTCTGAGGGGAGTACTTGCAATAGTGCAGATGGTTGAACAATGGCCACTGTCCTTTTTGTCTGCATCTCTGTGATAAGAAGCTACAATCAGCAATCAGAGCACAGATTCCCAGTATTTGGACAAAAGGGTCTTTTTGCCCACTCTGGTTCCTGTAAGCTGTGTGCACTCTGTTCCAGAAACATGTCCACAGCTTCCTTTCAAGGAGCAGGAGTGGGAGATGGGTACTTCTACTGTGCACAGAGCTGAAATTGATCAAAATTAACTGCAATTTACCATTCAACCCTTCCCCTGGAAGTTGCAAGCCTTCAATAGACTCCAGAGTTCCAAGGTAGTTATATTAGATTCTGCCAGTGCAAACTGTTGTCTTGGTGGGAAAACAGATTCCTGGTTCTTCTTACGCTGCTATCTTCCCAGAAACCTATCAATCTCTTATTATATTAACAGCTTTATTGAATTATGACTTATATATCATAAATTTAACCATTTTAAGTCTACGGTTTGTTGAATATCAGCAAATTTATTGTTGTGCAAGCATAACTATAGTCATAAAATATTTCTTTTTTTTTTCATGTTGTGCATCTTTTTCTTTTCTTTTCTTTTTATTATTTATTTCTTTTTTACTTTACAATACTGTATTGGTTTTGCCATACATCAGCATGAATCCACCACGGGTGTACATAAGTTCCCACTCCTGAACCCCCTCCCACCTCCTTCCCCATACCATCCCTCTGGGTTATCCCAGTGCACCAGCCCCAAGCATCCTGTATCCTGCATCGAACCTAGACTGGTGATTCATTTTTTATATGATATTATACATGTTTCAATGCCATTCTCCCAAATCATCCCACCCTCTCTCTCTCCTACAGAGTAAAAAATCTGCGTCTTTTTTGCTGTCTCGCATACAGGGTTATCATTACCATCTTTCTAAATTCCATATATATGCATTAGTATACTGTATTAGTGGTTTTTTTTCTGGCTTACTTCACTCTGTATAATCGGTTCCAGTTTCATCCACCTCATTAGAACTGATTCAAATGTATTCTTTTTGATGGCTGAGTAATACTCCGTTGTGTATATGTACCACAACTTTCTTATCCATTAGTCTGCTGATGGGCATCTAGGTTGCTTCCATGTCCTGGCTATTATAAACAGTGCTGCGATGAACATTGGGGTACATGTGTCTCTTTCAATTCTAGTTTCCTCGGTGTCTATGCCCAGCAGTGGGATTGCTGGGTCAAAAGGCAGTTCTATTTGCAGTTTTTTAAGGAATCTCCACACTGTTCTCCATAGTGGCTGTACTAGTTTGCATTCCCACCAACAGTGTAAGAGGGTTCCCTTTTCTCCACACCCTCTCCAGCATTTATTGCTTGTAGACTTTTGGATCGCAACCATTCTGACTGGTGTAAAGTGATACCTCATTGTGGTTTTGATTTGCATTTCTCTGATAATGAGTGATGTTGACCATCTTTTCATGTGTTTGTTAGCCATCCGTATGTCTACTTTGGAGAAATGTCTGTTTAGTTCTTTGGCCCATTTTTTGATTGGGTCATTTATTTTTCTGGAATTGAGCTGCATGAGTTGCTTGTATACTTTTGAGATTAGTTGTTTGTCAGTTGCTTCATTTGCTATTATTTTCTCAGAAGGCTGCCTTTTCACCTTGCTTATAGTTTCCTTTGTTGTGCAGAAGCTTTTAAGTTTAATTAGGTCCCGTTTGCTTATTTTCCAATATTCTTGGAGGTGGGTCATAGAGGATCCTGCTGTGATTAATGTCGGAGAGTGTTTTGCCTATGTTCTCCTCTAGGAGTTCTATAGTTTCTGGTCTTACATTTGGATCTTTAATCCATTTTGAGTTTATTTTTGTGTATGGTGTTAGAAAGTGTTCTAGTTTCATTCTTTTACAAGTGGTTGACCAGTTTTCCCAGCACCACTTGTTAAAGAGATTGTCTTTAATCCATTGTATATTCTTGCCTCCTTTGTCGAAGATAAGGTGTCCATAGGTGTGTGAATTTATCTCTGGGCTTTCTATTTTGTTCCATTGATCTATATTTCTGTCTTTGTGCCAGTACCATTGGAGAAGGCAATGGCACCCCACTCCAGTACTCTTGCCTGGAAAGCCCCATGGATGGGGGAGCCTGGTGGGTGCAGTCCATGGGGTCGCTAAGAATCAGACACGACTGGGCGACTTCATTTTCACTTTTCACTTTCATGCATTGGAGAAGGAAATGGCAACCAACTCCAGTGTTCTTGCCTGGAGAATCCCAGGGACAAGGGAGCCTGGTGGGCTGCTGTCTATGGGGTCACACAGAGTCAGACACGACTGAAGTGACTTAGCAGCAGCAGCAGCCAGTACCATACTGTCTTGATGACTGTGGCTTTGTAGTAGAGCCTGAAGTCAGGCAGGTTGATTCCTCCAGTTCCATTCTTCTTTCTCAAGATTGCTTTGGCTATTTGAGGTTTTTTGTATTTCCATACAAATTGTGAAATTATTTGTTCTAGCTCTGTGAAAAATACCGCTGGTAGCTTGATAGGGATTGCATTGAATCTGTCCATGGGGTCATAAAAAGTCAAACACAATTTAGTGACTGAGCATGCACAATAGGGTTAAACTTTGAAAACATTATACTAAGCAGAATAAGTCAGACATGGAAAAAAATGTATTACATAATTGCATTTATATGAGTTACCTAGAATAGGCAAATTCATACACATACACAGGGCTTCCCAGGTGGTGCTACTGGTAAAAAAAAAAACAAACCCTTCTGCCAATGCAGGAGACACCAGAGATGTGGGTTCAATCGCTGGGTTGGGAAGATCCCCTGAAGGAGGACATGGCAACCCACTCCAGTATTCTTGCCTGGAAAATCCTATGGACAGAGAAGCCTGGTGGGCTGCAGTCCAGGCGGCTACAAAGAGTCGGACATGACTGAGCACACACATAGAAAGTAAAGTGGTCGTTAACAGAGGCTGTGGGAGGGGAATGAAAAGTTGTTTAATGGGTACAGAGTTTCTGTTTAGGATAATTAAAAGGCTTTAGAAATGGATAGCAGAATGGTTACACAACCATCTAAATGTACTTAATGCCTCTAAAACATATTCTAAAAATGGCTAACATGGTAAGTTTTGTTATTTATATATTACCACATAAGAAAGTCAATTGATCATACTAAGTTCTCTCTCCTAGTCCAATTATCCTTTTGTCTCTTCTTATGCCATGTTGTTTTGATTACTGTAGCTTTAGTCTTGATATCAGGACCAACTTCGATGTTTATCCACATAATTTACCCACATATTTGCCACTTGTGTTTTTTCCTACCTTCGCATGATTCAATATGCTCTCTTTATCATTTCCTTTTAGCTTGAAAAATTGTTTTATTATTTTCAATCTGTATCCAGTATTTCTAGGTTTTGTAGGGCTAAATTGCTAACAATGAATTTTCTTAGTTTTTTTTTTTTTAATTGGAGAATATCTTTATTTTATTTTTGATGAGTAGTTTTTTTAAGATAGAGAATTCTTGGTACCAACTTTTTTTTTTTAGGACTTTATGTCATTTTACTACATTCTGGCATCCATTGTTTCTGTAAACCTTTAGTTGTATTTTCCTTTGGCTGTGTATGAATCATTTTTCTCTTGCTGCTTTTAAGATTTCGTCTTTATCCTTCTCAGGTTTGATTGTGCTGTGTTGAGGTCTGAATCACTTTGTGTGTATCCTGCTTGGATTCATTATGCTTTATGGAACTGGAGATAAGTGTTTTACATGGAATTTGAAAAGTTTGAGCCAATATTTCTTCAAATCTTTTTTCTCCTTTCTGTGTCTTTTCTCTCTTTTGTGGTTCATTCCTATTGCACATATGTTGGCCCATGGTATATTTGACATTTTCTCTCAGGTCTCTGAGGCTCTTTTCACTTTTGTTCTTCTTTTCTTTGTTATTTGGATTGGATAAGTCGTATTATCTTTAAGTTCTGTTTGTTGCTTTATATCAAGTATACTGATTCTTGTGTTAATAGTTATTTGTTGTGCTGGGTATTAGTTGCAGCATGTAGGATCTTCAATCTCTTTTGCAACACATGGGATCATTAGTTGTGACATGCAAGCTCTCAGCTGTGACATGTGGGATTTATTCCCCTGACCAAGAATCAAACCCAGGCCCCCTGCATTGGAGGCATGGGATCTTACCCACTGGAGGACCATGGAAGTTTTTTTTCTTCTTTTTCTTCTGATTTTTTTCTTCTTTTATTTCAAATCTGCCATTGAGCCCTCTTTAGAGAAATTTCCATTTCAGTTATAGTTCAGTTGTTCATCTGGGTTTTGGTGTTTTTATGCATTCTGTTTCTCTATTGAAATTCCCTTTTTATTGAAACATAATTATCATATTTTCCTTTAATTTTTAGAACATATTTATAATAGTTGCTTTGGCCCTCACAGGGAGAGTTTCTTATTATAAATGTTATTATGTTCTTATTATGTTCTTATTATAAATGAGGAAAGATGCAGAGCATCCAACTGAAATTTGGCTATAATCATACAGTTACCAAAGTCCCAAAGCTGGGATATAGTCCCCAGCTGATAGATGTAGTCACAATATTATATTTTCCTTCCTTAAAAGAGAGTCTACATACAAATAACATTCTTTGCTGTTTTGATTAATGAGTGTATGACCATTTTCTTAGAATCCTACTTTCAGCACATAAAAGTGGGTTTAAGTCATCTCATGCCCAGGATTTCCAAATAATTATTATTAGAGTGGTATCGAACTATCTAAACTTTCAGAATGTTCAGGTCTTTGAACATTCTCATTTAAATGTCAAACAAGCACTATTCATTTATCCTGTGAAGTCAGACAAGATTGTTGTTAGAGATTGTCATAGAAAGTAATCAAATTTAAATATTTGAAAGAGCCTAGGTGTGTATGTATGTGTGTGATTGTGTATATCGTCAAGGAAATTTTCATGCAATGCAAATCATTTTCTACATTCTTTGACATGGGACTGAAATATCTCTGTTTCGATCATCCCACAAAACCCTAAGACAGTGTTTTGCTATGTTATAAAGTAGTCTGAAGGTCAGTTTTGATTGCTCTAACTCTGAAATCTTTTGTGTTCCTGAAAGCATACAGAGTTTTAGATGTAATCACTAATATTCTCTAAAAATATTATGTTGCATGGATTACCAGTCTCTCTGAGAGTACTGTAGATGAGACAGTTCATGAGTTTTTGAAGTTCCACTAAGAAAAATTGAATTTAGAGCCCTAAATTAAATTCACTGAAAGTTCAGATATGCTGTCAGTATTAAACCAACCAAAGTGACTGTATTAAAATATGGCAGGTCTTTGAATTAAAAAATATAAGGTGCTATTTGGAAATAATTCTCTTTTTGTGTGTCATTTTGAGATTGTTAATACTCTTGTCTTATATCTAAATTGGCATACAGACAGTTGGAATTTTAACATAACAATGTGAAAAGTGATAGTGAAAGTCACTCAGTCGTGTCCAGCTCTTTACAGTCCATGGAATTCTCCAGGCCAGAATACAGGAGTGAGTAGATGTTCCCTTCTCCAGGGGATCTTCCCAACCCAGGAATCAAATAGGGGTCTCCTGCATTGCAGGTAGATTCTTTACCAGCTGAGCTACCAAGGAAGCCCAACATAACAACGAACCTCCCCCCTCCCCAAAAAAATAAAAGATAAAAGAGAAAGAATGAGAATGTATCTAGGTTGAATATTTTCCCTCAAAAATATGGCATCAATATTATCTACTGTAGGTCTGGAGACATTGTCTTTAGGGAACCTATGTATAAGATATGGAATTTTACACATTTCAAATTCAGTGGTCTTGATATACTTTCTTAAAATGTTATTGTTCATCTATAGCATGGCTTTAAAGTGGAGAGTATGAGTACCAATGAATTAGTAATAGCTCTTTGGGCGTCTTTGCCTGGTGTGTAGGATGACTTAGCATTGCTACTCTATACTTCTAACTGTATTCAATCCCCCAAGATTTGGTATGGTCTGTGTCAGCAGGTTTCAGGTGGCTTCAGCTACAAGTGGGAACCTTCCAGTCATCTGGAAGAGGACTGGGAGAAAGGGAAGTCAGAATATTTAATCCCCAGCCCCCTGACTCAATGTAGGAGTGGCCTTGAGCTGGCACTGCCCTTCAGCGAGTGGTCAAGTGATGCTCTTCTCACATCCTTCTGTGTCCTGAGAGCTGTGCCCCTTTGAGCTAGATATAAGTGTAGGAGAAGCTGACATAGCAGGCTTGAATGCTTATCTTCAGAAAGATTTGCTTACAAAGTTGGCATTTGGTGGCTATCTGGGAACTTGGATTTTTTTTAGCTTTTCCCACCATCCTCAGAATTGTCGAGTGGCTCACTGTCCCTTAAATTTTGCATAAATGGCATGGTTTTTGCTTAACACCTGCTTTCCTTCTGGGAATCTGAAATTATGGTATGTGGGAGATAGAGGCTGCCTATCATGAATGGTTTCCAGTATGAACTCTGGGCTCTGAGTTTCTAATCAACTTTCCTGGTTGGTAACATTTCATGTGTGTGTTCATGTCTTCCTGGGGGAATTAAACACATCCTGTGTGATAGGAAGCTTGTGCTTGGCTTCCCCCAGACTTCCCCTGTGTGCCTTTACCCTATGTTGATTGTGCTCTGTATCCTTCCTCTGTAATAAATCTTACCCAAGGGTAGACTTATGATGAGTGAATGAGTTTCTAGTGAATCACGGAACCTGGGGTTGGTCTTGGCCCATGACATAAAGAGTAAAAGAGCTTTGCTATTACTTCCCAGAGTACTGCTCCATGCCTTTTAATTTCTTTACTCTCTGCCCACCCTTTTGAAAATAGTTTTAGATCTTTATTAAATCATGTGAGTGCACTCTTGTCTTCTGAAACATTGACTATCATCTAGTGACTGTAGATATTTCATATAAAAATATTGATAATTATTTGATTCATGATTTTGTTTTTTTTTTTCAACAGAAAAAGTAATGGTTTTAAAAATAAGTTAACAGTAACCTGTGCTTTTGTCATCTTCTTTAATGAGAAAATCTGATTAGATTATGCTTCTGGGTTATGTATCTTAAACCAGAAAGGGATAAATAAACTGGTGGTTGATTGCCCTTGAAATATAGCTAGATATTGTTTTTCTCCTTCACCTTTATATATTTTGGAGAAAAATGTAGACTTACTCTTCAAAATAGAGAGACTAATAAAAAATACACAGTGATAAGAAACAATATATTTATGTACTATAAAGATATCACTAAAATCATGAGATGAATGCTGTTATGTTCCTAATGGAAGCAATCATGTAATCTCTAACAATCACAGCATTTTAAAATTGAAGTATAGTTGTTACAATGTTGTGTTAGTTTCAGGTGTACAACAAAATGATTCAATTATATATATGTGTGGGTGTTTATTATTTTTCAGATTTTTCCCATTATAGATTATTACAAGATACTGAATGTAGTTCCCTGTGCTAAGCAATAGGTCCTTGTTATCTGTTTTGTATATAGTAGTATGTATCTTTTAATCCCAAACTCATAATTTATCCCTTAATGCCCCACTGCCCCCTGCTTTCCCCTTTGGTAACCATAAGCTATTTTCCATGTTACAATCCCAGCATTTTTAACAGGTGTTAAAAGTAGTCATGGCACCTCTAACAGGTACTTTGTGTGTTCATGTAGTACATTTAAATTGTTTCTTGCTAATGTTTAGACTAACATCCTTAGCATCCATAGCTATTTGTATCACTAACTTTTATTCTTTCACACTGTGCTCTGTGGAGCTAGGTGAGGCATTGTGCTGAATGGAATGGAAAGCTTTCTCTTAAAAGTCTAAAAATTATATGACTTAAATTTCAAGCTTCAACATAATTTATGTCAACTTTTAAATTAATTAAGTAGAAAATAAATATGCATCTTTGGATGATATCTCAAAAAAATTCAAAGAAAGAAGAGTAAGACAAATACTGTATGTTTCCATTTATATGTGGAATCTTAAAAAATGAACAAATAAAGCAGATACAGACTGACAGACACAGAATAAACTAGCGGTTGCCAAAGGAGTAGGGTGGGGTAAGGGTAAGGGACTGGGTGAAGTAGATGAAGGGGATTAAGAAATACAAACTTCTTATTACAAAATAAGTCACGGGGATGTAATGTACAACACAGGGGATATAGTTAATAATACTGTAATAACTCTGTATGGTACATAATCTAAACAAGCATCAAATCACTATTTTATACATCTGAAATGAATACGTCAATGATGCTTCAATAAAAGTAAGAGCTTAATGTAAACTTTTGTGGTTTGTCCCCAACCATATTTATGTCAGCTGTGTTGACCTACAAATGTGTTTTATATTTATAGATAAAAAGCTTTGTTTTAGAGAACATATGATGTATGCCCTTTGTTTATTAATGTCATGGTAAACCACATGTCTTCTTGATAAAGTAATCTTGAATCAGTAAGACCTCTTTGCTGGGTATCTTACTTCAGTTTACTTGTGTCATTATTGATTGCCTTTGCTAATACATGCTCTCTTCATTGTAATTTAGCTCCATCCCAGCAACCTCCACCCAGAGGACAAGTTCAAAGTTCTTCTGCTATCAATCTTTCCTGGAGTCCACCTGATTCTCCAAATGCCCACCAGCTCACTTACAGTTTATTCAGGGACGATTTTGAAATCTACACAGTTGAAGATCAATACCCATACAGTGAGTTTCAAAGTTTGGTGTTGGGAAAAATAAAATATTCTGAGAATTGATACATTAGTTAAGTTCCTTGACATTGAGGAGAAATGCTGTTGTTTAGCAGTTGTTTAGCTGTTGTTTCAAGCAGAGAGAGAATCACAGATCTCACTAGTAGTCAAAGGAAGCTAGTGAAAATGAGATGTTTATTATTTGATAAGTCATGAATGTTTATCAAAGCCTCAATGATGAAAAAAAAAATACCCTTTACAGCATTGCTGAGGATATGGAGAAGCTAGAACTTACACAAACTGCTGGGTTATCTGTGTGAGTTCGCTGGTATGACTTTTCATGTGGGACAACTTGTTAAAATATATAAGAATCCTTACTCTTTTGTAAACCATTTGACTCAGCAAACCTACTTTAGAAAATTTATTTCAAATGAAATCAAAAGTGGACAGCAGGTCACAAAATACTTCCAAAGCTCCACTATTTGTAGTAGCAAAATATTGGAAAAAGTCAGACACTCAGAAAACTTTCAATAAATTATGGTACATGGTATGATAGAATCTGGTACATTATTAAGTAAATTGTAGAATATGGTTACCTATAAAATGCTATCTTAGTTTACTTATCAGTGAATACAGAAAATGTCCATGACATACTGTTTAAGGTATCGGGTTAAGATCTTATAGAAAAAAACTAAATGAACCTTTTAGCCAACCCAATAGGTTAATTCAGTAGTAAAATAAAACATCAACTGTACCCTTCAATCTAGAGGCAGAGGCATGTTTTCCAGAGTAACATATTGTGATCTATTGATAACCAAAAGATATCAAGAATAACCTAGCAATTATATACATTTAATTAAAAACATAAAATACAACAAACTGATGTGTAGTTTTCTCTGTGTATAAGGATTGTAGAATATTTATCAAATATTTCTGTTATAAGCATGTTAAATTTTAAATTCTCAGGCTGAAAAGTGAACTTCTCTAAAAGGGAAAAGAGAGTGTTAACATGAAAGCAAATAGCTTAAATTTATGCATACATTGCCATTTTCACAGAGGTAGAACTCAGCAACTCTGAAATGAAACTGAGAGGGAAAGGATATGAACA
Source organism: Cephalophus harveyi (assembly GCA_006410635.1). Classification (NCBI taxonomy): domain Eukaryota; kingdom Metazoa; phylum Chordata; class Mammalia; order Artiodactyla; family Bovidae; genus Cephalophus; species Cephalophus harveyi. The sequence goes on from SJYT01055670.1 coordinate 284,870, forward strand.
AACCATGAAGATTATCTTTGCACCTGTAACTTGTATGAATTTTAAAGGATCTTGTGGAAATCAAACTATGAGACCCATTATCTTTAAAAAATTATATTCAGATATTTTAGATACTGTTTCCCTAAAAGGAGAATGAAGACTTAGAAATTTTTACATTCATCTAACTCTGTCTTCTCTGATGTTTGCTTCCATTATGTTTAGCTACAAGTTATTTTAGGCAACTAGTTTTAAGTAATACTGAAACATTTATTCAAATTCAGGTTTCTATTTCATTCTCTTAAGACCAAACTTTCCAAATTCTTGTTTAACATGCATAATTAGTTAGAAAAGTGTATAGAAACACTGAAGTTCCATAATCTTCCTCAAAATATTAGTAAGCTACCTTGTTTTGGCATATAGATTGGCATTACAACTTTTGCATAGCATACATTTGTATTTTATTTTATATATATTGCCATAGGTTACACTTTGCACCCAGTTCAGTATGACTTACATTATTACACCCAGTACTTTGTGTTATCTCTAAGTGTAGCTTCAGTACTTCAAGTCTTCTTTGAAGTTAATGGAAATTCTGAACTTCATGATGCAGATTGCAAACGGAAATGAACATCTGTCTACATCTGCCACGTTGGCAAAGCATCCTAAAAACCTGCTACTAGGATGTTATTTTCTTCCAAATATCAGCATGATCCAGGTGTCCTGAAACTTAAGCTTTTGTGATAGGAGAAGAGAGGGTTATACTAATATTGAAAGTGATTTAGAAGATGACAGTACCACTGGTTGGATTAATTCTACAGTTGTGAATTAGAATCATTCTGTTTTCCATATATCAATATTTTATAGAACATGGCATGTGTTCTATAAAAGAGCCACACTCTGGCTCTTTTACATGATTGCACTAATATAGAATCTAAATAACAGTTATTTTTTTTTTTACATAATATTTGCTTATTGACTAATCAGACATTTATATAATCCCATTAAACAAGGTATTATTTCTTAAATCCTTATCTTTCGTTATAAAATGCTGCTTCTGGCATTTCTTGACAACGACTATAATTAATGATGTGAAAATTATCTGCCTGATGGCATTTGAACAGTAAGAACAATTGGTTAATGTTGTCAGAACATTGTATCATTCTAATAATACCCTCATGTTTATTACTCCATTTCCAGTGTGTGGATAGCACGTGTAATATGAAGAGGAAACAGTACTTATATTCAGTCGGATGAACACAAATCTTTGGGTTAAATAAAGGCATTTGGAATTATAGGTGGAGAATCACTGAACTTTTCAAAGAAAATTAATAGTGTCGTCTTCCAAGCAAGTTTGACCATTTGGTTGAGACTATTATAGAATTCCTTGTTAGAATAAAACTTTTCCTATCTGCCCTGATGCACTGTAGGATTCTCCAGAGCGGTAGTTGCCATGCTAAGATCATAACACACTGATATTTTCATCTTTAGAACTTGGAAATTATTTGTTGTTAATAATAGCTGCTAGTAAAGAGGGAATCATTTTAAAGTTTATAAATAAATTTTTTAAAGGAAGTTAAGGTGATTTCCCTAAGTAACGTTTCACTGGTTTTTGCATCCTCATTAGTTTTCAAGAGTAGAAGAGGAAGATGTAGGGGTAAAATTAGTACATTGGGAATTGTACATAATCAGCACTTTTAATATTATTTATGTCTCCTGCAGCATCAGTCAGGGTTGCCCACTGGTATTTTATGTGCCATCATGGTGAAGGGAGGGTTTCCCAGGTGGTGCTAGTGGTAAAGAACCCACCTGCCAATGCAGGACACGTAAGAGACATGGGTTCGTTCCCTGGGTCGGGAAGATCCCCTGGAGGAGGGCATGGCAACCCACTCCAGTATTCTTGCCTGGAGAATCCCATGGACAGAGGAGCCTGGTGGGCTACAGTCCATGGGGTTGCAAAGAGTCAGACATGACTGAAGCAACTTAGCATGCAGGAGTGAAGAGAACAGCTCTCATAGGACATAGCATGATTTTGATGGTACTGAAGTTTTAGGTGATGATTATTAAATCATTTTTTCCTACTTGAGTTTCAAACTAAAGGCAAACTAGACATAAGAATTCTATCTATAAGATGGAAATAGAAAATAAAAGTCTTCTTCATTACTAAGAGAAGCCAGATTGGAAAGTATAACTTCTGTCCTACAGGAAGACAGATAAGAAAAGAAAAAAAAAAAATCAATGAGTTTATTAAGTATGCTTTTTTTTTTTTTTCTCTCCCCAGTTCACAATCAATTAAATCTTTCTTCCTTCAGGATACCATGAGTAGGGCGATAGTCCTTAATTGTTACTCTAGGGAAATGTTTCCACAGGGAAACTAGAGGAAGATTATTTCTGCATGTAACCATTGCTTACATCACTAGGGACATTAACATAGTTTGGATGGAGAGTTTTAGACACTGTATCTTAGTGAACTCTAGGATTTCATTTCTACCTTTAATGTCTTTATCATTTATTATTCCACACTATATCAAGGGATCAGTGTAATAAGTGGAATATCAGTGTAATAAGTGGAAAGAGAGTTCAGTTACCCATGAGAGAAATCAACCAACCAACCAAACAAACCAACCCAGAAAACATAAGCAGGGGATAAGGTTGAAAACAGAATAGAAGATGAAAATGAAGGGTTTTTATTATAAGGCTTTTTAATGCTACTTCCTAGAAAACAATAGTTCATATATATATGAAGACTTGTTCATTCAATTATATCTTTGCTTACTGCAAACCAGCAATAGTATCAACCACTAGAAATACAAGGCTGGAAAAAAATAGTTCACATTATTTAAAAGAGACATAGATAAATAAACCAAAATTACAATGTAGTGTATTAAATATTGAACTAGAATTGACTCAAAAGAGTATTAAATCTTTTTAGAATATTCTAAGTATCTTATAAGTGGAGAATATATAAGTATATATATAAGTATACTTTAAGTATCTTATAGAATATATAAGTATCTTATAAGTGGAGGAGGAGTAAGAAGCAACCATGCTTGTAAGGGCAAAGACAGTGATTGAAAACCACTGTAAATTTCTGAAAAGCAGGTGACATGAGCTGAATTATGCCGATACTGCAGTAGAGGAAGAATTAGTCTCATGGAAGAAATTGTATATGACAAGGCATGAAGGTGGGTGAAAAAATAGGCTTAATTCAGGAAACTTACAGAGTTCCGTGGAGCTCTAGTGCGTGGTGCCACTCACGGGGCGGGGATCAGTCAAGATCGTGACCCAGTGCATCTCTAAAGAGAAATTGCTGATGATTTTGTACAGTAGTTTGTCTAAACACCTGATTTTGATTTGAGTGTGTGTAAGTTCTTATTATAAATATAGTATATCCAGTTAAGAAAATTTAAAAGAGCAAAAATGAAAGCCTCTCAATTCCAGCATTTTAATGTAAAAACTAATTTCATTTTGGAAAATTTCTGGGAGGGAAAATATGTACTCCAGTTTATTTTTCATAACAAGCCTATTACACAAGCATTATTACATTTCCTTTTTTTTTTTTTTCTCTCATGTTGCTGTTTGGTCTTCATCACGTTTGCTTAAAATAACTATAACATCCTATTAATGTAATAGTAGAATAATATAACTCATGAAAAAATTCTACTTTAAACATTTCCTATTATAAATAGCAAATGCATCATTTTATAGGCTTCCCAAGGAAATGTTTCCTAGGAATCTAACAGTCGTGTCTCATAAAACACTTCTTACTGTATACTTGAGCAAGTTATTAAGTTGTTCCCTCTCGGTTTCAAAGCTGTTCTTCATTGCTTGCTTTGTGGTAGTAGATTTGGAACCTATAAACATTTCTCCTTTCCTCGCTGGGATGATGTTGAATTCTATCAGTAGAGGCTGTAGGAAGGCACCCCGAGAAACTGGAGGTTTCTTTTCATGGTTGTGGTGTGCATTACTCTCAGGAGGTGTTGCTCAACCATACACAGCAGCACCCCTGGGCAGCTTCCCCTGAGGACCCCAAAGGGCAACTTCCCTACATGCTGGCCTCAGCAGAATGAGTTCTACAAGGGAAACTCGGGAAGATAGCACATGGCATTCCAGTAAATTCTGCTGATGCTCACGTGGCATCTTCCCCGACCACTGTAGATGGTGACTTTCCAGTGAATGCTCTGGTATAGCCCCTTATCACGGGCAGCTTTCCTTGGGACTCTGCCAGTAAGTTTTTTTCCAGTAAATTCTGTGGTGGAGCAACTCAATTGCTAGAGACCAAGTACCAAAGGAGTTCTGCCTTCCTGGAACCTCAGAAAATTTCACCATCAAGTGGGCTATGGCTGCATTCTCTTTAACAAAGTCTGGTCTCATCCCAGGTCTCAACTCTCTGGGTTCTGTTCCTTCCCTGGCTGCTCTGCCTCAGTCTTGGGAGTAGTGACTTTTCCATCTCATCTCTTCTGCATTCATTAGAGATTTCTGGTCTCCTCAGTACATAACATCCTTGTGTAATCAATCATACTTTGTATTCAGCTTTACTTGTTTTGGTTACTCTGTGGGTTCGGTGACCTGATTGAACTCTAGCCTAATATATAATATGTTTCCATGAAGAATTTGCAATGACATATTGAACAGAGTATCAACATTACCCTTCACTCAGATGTTCAATGTCTTAGTATATATTCAGGCTGCTATAACAAAATCCCACAGGCAGTTCAGTTCAGTCCAGTTGCAAAGTTGTGTCCAACTCTTTGTGACCCAATGGACTGTAGCAGGTGAGGTTTCCCTGTCCATCACCAACTCCCAGAGTTTACTCAAACTCATATCCATTGAGTCAGTGATGCCATCCAACCAACTCATCCTCTATCGTCCCTTTCTCCTCATGCCTTCAATCTTTTCCAACATTAGGGTATTTTCCAATAAGTCAGTTTTTTGCATCAGGTGGCCACAGTATTAAAGTTTCAGCTTCAGCATCTGTCCTTCCAATGAATATTCAGGACTGATTTCCTTTAGGATGGACTGGTTGGATCTCCTTGCAGCCCAAAGGACTCTCAAGAATCTTCTCCAACACCACAATTCAAAAGCATCAGTTCTTTGGCACTCAGCTTTCTTTATGGTCCAACTCTCACATCCATATATGACTACTGGAAAAACCATAGTTTTGACTAAATGGACCTTTAATGACAAAGTAATGTCTCTGCTTTTTAACATGCTGTCTAGGTTGGTCATAAATTTCCTTCCAAGGAGCAAGGGTCTTTTAATTTCATGGCTGTAGTCACCATCTGCAGTGATTTTGGAGCCCCCCAAAATAAAGTCTGTCACCGTTTCCATTGTTTTTCCATCTATTTACCATGAAGTGATGGGACAGATGCCAAGATCTTAAGTTTTCTGAATGTTGAGCTTTAAGCTAGCTTTTTCACTCTCCTCTTTCACTTTCATCAAGAGGCTCTGTAGTTCTGCTTCGCTTTCTGCCATAAGGGTGGTGTCATTTGCATATCTGAGGTTAATGATATTTTTCTCGCCAATTTTGATTCCAGCTTGTGTTTCATCCAGTCCACCATTTCTCGTGATATACTCTGCATGTAAGTTAAATAAGCGGGGTGACAGTATACAGCCTTGACATACTCCTTTCCCAACTTGAAACCAGTCTGTTGTTCCATGTCCAGTTCTAAATGTTGCTTCCTGACCTGCATCCAGATTTCTCAGGAGGTAGGTCAAGTGGTCTGGTATTCCCAACTCTTGAAGAATTTTCCACAGTTTATTGTGATCCACACAGTCAAAGGCTTTGGCATAGTCAATGAAGCAGAAGTAGATGTTTTTCTGGAACTCTCTTGCTTTTTTGATGATCCACCAGATGTTGGCAATTTAACCTCTGGTTCCTCTGCCTTTTCTAAATCCACCTTGAATATCTGGAAGTTCATGGTTCACATACTATTGAAACCTGGCTTGGAGAATTTTGAGCATTACTTTGCTAGCGTGTGCGATGAGTGCAGTTGTGTGGTAGTCTGAGCATTCTTTGGCACTGGAATGAAAACTGACCTTTTCCAATTCTGTGGCCACTGCTGAGTTTTCCAAATATTTTGGCATATTGAGTGCAGCACTTTCAGAACATCATCTTTTATATTTGAAATAGCTCAACTGGAATTCCTTCACCTTCTCTAGCTTTGTTTGTAGTGATGCTTCCTAAGGGCCCCTTGACTTCACATTCCAGGAAGTCTGGCTCTAGGTTAGTGATCAAGCCATGGTGATTATCTGGGTCATGAAGATCTTTTTTGCATAGTTTTTCTGTGTATTCTTGCCACCTCTTCTTGATATCTTCTCCTTCTGTTAGGTCCACACCATTTCTGTCCTTTATTGTGCCCATCTTTGCATGAAAAGTTTCTTGGTATTTCTAATTTTCCTGAAGAGATCTCTAATCTTTCCCATTCTACTGTTTTCCTCTATTTCTTTGCATTGATCACTGAGGAAGGCTTTCTTATCTCTCCTTCCCATTCTTTGGACTTCTGCATTCAAATGGGTATATCTTTCCTTTTCTCCTTTTACTTTCACTTCTCTTCCTTTCAGAACTGTTTGTCAGGCCTTCTCAGACAACTACTTTGCCTTTTGCATTTCTTTTTCTGGGGAAGGTCTGGATCACTGCCTCCTGTACAATGTCATGAACCTCTGTCCATAGTTCTTCAGGCACTCTATCAGATCTAATCCCTTGAATCTATTTGTCACTTCCACTTATAGTCATAAGCGATTTGATTTAGGTCATACCTGAATGGTCTAGTGATTTTCCCTACTTTCTTCAATTTAAATCTGAATTTGGCAATAAGAAGTTCATGGTCTGAGACACAGTCAGCTCCCAGTCTTGGTTTTGCTGACTGTATAGAGCTTCTCCATCTTTGGCTGCAAAAATATAGTCAATCTGATTTTGGTGTTGGCCATCTGGTGATGTCCATGTGTAGAGTCTTCTCTTGTCTTGTTGGAAGAGGGTGTTTGCCATGACCAATGCATTCTGTTGGCAAAACTTTGTTAGTCTCTGCACTACTTCATTCTGTACTCCAAGGCCAAATTTGCCTGTTACTCCAGGTATTTCTTGACTTCCTACTTTTGCATTCCAGTCCCCTATAATGAAAAGAACATCTTTTTTGGGTGTTAGTTCTAGAAGGTCTTGTAGGTCTTCATAGAATCATTCACCTTCAGCTTCTTCAGCATTACTGGTCAGGGCATAGACTTGGATAACTGTGATATTGAATGGTTTGCCTTGGAAACGAATAGAGGTCATTCTGTCATTTTTGAGACTGCATCCAAGTACTGCATTTTGGACTCTTCTGTTGACTATGATGGCTACTTCATTTCTTTGAAGGATTCTTGCCCACAGTAGTAGATATAATGGTGATCTGAGTTAAATTCACCCATTCCAATCCATTGTCATTCGCTGATTCCTAAAATGTGATATTCACTCTTACCATCTCCTGTTTGATCATTTCAATTTGCCTTGATTCATGGACCTAACATTCCAGGTTCCTATGCAATATTGCTCTTTACAGCATCGGACCTTGCTTCCATCACCAGTCACATCCACAGCTGGGTATTGTTTTTGCTTTGGCTCTGTCTCTTCATTCTTTCTGGAGTTATTTCTCCACTGATCTCTAGTAGCATACTGGGCACCTACCGACCTGGGGAGTTCCTCTTTCAGTATCCTATCTTTTTCCCTTTTCATACTGTTCATGGGGTTCTCAAGGCAAGAATACTGAAGTGGTTTGCCATTCCCTTCTCCAGTGGTCCATGGTTTGTCAGACCTCTGCACCGTGACCCGTCCATCTTAGGTGGCCCTACACAGCGTAGCTCATCGTTTCATTGAGTTAGATAAGGCTGTGGTCCATGTGATCAGATTGGTTAGTTTCTGTGATTGTGGTTTTCAGTCTGTCTGCCCTCTGATGGAGAAGGATTAGAGGCTTATGGAAGCTTCCTGATGGCAGAGACTGACTGAGGGGAAAACTGAGTCTTGTTGTGATGGGTGGGGCCATGCCCAATAAATCTTTAATCCAGTTTTCTGCCTCAGGCAGAGTGGTTTCTAAACCACAGAAATTTATTTCCCAGTGTTCTGGAGGCTGGAAGTTCAAGGTCAGGGTGTCAGCATGGTTGGGTTCTAATGAGGGCTCTCTTTGGGTTTGTAGTCTGCCAGCTCCTCCCTGCGTCTTGATGTGGTGAAAGGAACAAGGAATTTTTCCAGAGTTTTCTTTCATAACTAATTCTATTTGTGGACTCCACCCTCATGACCTCATCATTTTTCAAAGGCCCCCCTTCTTAAAGCATGGCCTTGGTATTCTGTTCCTGCTATCTGAACTTGGGGAATATACAATATTCAGTCTGTAGAAGTCATTCTTATTCAGTCAATTATTCCCTTTCCCTAACCATCATGACAATGCTGGGGGATAGGACAGATTCCCTCTGGTCCTTTGCATTTGCAGAGACATCAGAGGATGCTGGCTGATATATGAGCTGATGCTCATGTAACTCTAGTGACATCTGATGCATGAAGCTAGGGAGCACGGCTTCATCCTTATTTGGCTTGGGTCCTCGTAAGTACCTTGCTATCTCATCCTATGGTCTCCAGCTATTGCTGAGAGCTCACTGTGATTGGTTTCCCACATTCCCCATCCAATCTTTGATCCACCCAAGTCTGGAGGATCAACTTGTCCCAGTTGTAGAAGGTCAAATCACACACTTGCTGGATCTCAACCCAATATCCTCATCACTCAGGAAACAAAGCAAAATGACACTTTGCACAGTGAACTCTTTTTTTTTAAGCACCGAAACAGTGCCACCTCCTCCCTCTAATATAGGTGACCTCTGCATGATGAACCTTTTCCTCTTCCCCCACACACGAGCAGGAGGGATTAGACATTTGTATGCCTCAGAATCCTGCTGTACACTGTCTGTCCCTTAGGGAATGGAAAGTTCCAGTACCTGATCGTGCTCACTCCCCATAATTTTTTTTTCTTTTATTAGTACCTCCTTTTTCTACCTCCTTCTCTCTTCAAATTTTGCATGAGTGAATTCTTCATTGCTGATAAAATTAAAAGTGTCTCTACAAAATATCAGATTAAAGCAACAATAGTCATCTATAATTTCAGTTTCCATGGGTTATAAATTCAGGAAACATCCTAGTCAAGATGTCGGGTAGTGACAGACATGGCTTGTGGCAGTAGGTTGCTAGCTCTCAATATAGTGTATCAATGTCTAATGAACACTCTGATTAAGTATAAGAAACTTGTGTGCATGGGTGCTGAGTCATGTCCAACTTTTTGTGACCCCATCGGCTATAGCCCACTGGTTCCTCTCTTCGTGGGATTTCCCAGGCAGGAATACCAGAGTGGGTTTCCATTTCCTATTCCAATAAGAAATATAGTTATTTCTGTTTCAGAGAACTGCAAGGATGCTATAAAAAGGATACTGTGTCATGTAAAGAACAAAACAAGAGTTTAAGCTTCTAAGAATGCATCATTACAAAAGGCACTTTTCTTACATTATACTACACAATAAAAATAACCAGTGTTTGCTTTATCTCAATTTTTAAAAATATGAACCATATTCTTATTCAAAAGAGTAGATTGTTGTGGTTATGTATTGATAGTTATGTTACATAATAGAAAAACAATTAGAAATGATTCCCTACCTGTTTGTGGAATATAAATCTTCTTTTTCTTCTTTTAATTTCAGATATCCAATACTTCTTAGACACTGCCCTGGTGCCATATACCTCGTATTCCTATTACATCTTGACCAGCAGCGTGCACGGTTCAACACGAAGCGCAGCTGTCACCTACAGGACAAAACCAGGGGCCCCAGTGGGAAGTTTGAATTTAAGTTACATCAGTCCTGTTAGCTCAGACTCTGTGACGCTTACCTGGGCTTCACCTTCAAACCGTTCTGGTCCTATTGAGAAGTATATTTTGTCCTGTGCTCCTCTACATGGTGTCCAGCCCTGTTCCCCCTACGAAGGCCCTGAGACCACCACTACCATCTGGAATCTGCTTCCATTCACCAAGTACCGTTTTGCTGTGCAGGCATGTACTAGTGGGGGCTGTTTGCACAGCACCCCTTTGACAGTGACCACAGCCCAGGCAGCTCCCAGAAGGCTGGGTCCACCCAAGGTGCGGAAGATCAGTTCCACAGAGCTTCACGTAGAATGGGCTCCACCGATGGAACCAAATGGTAGGAATTCAAGGCCTAGATATCCCATTTTGGGGTAGAATGAGGTGAATCTGGGTATTTGGAATTTTCAGTAAGATTCTGGCAACTGTTTTTGTTTTTATAACTGCGGGATGTTGTAATTGGGAAACAGTTTCTAAAGATATAAGATACTATTTGTCCTGGTTAGTAAAATAAGTGTATTTCTTTAATCTAATAACAAATTCCACTCATTTAAATAGCCCCTAAAAGGCTAATATTATCTTTGCTCTTAATGACATCTGCCATAACACAAATGATGTTTCTAATTTGAAACTCACTTAGGAAATGCATTATATTTGACTGTGTCACAAGTTAGGGCACCCGTAAGTAGTAAATTTTCTTTTAAGCAAGAAAAAGATATGAAATAATACAAAAAATATCTATATAGGCTAGCCAACTCTATTAAGTTAATTTTTGTGCTCATATAATTGACCCTTTGGTTATACAGGCCAGCATACATTCATAGATTTTTAATAATTTAATATCATGTACATATTATGGCAAAAGCTTTTTTCTTAGAATTTTTAAGATACTTGATTAAAGTAGATATAAATAAACTGTAATATTCTAATATTTATGTAAATAAGGCTTATATTAAGCAGATAATAAAATTTAAAATCAAACTCATGTCCATTGAGTCAGTGATGCCATCCAACCATCTTATCCTCTGTTGTCCCCTTCTCCTCCTGCCTTCAATCTTTCCCAGCATCAGGGTCTTTTCAAATTAGTCAGTTCTTTGCATCAGGTGGCCAAAGTATTGGAGTTTCAGCTTCAGCAGCCAACCTTCCAATGAACACCCAGAACTGATCTCCTTTAGGATGGACTGGTTGGATCTTCTTGCAGTCCAAGGGACTCTCAAGAATCTTCTCCAACACCACAATTCAAAAGCATCAATTCTTCAGCACTCAGCTTTCTTTATAGTCCAGTTCTCACATACATACATGACTACTGGATAAACCATAGCTTTGACTAGACGGACCTTTGTTGGCAAAGTAATGTCTTTGCTTTTAATATGCTGTCTAGGTTGGTCATAACTTTTCTTCCAAGAAGCAAGCATTTTTAATTTCATGGCTGCAACCACCATCTGAGTGAGTTTGGAGCCTCAAAAAATAGTCCATCACTTGTCTCTTATACACATCTAGATGTGTATAAGAGACAGGGTTTATATTAAGCAGATAATAAAATTTAAATCCCCAAATTTGAAAATATACACATTGATTAAATTTCCAAAAACAAATAGCCATTCTTAGTAGAAATTATAATCAATCATCCTGAAAAATACTGAATTTACCTAAGTTATTTTGTGTTTGTGCATTTTCCATTTCTTTTTCATTTTCCATGAAAATGCTTTTTAGTAATATTTCATAGTTTCATGTAGCTATGAGTTTTTGCTTCTTTAGAAGTGACTATCATCTATATTACCAAGGAAATGGACAGGCAATTGAGTCAGAACAATGAAAACAAAGACTCTTCAAATAATCTAACCTCACACCATCAATAAAATAGGCCATTTGTCTAATACATCATCTTTGTTCACTGTTTCACTTTTCTAGGCATAATTATAAGATATGAACTGTATATGAAAAGACTGAAGTCTAATGGAGAAACAAGGTCAGCAGAAAGTCAAGTTTTTCAGAGCAGTGGCTGGCTCAGTCCTCACCCACTTGCAGAATCAGCCAATGAAAATGCTCTAGAACCTCCAGAAACAACCACAGTCATCACTGGCTTGGAGCCATACACCAAGTACAAGTTTAGAGTCTTAGCTGTGAACATGGCTGGGAGTGTGTCTTCTGCCTGGACCACAGGAAGAACAGGAGAATCAGGTGAACATCAGTGCTTTGAACTCTACTTTGAAAACATCTGAATGAAAATAAGATTAAGTCATCTGTACTAACTACATTGGAAAAGCAAGAGTTAATAAACTTGCATAAGCCAAGGAAATATTGAATACATGGATTGGTTGCATATATAATTCAAAGTCATAAAGTTCTTGCAGTAAGTTTTAGGGAAAATGTAATGTTTTAGCTATTACCTCAAGGGAGAAAACTGACCAAACTATTGTCATAGTCTTTTGGGAACATTTATCAAAAATAGCATTTGGTTTCCAGTACTGAAGTGGGTTGGCCATATGCCTCATCTTGCTCCAAATTCAGTACAATTTATGTTCAATGAAAAAGATAACTGTTGCCAGTTTCATAAATATGTTTTTTTCTTTCTTTTTCTTAAATAAATAGTTTAGATACTAAATTGAACCTGAAAATATAATCCAAGACATCAAAATTTGTAATTCACAAGTGTGTTTACAAGCAGTATGGTAAGGAAGGATGGTGAAAAGTTTTAATTTTTCTAAGCTATCATTACTAAAGCAAGTGAGATATTTTTAACCCTCCACCTCATTCTTTATATTATAAACACTTCAAATTGCTTGAGCCCTTAACAACAACAAAAAATACACTTTTGCTATGCTTTGAAGCTATAGATATCCAAAGAGACCCAAGTGCCGATTTAAATGGGATATGTTAGGATTGTGAAGGGTAAGGGGAACTTCAGGTTTGATGTCCAAGGGGATCATTTCATAAATATAATGTGCATTGTGCTTGAGCATCTCTTAAGTGATTTCCAGCCATCTTGGCCAAATAATAGTGCCATGATAGCACAAGTGATGAGCCATGGCATTCTGGAAGGGGAAAATCAAGGTCAGAAATGAAAAGTAATGGATGAAATAGCAATACTGGACCCTCATAATCATATGGGTCACTGGCTAATGAAAGTGCAATGAGGTCCTTTGATAATACACCTTTGGTTAGCACATTTAAAATCCATATTAAGGTCTCAAGGATGGTAGGTAGAGAGTGTATGGATGTACATCCCTGAACATTTCTATCAAGATTTACTAAAAACTTTTCAAATTTTTCAGGGTTATTTAGAACATTTTCAATGTACCTCTTTCTAAAGAGTGATATTCTCCAAGAAATTCAGTGAATTACTTGTATATATAAGAAATCCAGTATGTCACTATGCATTGTTCTAAACCTTGTGGACTGAGACGTATTCTGTTTTGTGCTTTTTCCTTTTAAAGACTTCATACAACTTATGATTTCCTCCCCTATTACCTACTAGTTTTCTTTATGAACACAGGGAAATTCCTATTTTTATTTTGTAAATGGAAAATATCTTTGTTAGTAATGTGAGGTACAGAACATGCTTGAAGATATATTTTTAAGTGAGTATTTTTTTATATACATACCAGCATATTCTTTGATTTTTAAAATAAGAGTGTTATGTAAGCAATGTGATGTTTCTGAAATTATTAATGGGATAAACTTGTGATTTCAGCTTGAAAACCTGTTAATGTGACATTCATTGTTTTGGCTGTTGCTTTTGTCGTTAACAGCACCTGTATTTGTGATGCCCCCTTCAGTCTCCCCACTCTCTCCTCACTCGCTCAATGTATCCTGGGAGATGCCACCGGACAGTGTTACAAGAGGAAAAGTTGTGGGGTATAACATCAGTATGATTTCTGAACAATCACCTCAATGGTCTCATCCAGTGGTGGTTCCACAGGTATTGTTATTTCCAATTCATGTCCTTCTAGAATTGAATTATGTCTTCGTTTTTATAGTTTCTGCATTTGCAGAATTCTGGCAGAGTTTTCATCTATACAATTCTTAAATGGGGAATTTTTTCTTAATATAATATTATGTATACAAGGGTCTAAATATATCACTTATTTTTTTCTAGTATAAATGGAAATAGTATGGGTATAATTTTGTTTCTTGAAATCTGCTTTCTCTACTTAGCATATATCCTCAAGTATCTTTCAGAGGTTGACATTCAGTAGCTGTGTACTATTATATTGTTTAGGTACACAATAATGATTCACCCAATGCACAATCAATTGATATGTATATTGTATGAATTCTTTTGGAAATGTAAATAACATTGATAAGAACATTTTATATGTACATTTGTATATTTCAAGTTCCTAAGAAAAATTTCTGAGGTATGCAGTTTATTTTATAGCTTATAGCAAAGTTTATGAACATTTCAAGGTTTAGGGTATGTAATGACATATTGCTTACTAGTGGGTCATCTCAGGTCAGCAGTAATGAGAATAATAATCATAGGAAACAGTTACTGAGGCTTTACTTTGTACCCATACTAAATCATGATATGTATAACAATCTTGGAAGATGAGAAGCTCTTGTTACTCTCCATGATGCGGTGTGGCCAGTGTTCTTTCTATCAGCACAAGGGTCAGTTCAGTCTCTCAGTCATAGGCGACTCTTTGCGACCCCATGGACTGCAGCACGCCAGGCCTCCCTGTCCATCACCAGTTCCCGGAGTTTACTCAAACTCATGTCCATTGAGTCAGTGATGCCATCCAACCATCTTATCCTCTGTTGTCCCCTTCTCCTCCTGCCTTCAATCTTTCCCAGCATCAGGGTCTTTTCAAATTAGTCAGTTCTTTGCATCAGGTGGCCAAAGTATTGGAGTTTCAGCTTCAGCAGCCAACCTTCCAATGAACACCCAGAACTGATCTCCTTTAGGATGGACTGGTTGGATCTTCTTGCAGTCCAAGGGACTCTCAAGAATCTTCTCCAACACCACAATTCAAAAGCATCAATTCTTCAGCACTCAGCTTTCTTTATAGTCCAGTTCTCACATACATACATGACTACTGGATAAACCATAGCTTTGACTAGACGGACCTTTGTTGGCAAAGTAATGTCTTTGCTTTTAATATGCTGTCTAGGTTGGTCATAACTTTTCTTCCAAGAAGCAAGCATTTTTAATTTCATGGCTGCAACCACCATCTGAGTGAGTTTGGAGCCTCAAAAAATAGTCCATCACTGTTTCCCCATCTATTTGCCATGAAGTGATGGGACTAGATGCCATGATCTTAGTTTTCTGAATCTGGAGCTTTAAGCCAACTCTTTCACTCTCCAGTTTCACTTTCATCAAGAAGCTCTTTAGTTCTTCTTTACTTTCTGCCATAAGTGTGGTATCATCTGCATATCTGAGTTGTTGATATTTCCCCCCACCATTCTTGATCCAGCTTGTGCTTCATCCATTCCAGCATTTCTCATGATGTACTCTGCATATAAGTTAAATGAGCTGGGTGACAGTATACAGCCTTGACATACTCCTTTCCCAATTTGGAACCAGTCTGTTTTTCTGTATCCAGTTCTAACTGTTACATCTTGACCTGCATCCAGATTTCTCAGGAGGCAGGTCAGGTGGTCTGATATTCCCATCTCTTGAAGAATTTTCCACAGTTTGTTGTTATCCGCACAGTCAAAGGCTTTAGTATAGTCAATAAAGCAGAAGTAGATGTTTTTCTGGAACTCTCTTCCTTTTTCCATGATCCAGCGGACATTGGCAATTTGATCTCTGGTTCTTCTACATTTTCTAAATCCAGCTTGAACATCTGGAAGTTCATGGTTCAGGTACTGTGAAGCCTGACTTGTAGAATTTTGAGCATTCTTTGTCATTGCCTTTCTTTGGGATTGGAATGAAAACTGACCTTTTCCAGTCCTGTGGCCACTGTTGAGTTTTCCAAAATTGCTGGCGTATTGAGTACAGCACTTCCACAGCATCATCTTTTAGGATTTGAAATAGCTCAACTCTAATTCCATCACCTCCTCTAGCTTTGTAGTGATGCTTCCTAAGGTGCACTTGACTTCACATTCCAGGATGTCTGGCTCATCAGAATTGTGGATATGGGGTCTGGACTCAGCATATTATGCCTTCTGGCTATTACTTGTATTATAATATTCTATTCCAAGAAAGTGAATTAAAAAAAAAAAAAAACATAGTTTATAAAACATGTCCCAGAAATCAACTTGTTTTGATCCCATTTTTACCAGTTAGTAGGCATATCTCACATCTCTGTGCTTGAGAGTTCACTAATTTGTTAAATGCAAAAACAATTTCTGCTTATCTATAGTTTATATGGAGCTTAAAAAGCTCAACAGATATTAGATATTATTTTTAGTGTTTGTTATTAATGGGATAGGACTATATACATTTATAAAATATTCAATAGAGCAGGAACATATTTTTATATTGAGAAAACAGGTATATAAAAATCTTTAATCATTTAAAAATAATTTTATTTATTTATTTTGACAGTGCTGGGTCTTTGTGGCTGTGTAGTGTTTTCTCCAGCTCTGGCAGTCAGGGGCTACTATCTAGTTGTGGTGCTTGGGCTGCTCATTGCAGTGGCTTTTCTCATTGCAGAACATGGGCTGCAGTAGTTGTACACATTGGCTCAGTAGTTGCAATTCCTGGGCTCCGGAGCACAAGCTTAGCCGTTGTTGTGCACGGGCTTAGCTGCTCCTCAGCATGTGGGATCTTCTGGGATCAGGGATCGAACCCATATCTCTTGCATTGGCAGATGGATTCTAACGACTGAGCAACCAAGGAAGTCCCCTTTATTTGTTTAAAAGTCTTTTTTGCATGTGTGTGGCAGAATTAAAATAAGGATATAGATATGTTACTTTATTTTCTTTCTTGCACCCTCTCTTGCAAGTATTCCATCATATATTCAAGAAAATTAAATCAAAAGTCAAATTTGTTTTTACATTCCCAACAATTAAATTTATATCCACACTGACCTGAATGTGTGTTGTTATAATCTTGATAAATAAATAGCCAAAATTTCTGGGGAAAGCCTAATGTAAAAAATAACAGTTAAAGGATCTTTCCCTAAGAATGTGGCAGAAGACATTTATAGAAATGGTGATGTTATCATTGTAGGATTTTAAGCTTTGACAAAGTTCTTCACGCTCCTTAAAGATTAATCCCCCCCAAAAGTTTTCTATTAACTATATCCTTTAAAACTTGTTAAGATGATTCTGTATACATGATAAACACACAGTTTATCTGAGTGATAATTTTACATTCCCCAAACTCTGGATAAATGTCTTTTAAAAATCACGTAATTTCTATTAAAGTGGTATTAATGTTTTTACATTTTCTACATTTTTAGAATTTTTAAATCACCTTTATTTCTGAAAAATGATATGTTAACAATGTAATTTATATTCTAATCACACTGCTTTCAGGAACTACTCAGCTTATGAAAATTTAAAGTCAATACTCAGGCATATAATCCAAATGAATTTTATTGTACTTCTAAAGGGAAAACAAAATCTGGAAATTGACTTCATATGTAACTAATATTTAGTTATATGTAGTATTTCTATATATGGAAGATTATTTGATATACTGTTATCAGTATCTCTTAGAAAAATAGTTCGTGCTCATGCATGCTGTCAGACTGTTGGTTACTGACTTTTTTCTGAATATAATCACCAGGGGCCTTTGTATCTATAGACTAGGCAAGTTTACATGGCTGCTTTTGATCGATTCTAGTTATATTGACAGACTAGCTCTTGGTGTTGATTGTTTAATTATTTGTTTATGGACCATAGAGTCTCCTTTGCTCATATCTACTATTTTCATTTGAAATTGTGTGATCAAGACAATGTTTCAAAAGAAAAAGTAACCGTTGGATCAATATGCTTACACTTAGTTGTACAAGAAAGGCAACTGAGAATTGACTTAGTGTGGATGCTCAGTAATCTTTTCGTTTTTCTCCTCTTCCTTCCTGCAGTCTTCTTCCTTGCTTCCTGTTTTTTTTAAGAGCAAATGATGGGATTGATTTAATGAAGTGATGACATTTTTCTGTACCAGCTCCATCAGCTAGCATGTGGACATACTGCACTGGGTTCATCTTGGCCAAGCCCTGTGGTTTTATTTGGACTTTTTCACAATAACAATGAGAGTGTCACCATTCTTTATCTCTACTGTCGGTGACAAGAGCCACACCACCACGCTGCTTTATGAGGCAATAACTCGGTTTCCTCATTTATCCACTCAGGAACTGGATTATTACCTCATAAAACAGTGTGATTGTACAATTATCAATTAAACCCTAGCTTGTTGAGTCCCTTCAAAAAGAAATTCCTTTTCCTAATTGTGGTTGGCAGTAATTCCCTCTGTTGAAATTTCTGGAAATTTGCTTGTCAAGCTTATATTTTTCACAATAGATATCTATTACCTGACTTTTCTTTTTTTCTTTCTTACCTTGCAGGTATTGTATACTGCTAAACCCCAAGAACTATCTTATATTGTAAAAGGACTGAAACCTTATAGGATATACAACTTTACTATTTCTCTCTGCAATTCAGTTGGCTGTGTAACCAGTACTTCAGAAGCAGGACAGACCTTAGCATCAGGTAAGCAAGTTTTAGTGGATGTGAAAAATATATTGTGTGTTTATAAAGAAAACACCTACAAAGCTCAGTAATGTCTCTAGTTTGGACTTAATATTTGTCTTTTCAACTTTCTCTTACTCCCTCACAAACTCTGATTGCTACTGACCTTGACATAGTTGAATAGAAAAATAAAGTTAAGAGCCTGGAGGATTCCTGAGTTGCAGTGTCATAATAAATATAATTAGGTGCAGAGTGACTCTAGGACTTGGCTACCACCCTAAGTCCTAAAGGTGTCCCAACAATTGTTAGAAGTATTTATGAGGCTTCTTGCGAGGATTCGGAATACTTCTCCCTTCAGTCTTAACCTTTCGTGTGGGATTGGGTTTACCCTCTCCTGCCCCATGGAGCTAACAGCAGACATCCAGAAATTAGTAGGCTGCCCTGGTGTCATATTTTGCCTTTATTGGATAGGCAGTAGTGCTATTATCTGTTTATTATAAATATAAAACTCCTAGGTGCATAAAATTGAAATAAAAAACTTATTATCAAGTATAATCTTAGTAGGAGATGGCTTGTATAATTTTTTGTTTGCTTTACTTAGAACAAATTAAGTTCATACAAACTTGATTACATGTATTATTAACACCTATATAACCCAATTACTTACAAGTTAAGATTTTTTTTAAATCAGTTTTTCTGTCAGCATCCAACAAGGCTTAGTTTCCTGGCGCTCTTTAAGGAAATATCCAGATGTGAAGAGGTTATGAAATTTCTAGGAAACATATTTAGCTACGAAAATATTCCTCAGACCTTCTTCCTTACTGTTTCCGTATAAAGTTCCATAGTTTTTGTTATATTTTGTTTTAGTTCTGGAAAACTTGTTTAGCCCAAATTTTCTTATATTAATATACAACAAATATCAAATATAGCAAATAATTTTTCTTCAAATTTTCTGTCAGGGAGGAAGACTCCAAAGTTTCAAGAAATTATGTTTTATTATCTGCATGAGTGAACTCTGTGTTTTTCACATTTTTGACCTATATTTACAAATACTTATGGAGTACCTAGCTTGAACAAAACACCATTTTCCTGTAAGATTGTACATTTATTTATTTTTATATATTATGTTATTAGAGAGCTACAGAGTGTGGATAATAGTATCTGTCTCCTTTAGGAAAAATGATATAGCTGGGTAATGAGAACAAAAATTAAAAGAGCAATCCATCCCGAGGGCCAGAGAAGGTGAAAACAGAGGCCACATGAGCTGAAGATGGTTCCGAGGCCTAGTGGAGGCTAAAGGGACCCCAATCATGTGCTTATGCAGAACTGAAATCACAGCTTTTCAGGGCTTTAAAACACTTAAAAGTCATCTAGGGTGACCATCTTGCCAATATTAATACATCTCTGGCAACATTCCTTCCAAGTGTTTGATCCTTTAGTGGTAGAGAAACTGCTACTTCTCCAGCAAATCAGACCATGTGTAGTGACCTATTTAAAAAAGGCAATTTTCAGACTGATAATGATCCACAATATTTCCTTCTGGCTTCTATTGAACATTCTCCTTCTAATCCCTTGGGGGCTGTTCTCACTTTAATTCATATTCCTCGTGACATCACTTCCAATAGCATCTTCAATAATAATACCTCCACCCGAGTCTTCTTTCCTTAAGGCTGTGTACCAACCTACCTCCCACCTGCACTTTACATGCTCCAGTTTGTGGCACTGTTAAGACAGGCTCTTTCCTCTAGATGAGATCTACTCTTGTCTTTCTGTGGATGCAACCTGAAAGAACTGAATGGGGACGTGCTGGTCCCTAGAGACTAGACAGATCCTGGAGACAGAAAGGGAAAAAGCAGGGAAGATGTCGGTAGAATGGCATCCTTCCTGCTTCAAGCACCAGTGGTTACATCTGTGTGAATATTGTCCTCAGTGGTTTCAGCAAGAGCTGCTGTGGCGTGGAACTCACCCTCTCCCAGGGCTCTGTGCTCTTGGGTTAGTCTCTGGTGAGGATGCTTAAGGCCACTCCATCTACTGGAAGATGAGTGGAGTAGAACTCATATAAGCCCTCTCAGTGTTCTCTCTCTGCCTCTTTATCCATGAGAAAAGAATTTGAAAACTTCTCATATTCTCTGAAAGCCATGAGATGCACAAGTTCATTGACTTTTTCAAATAAGAATTTACTAACACATCTAAGGAGAAGGCAATGGCACCCGACTCCAGTGTTCTTGCCTGGAGAATCCCAGGGACAGGGGAGCCTGGTGNATCCATGAGAAAAGAATTTGAAAACTTCTCATATTCTCTGAAAGCCATGAGATGCACAAGTTCATTGACTTTTTCAAATAAGAATTTACTAACACATCTAAGGAGAAGGCAATGGCACCCGACTCCAGTGTTCTTGCCTGGAGAATCCCAGGGACAGGGGAGCCTGGTGGGCTGCCGTCTATGGGGTCGCACAGAGTCGGACACGACTGAAGTGACTTAGCAGCAGGAGCAGCAACGCATCTAAGGGAAAATGATAAGCCAGAATGCCATGACTTGAATATGGGCTCTGCCATCTACTAGCTTTATGACCTTGAGTAAATTGTATAGTCTCTGTGCCTTTGTCTTCCAAATTACAAATAAGGATACCCTATATTTAGTGTTCTCCTGAGGAATGAAAAGAGTGAATACATGTTAAATATTTAAGGCAGGGTC
Source organism: Cephalophus harveyi (assembly GCA_006410635.1). Classification (NCBI taxonomy): domain Eukaryota; kingdom Metazoa; phylum Chordata; class Mammalia; order Artiodactyla; family Bovidae; genus Cephalophus; species Cephalophus harveyi. The sequence goes on from SJYT01055670.1 coordinate 305,989, forward strand.
TAGCACAAAATCAAATCTCAAAACAAATTATTTCTATCAAGATTTTTGTCGTAACTATTACATAATCTTTTTATTAGTCACAGTGTACTATAGAATTTCTGTTATCAAAGTCGTGAAGTTTTACTTTGCAACTTTGTTTCCATAGCATTATTTTAACATAAATGCAACAATGGAGAGTCCTAAAACTAAGGAATGAATGACAAGAGTAAGCTGTAGGGGACTAACATGGAAAAGCATCATTTTTCAGTTCTGTGAGGAGCATGTTGTCCTGAATTATGACATGTAATTCAAGATTTTGATCAAAAACTGCACATTTCAAATTTGTTGTTTACAGTATAAAATTAATAATGTGCCATACCATATCATTGCTATGTTTTGTTGTGAATGCTCAATTCAGTAAGTTTCTATGAAGGTTCTAGTTTCTAATTTCAGGCATTAGCAAGTGGGGTGAGCTCTAATAGAAACCATTCATGCTTTAATGATGTCTGTATTAAGATGTTGACATATAACAGGTAGGATTAACACCTTGGGGGAAAGGATAAAAGAAAGCTATTGGAACAGAGAATATGAGATGGGTGACTGATTTAGCAGATTGGGAAATTATGTCAGGTTAAATGGCATTTATAAATAATTGGTAAAGATGTTTGTAGATATTTTTTGAGTTTATACCACGTGCTTGTTGCTGTTTCAGGTGCTGTTCCATACTGACATGATGAAAGCTGGGGATTGTGATGATTTCTGTCAGTAGAGTATAGTATAGATTAGAAGACAATGTGGAAATAGAGTCTGGCAGGCATTCCAAGGGGGCTCCCCTGGTGGCTCAGCAGTAAAGAATATTCCTGCCAGTGCAGGAGTCTCGGGTTCAATCCCTGGGTGGGAAGATCCCCTGGAGAAGGAAATGGCAACCCACTCTAGTATTCTTGCCTGGGAAATCCCATGGACAGAGGAGCCTGGCAGGCTACAGTCCATGGGGTCACAAAGAGTCAGATACAACCTAGTGACTAAAACAACAGGACATTCCAAAAAAGTCATCAGTAAGTAAATTAGATAAATAGAAAGAAATATTAGAAGCATGAAATGGAATGCTTCAAGGAAAAGAAATCCACAGGATAGGAAGAGGGAGAAACTGAAGATGACAGTAAATATCCTAGACCATGGTGACGCCATTAAATGTAATGCAAAAAATGAAGAAAGACCATATGGGAGAAATAAAGCCATGAGTTTCAGTTCAATTATTTGATCAAAACATCCATGACAATTATAACCAGCCAATAGCGGAAAATGCAAATCTGGAGCTTAAGAAGGATGTAAGTTTTATAATTGTCTGCATATAAGAGGAGGTAAAACCATGGATGGTAATATATTAGTGAAGGCAGAGAAAATACAAAAGAAAAGTTTCAGTTCAGTTCAGTCGCTCAGTCGTGTCCGACTCTTTGTGACCCCATGAATCGCAGCACGCCAGGCCTCCCTGTCCATCACCAACTCCCAGAGTTCACTCAGACTCATGTCCATCGAGTCAGTGATGCCATCCAGCCATCTCATCCTCTGTCGTCCCCTTCTCCTCCTGCCCCCAATCCCTCCCAGCATCAGAGTCTTTTCCAATGAGTCAACTTTTTGCATGAGGTGGCCAAAGTACTGGAGTTTCAGCTTTAGCATCATTCCTTCCAAAGAACACCCAGGGCTGATCTCCAGAGCAAATACAAAAGAAAAGTTTACACCTCAGTGAAGGCTCACATTCTGGGAGAAAGAGAAAAGGAAAAATTAAAGGAACAGAGACATGATGAGAGTTAGGTATAGAATCTAGAAAGAGCACTATTCAAAGAATCAAGGGCAGAGAGAATTCTAGCAGGAGAATGTCAGTAGAGTCACAGACAGTAGGGAAAGGGAAAGAAATGTAAGATACAAGGAATGTGGGGTCCTTGATGATCCCCTGGGCAGCACTCTAATTAGCATAGTCAGAGCAAAAGCTGGGAGGTAAAAAAAGTAAACAGTTGCAGAAAATGGTAAGTTTTAAATGTGCTGTTTTTTGTTCTTTGCCAAAATGTTCCTTCTACTCAATTTCCATAAAAATATGCATTAATTTTGTTCAAATGTGAGATCCTTTCTTTTCCAAGAGAAAAATTAGTGGTTTTCTGGAAAAATTTTTGTTTCTTAGTGTCTTCATTTATCTTGTCAGCACTCTATGACTTTTCACCTGCCAGACAGGGAATGAAGTCAATTACATGACAAAAATATGAAAAATAATTTTTGCTTGCCACTTGATTTATGGTAAAATGCATTGTTTTCAGGGCTGTTCAGGCCAGGGAAAATGGACTTGTTTTTATTAGAATATAAGGAAAACCCCAGAAATTACAGATCCAAATATCCTTGTTGCCTCTGTTTTCAGTAGATAAATAGGGTATTTCTTTTTTTAATTTTCCTAGGATTAAATGTTTGTAACTGATAGATTTTAAGTCATAGAAATAAACAATGAGAAAGTCAGTGCTTTTTTTTTTTTTTTTCCATATTATGGTGTTTCCATTACAGGAACTTTAATTTTAAACTATGTATATTAACTGTGACAGCTGCACAGCATGTTTCCCTTTCCTGGATTTATTTTTCACTATTCAGATTACAGCTTTAAGTAATTCTAATTTTGGAATAATCCAGTTTAGGATCTAGTTGACTTTCTAAGGCCTCTGGTATCTGAAGATTGTCTTCACTTAATCCTTCACTATCAAAATGGCTAAACTGAAGTAACTTCATATCAAAATCCTCAAGACCAAATTCTTAGCACCACTGTTTCCTGGCATCTTGTCTCACAAATGAGAACACACATACGAGCATAATTCTTGCTGACTATATATAACCTTATCTCTAGAAGCTAGTAAGATTCTCCTCTTCATCCATGAATATCCAAGATTTCACCAAAAACAAAAACAGTTTGTCTAAAAGTGTATGACTCTATGCGTGCAAGCTAAGTCGTTTCAGCTGTGTTTGGCTTTTTGGGACCCTTTGGACTGTAGCCCACCAGTATTGAGGAGAATCCATGAGAAAGTTCTAAAAAAGACTAACTTTGCTCCTGACCTTCCTGGGCCTCAGGCAGGAAAGCCAGGCAGGTGGCCACTCGACCAAATAGCAAGGCATTCATTTAATCAAAAGGAGGGAATACATGCCGAGTCACTTCAGTTGTGTCTGACTCTGTGCAACCCCATGGATGGGAGCCCACCGGGCTCCCCCATCCCTGGGATTCTCTAGGCGAGAACACTGGAGTGGGTTGCCATTGCCTTCTCCAAAAGGAGGGAAAGAAAGATCTCAACTTTAGGACAAATTAAAGGGGATGCTTTTATAAAAGACACTGAGTACTATGATAGTATCTCCAACAGAAATTCTCCATCAGATGCAACATGTTGTTCTTCATTTGGTCATTTTCATGTCAACTTTAGGTCAGTGGCAATGGCTGAACTGTGCTTTACAGGTCAGTGCTTTTGAATGGTCAACAGATTTGTTGTAGGAAAGGAATAAAAGTTGACTTGCAACACTGTGACTCTTCTTGCTCTGTCTCTTCTAGTAATAAAATTATGGTTTGGAGGGTACAGAATTCCAATAGATTTGTGGGAAATTTAACTCTTAAGTCTAAATGTAGTTCATGTGAGTGGATTGCCAAGGATCAGAACAACCATTTAAAAACTTTGAAAAAGAGCACCATAAATTACAAGTAATAGTCAGCTTTTCTGAAGTGCTGAATCATGAAAATATGTTTTTTTCCTTACACCTCAGTCACAGAAATCAAAAAGATACTTGTTAGATATGTCTGTTTCATTAAAAAGCTTGAGAATTGTAATTTGCTCTCTTTCAAGTATTTTTTCGATTAGATGTATCATTAGAATTGGCACATTTCGTCCAGAATGTTTATCACTACTCCTTTAGTTTTGGTGCCTGTGAACAGTTCCAGAACTGATTTGAGAGAGATATTCTTCCAGGAGCAGCTGCAACTCTATTGCAAAATCTTCATGAAAGTGTGATGGGTGGTTTTGGAGTTGCTTCTGGATTTATATGGGTCATGGTCTGACAGACTGGGCCCTTAGAAGCTTCTAATCCTTTTCTTTAAGATTACCCTTTTAATCTAATAACTTTGTACATTTCCATCCTTTGTGAATTAAGTACAAATTAAACCTTCCTTCAGAGAAATTCCTTTTGGAGATCCATTCCTGGAGGAACGATGTCCTATTTCCTTTACCCATCATAAATTGACCTCTACACTACAAGCTTAGAAGTGCCCATTTCCCATTAAGCAAGTAATTACTGGTGCATTAAGTTTCCTGTCTGAATCCATCCAAAGTAGAATGTATGGGTTGTTTGCTGCTGGGTTGAAAACACACATTGTTTTGTATGCAGGTACATAAGTCTTTTCATTGTGAATAGGACCCAGAGTGATTAAACAAGCACTTTTAATATGTTAATTTATAATTTTAATTACAACAATCTTGTATATATAGTCATTAGTGAATACTAATATAAATATTTTTCTTTTTATTCATAATGCATAAACCAATCATCCAGTTACTTCTCTGAGGTTGCCTGTTTTTGTTTCATAATACAATCTTTGTTCTTAGTTATGAATGCATTTTGTTCCTTCCTGTCTTGAATAATCCCTCATTAAGCTAGTCACTTTCTGCTCCATGCTAAAAAGGAAAAATTATCATGCAAATGTGGCACGCCATATTAAAAAGCACATTACCCAACACTTTTGTTGCTGTCCTTCAATTAGTTTCCCTTCTTTGAATTTAATTCCATTTGTTGTTAAACTACCAACTTGATGTATGGACTCATGAATCTCAGGCTGCTGCCAAGAAAGTGGGGGGAAAAAAATCAAAGCCTCTTCGAAGAGCTGCAGAGGCGAGCTGAAATGAATTTGCTTCACCTTTGACAAGAACACTTGAACAGCAGTGAAATCCTCTGCTGATTCAACTTGGCTAATTATCCAATTATTTATTTCAAGAATAAAGGCTCTGTTTTACAATTAGAGAAGTGTAAGGCAATCTGAGAAATTTGGTAATGACAGCTGCCTTAAGTCACTTATAAACAGTATCTGTGCAAACTTGTCTCACCCAGTGTTTTTAGGCAGCCATTCTCACGTCTTAGCATCAGGGAAATCCTGAGAGTACAAGGAAGGGCTGGTTTTGTTTGTTTGTTTTTCTCGTTCAACAACAGAAATTATTTTGCACTTCTAACCACCATGTCAAATTTCCATGGCTCTCAAGCAATGTTAAAGTTGTATTTCTCTTGATTAAAAGCTTTTGGTTCAAAGCAATACTTTTTAATTGCCTAATGATATAAGTCAGTTCTTAGGAAAGAACCGCACATTTAGGAGTTCATTTGCAATATAACTGAAAAATTCATTGCATGGCAGTAAAACAATTTACTGTTAATTACAAGGAGAAGAATTTGCTGTAGCATGCTCACAGATTGCCATGAATCATGCAGCACTCCTAGAGATTTATAACAGATGTGTAAGTGGGATGAATTAGCAGGGTTTAATAACAGAGACACAAATCATGCAGACTTCAAGGAGCTTTAATTGATATACTAGAATGTGACGGGCATGAATCACTCAGCCATTCAACAGCACTGTAACATATGGTCAGCTCAATATGCTGCATCTGAAATCGGTTGGTGAGTCGTTGGTTGTCCCATATGGTGGAAGCAATATATTTTTCATGATTCAAAAAATACATCCATTTTTTTAAAAGAAATTTGATTGCAAAGCATGTTTGTTATTGAACAGTCACTTGAATGCCAAACTGGGTTTTTTTTTATAATGATTTTTTTTGACATGGCAGCTTCCCAAAATAAATAGCAGCTACTACTTGTAATACCAGATCGTTGGAGACATTATGAGAACCAAATTGGTGCTTGTTGGCAGGCTTGATCCACAGTAAAACCTACAGAAGAGTTCAGCTGATGAGAGCTGCGATTGTTAGGGAAATCCTTCAGATTCTGGCAAAGCAAACCAAATGAAAGGGATGATGTCAGGCTCAGAGACGTTCAGGAATGCCCAGATTTGCAATGAGAATAGATGAAACTGAATGAGAGACCTTTACTTAGCAGGGTAGGAAAGTGACTGTGATAACACTGGAACCCATAGTGTAACAATTAGATACAACGTTTTAAAAATCAACCTCTTAATTAAAGGTTCAGTCCTCTGGGAGCATTCTAAAAAAATTCCTGGAGGAGCATCACATCAGCACCGATCTCATGTTTCTCCTGAATGATTATTTCAGTGTAGGAAAACAGGCAACCCTGGTGCAGATCAGGAGCTGGGGGGATGCAGTATCTTTCTATGGAAGCTGGGATCTAGCAGCTTTGGACAAAGCTTGGGTAGCATTAGTAAATCTGACAGACTTGAAAAAGGAATATTGCAGCCTTAGAACTGTGGCTGCCAGAATTTAATGTCAACAATTAAAATTTATTTTGATCCTTACCTACTGTTTATTACTGTTTGTATACACAACAGACCTTACTAATACAGACATGCACTATTAGATGGAATTACCATCTGTTCAGAGTGAAATGCTGGCATCTGTCTTAGATGCTAAAACTAAAATGATATTATTTCTAACAAAACAAAATTAACTGCTTTTTACTCACCAACTTTAATGTTGAATGTGTGCTGTGCCCAAGGAAAAGGCTTGTTGATACACAGTGTAAAGGCCTCTGGTGCCAGGTCTGTATTTAGATAAGTGACTTTCACGAGACCTCTGTTGACCTTTTTGGCATAGCAGAAATGGAATGCAGAAATCACACTTTGTGAAAAACTGTTTCAGTTTTCTGATGTATTAACCATAGTGAGGCATTAAAACAGCACAATTAAAATATGTAAGAATTGAAATAGACTATGCAAAATATTTTGATATGTCCTAAATAAATGCAAGGGAAAAGCTACATTGAAATTCATGTGAACAAAGTTGCCATACACCCACAGTGACACCTTTAGGGAAAAATAAACTGTTATCTTCTCTGCTGGACTCCTTTTAATTTTCTCCTACACTGACACCTAGGAAAGATTTATACTCAGTACCCCCTCCTTTATTTTAAGCCTAAGTAAGGGATCTCTAGCTTTTCAAAGTTGGACAATTTGGAGTATCAAGGACAGTGGTAGTTTCTATACTGACGTTGGATCCATGATGCTACTTTCTGAGAAGCCTGACTTCAGTTCTATATATCACAAAATAATAAATTCTGTCACACTAACATTTAATGCATGTACACAGTGCATTAACTGTAACTGTAGTACATTTATTTGTGCTAGAGGAGACTTGAAAATGATTAAAAAATCAATACTTTGCTGTCAGAGAAGCAAGTGTTACGATGCATTTAAGTAGTTAATTGCATAAGCCCCATAAAAGCTTCAAGTTTGGGTAGGAAGGATGCCATAATTACAGTCAAGCAACTAGCTTTTATTAATGGGGGACTTTAGGGAACAATGCTTGTTGTCATCGCTGCTGCTATGTGAAGTTCAGAAATCATGGCTCACTCCCTTTACATGTAGGATGCAAGTTGTGTGCAAATTATGGAGAATCACCAGTATGACAGCTGGCTAAGGTAGTGTATATTCACCAAGAAGGTGATTCGCCTTAAATTCTTGAAAAGAAATGCTTTCTGGACTTTCTTTATATCATAAAACACACAGAAAAATCATAATATTTGTGTGCCATGGTAAAGAACAAGGTGACCCAGAGTTGCAGGGATAAGTTGGCTGGGTTCCTGGAGGGATAAGGGACCTGTATGTCCAATACCCCTTCATGATTTACTCTTGAGAAGCACTACTTGCAAATGTTCAGCTAGAATTTTCTAACTGCAAGAGATCATAGGTATAATCGGATCTGTCATGCTCTTCAATAAATGAGATACTAGCCAGGAATTCTACCCCTGAGTATATATTTGAAATAAAAAGTACTAATTTGAAAAGATGCATGCACCCCAATGTTCATAACAGTATTATTTATAATTGACAAAATATGAAAGCAACCTAAGCATCCATCAACAAATAAATGGATAAAGATATAGTACATATCAGTTCAGTTCAGTTGCTCAGTCGTGTCTGACTCTCTGCGAACCCATGGACCGCAGCACACCAGGCTTCCCTGTCCATTACCAACTCCCAGAGCTTGCTCAAACTTAGGTCCATCAAGTCAGTGATGCCATCCAACCATCTCATCCTCTGTTGTTCCCTTTGCCTCCCTTCAGTGTTTCCCAGCATCAAGGTCTTTTCAAATCAGTCAGTTCTTCGCATCAGGTGGCCAAAGTATTGGAGTTGCAGCTTCAACATCAGTCCTTCCAATGAACACCCAGTACTGATCTCCTTTAGGATGGACTGGTTGGATCTCCTTGCAGTCCAAGGGACTCTCAAGAGTCTTCTCCAACACCATAGTTCAAAAGCATCAGTTCTTTGGCACTCAGCTTTCTTTAATGGCAACCCACTCTAGTATTCTTGCCTGGGAAATCCCATGGACAGAGGAGCCTGGCAGGCTACAGTCCATGGGGTCACAAAGAGTCAGATACAACCTAGTGACTAAAACAACAGGACATTCCAAAAAAGTCATCAGTAAGTAAATTAGATAAATAGAAAGAAATATTAGAAGCATGAAATGGAATGCTTCAAGGAAAAGAAATCCACAGGATAGGAAGAGGGAGAAACTGAAGATGACAGTAAATATCCTAGACCATGGTGACGCCATTAAATGTAATGCAAAAAATGAAGAAAGACCATATGGGAGAAATAAAGCCATGAGTTTCAGTTCAATTATTTGATCAAAACATCCATGACAATTATAACCAGCCAATAGCGGAAAATGCAAATCTGGAGCTTAAGAAGGATGTAAGTTTTATAATTGTCTGCATATAAGAGGAGGTAAAACCATGGATGGTAATATATTAGTGAAGGCAGAGAAAATACAAAAGAAAAGTTTCAGTTCAGTTCAGTCGCTCAGTCGTGTCCGACTCTTTGTGACCCCATGAATCGCAGCACGCCAGGCCTCCCTGAGGAAGAGGGAGAAACTGAAGATGACAGTAAATATCCTAGACCATGGTGACGCCATTAAATGTAATGCAAAAAATGAAGAAAGACCATATGGGAGAAATAAAGCCATGAGTTTCAGTTCAATTATTTGATCAAAACATCCATGACAATTATAACCAGCCAATAGCGGAAAATGCAAATCTGGAGCTTAAGAAGGATGTAAGTTTTATAATTGTCTGCATATAAGAGGAGGTAAAACCATGGATGGTAATATATTAGTGAAGGCAGAGAAAATACAAAAGAAAAGTTTCAGTTCAGTTCAGTCGCTCAGTCGTGTCCGACTCTTTGTGACCCCATGAATCGCAGCACGCCAGGCCTCCCTGTCCATCACCAACTCCCAGAGTTCACTCAGACTCATGTCCATCGAGTCAGTGATGCCATCCAGCCATCTCATCCTCTGTCGTCCCCTTCTCCTCCTGCCCCCAATCCCTCCCAGCATCAGAGTCTTTTCCAATGAGTCAACTTTTTGCATGAGGTGGCCAAAGTACTGGAGTTTCAGCTTTAGCATCATTCCTTCCAAAGAACACCCAGGGCTGATCTCCAGAGCAAATACAAAAGAAAAGTTTACACCTCAGTGAAGGCTCACATTCTGGGAGAAAGAGAAAAGGAAAAATTAAAGGAACAGAGACATGATGAGAGTTAGGTATAGAATCTAGAAAGAGCACTATTCAAAGAATCAAGGGCAGAGAGAATTCTAGCAGGAGAATGTCAGTAGAGTCACAGACAGTAGGGAAAGGGAAAGAAATGTAAGATACAAGGAATGTGGGGTCCTTGATGATCCCCTGGGCAGCACTCTAATTAGCATAGTCAGAGCAAAAGCTGGGAGGTAAAAAAAGTAAACAGTTGCAGAAAATGGTAAGTTTTAAATGTGCTGTTTTTTGTTCTTTGCCAAAATGTTCCTTCTACTCAATTTCCATAAAAATATGCATTAATTTTGTTCAAATGTGAGATCCTTTCTTTTCCAAGAGAAAAATTAGTGGTTTTCTGGAAAAATTTTTGTTTCTTAGTGTCTTCATTTATCTTGTCAGCACTCTATGACTTTTCACCTGCCAGACAGGGAATGAAGTCAATTACATGACAAAAATATGAAAAATAATTTTTGCTTGCCACTTGATTTATGGTAAAATGCATTGTTTTCAGGGCTGTTCAGGCCAGGGAAAATGGACTTGTTTTTATTAGAATATAAGGAAAACCCCAGAAATTACAGATCCAAATATCCTTGTTGCCTCTGTTTTCAGTAGATAAATAGGGTATTTCTTTTTTTAATTTTCCTAGGATTAAATGTTTGTAACTGATAGATTTTAAGTCATAGAAATAAACAATGAGAAAGTCAGTGCTTTTTTTTTTTTTTTTCCATATTATGGTGTTTCCATTACAGGAACTTTAATTTTAAACTATGTATATTAACTGTGACAGCTGCACAGCATGTTTCCCTTTCCTGGATTTATTTTTCACTATTCAGATTACAGCTTTAAGTAATTCTAATTTTGGAATAATCCAGTTTAGGATCTAGTTGACTTTCTAAGGCCTCTGGTATCTGAAGATTGTCTTCACTTAATCCTTCACTATCAAAATGGCTAAACTGAAGTAACTTCATATCAAAATCCTCAAGACCAAATTCTTAGCACCACTGTTTCCTGGCATCTTGTCTCACAAATGAGAACACACATACGAGCATAATTCTTGCTGACTATATATAACCTTATCTCTAGAAGCTAGTAAGATTCTCCTCTTCATCCATGAATATCCAAGATTTCACCAAAAACAAAAACAGTTTGTCTAAAAGTGTATGACTCTATGCGTGCAAGCTAAGTCGTTTCAGCTGTGTTTGGCTTTTTGGGACCCTTTGGACTGTAGCCCACCAGTATTGAGGAGAATCCATGAGAAAGTTCTAAAAAAGACTAACTTTGCTCCTGACCTTCCTGGGCCTCAGGCAGGAAAGCCAGGCAGGTGGCCACTCGACCAAATAGCAAGGCATTCATTTAATCAAAAGGAGGGAATACATGCCGAGTCACTTCAGTTGTGTCTGACTCTGTGCAACCCCATGGATGGGAGCCCACCGGGCTCCCCCATCCCTGGGATTCTCTAGGCGAGAACACTGGAGTGGGTTGCCATTGCCTTCTCCAAAAGGAGGGAAAGAAAGATCTCAACTTTAGGACAAATTAAAGGGGATGCTTTTATAAAAGACACTGAGTACTATGATAGTATCTCCAACAGAAATTCTCCATCAGATGCAACATGTTGTTCTTCATTTGGTCATTTTCATGTCAACTTTAGGTCAGTGGCAATGGCTGAACTGTGCTTTACAGGTCAGTGCTTTTGAATGGTCAACAGATTTGTTGTAGGAAAGGAATAAAAGTTGACTTGCAACACTGTGACTCTTCTTGCTCTGTCTCTTCTAGTAATAAAATTATGGTTTGGAGGGTACAGAATTCCAATAGATTTGTGGGAAATTTAACTCTTAAGTCTAAATGTAGTTCATGTGAGTGGATTGCCAAGGATCAGAACAACCATTTAAAAACTTTGAAAAAGAGCACCATAAATTACAAGTAATAGTCAGCTTTTCTGAAGTGCTGAATCATGAAAATATGTTTTTTTCCTTACACCTCAGTCACAGAAATCAAAAAGATACTTGTTAGATATGTCTGTTTCATTAAAAAGCTTGAGAATTGTAATTTGCTCTCTTTCAAGTATTTTTTCGATTAGATGTATCATTAGAATTGGCACATTTCGTCCAGAATGTTTATCACTACTCCTTTAGTTTTGGTGCCTGTGAACAGTTCCAGAACTGATTTGAGAGAGATATTCTTCCAGGAGCAGCTGCAACTCTATTGCAAAATCTTCATGAAAGTGTGATGGGTGGTTTTGGAGTTGCTTCTGGATTTATATGGGTCATGGTCTGACAGACTGGGCCCTTAGAAGCTTCTAATCCTTTTCTTTAAGATTACCCTTTTAATCTAATAACTTTGTACATTTCCATCCTTTGTGAATTAAGTACAAATTAAACCTTCCTTCAGAGAAATTCCTTTTGGAGATCCATTCCTGGAGGAACGATGTCCTATTTCCTTTACCCATCATAAATTGACCTCTACACTACAAGCTTAGAAGTGCCCATTTCCCATTAAGCAAGTAATTACTGGTGCATTAAGTTTCCTGTCTGAATCCATCCAAAGTAGAATGTATGGGTTGTTTGCTGCTGGGTTGAAAACACACATTGTTTTGTATGCAGGTACATAAGTCTTTTCATTGTGAATAGGACCCAGAGTGATTAAACAAGCACTTTTAATATGTTAATTTATAATTTTAATTACAACAATCTTGTATATATAGTCATTAGTGAATACTAATATAAATATTTTTCTTTTTATTCATAATGCATAAACCAATCATCCAGTTACTTCTCTGAGGTTGCCTGTTTTTGTTTCATAATACAATCTTTGTTCTTAGTTATGAATGCATTTTGTTCCTTCCTGTCTTGAATAATCCCTCATTAAGCTAGTCACTTTCTGCTCCATGCTAAAAAGGAAAAATTATCATGCAAATGTGGCACGCCATATTAAAAAGCACATTACCCAACACTTTTGTTGCTGTCCTTCAATTAGTTTCCCTTCTTTGAATTTAATTCCATTTGTTGTTAAACTACCAACTTGATGTATGGACTCATGAATCTCAGGCTGCTGCCAAGAAAGTGGGGGGAAAAAAATCAAAGCCTCTTCGAAGAGCTGCAGAGGCGAGCTGAAATGAATTTGCTTCACCTTTGACAAGAACACTTGAACAGCAGTGAAATCCTCTGCTGATTCAACTTGGCTAATTATCCAATTATTTATTTCAAGAATAAAGGCTCTGTTTTACAATTAGAGAAGTGTAAGGCAATCTGAGAAATTTGGTAATGACAGCTGCCTTAAGTCACTTATAAACAGTATCTGTGCAAACTTGTCTCACCCAGTGTTTTTAGGCAGCCATTCTCACGTCTTAGCATCAGGGAAATCCTGAGAGTACAAGGAAGGGCTGGTTTTGTTTGTTTGTTTTTCTCGTTCAACAACAGAAATTATTTTGCACTTCTAACCACCATGTCAAATTTCCATGGCTCTCAAGCAATGTTAAAGTTGTATTTCTCTTGATTAAAAGCTTTTGGTTCAAAGCAATACTTTTTAATTGCCTAATGATATAAGTCAGTTCTTAGGAAAGAACCGCACATTTAGGAGTTCATTTGCAATATAACTGAAAAATTCATTGCATGGCAGTAAAACAATTTACTGTTAATTACAAGGAGAAGAATTTGCTGTAGCATGCTCACAGATTGCCATGAATCATGCAGCACTCCTAGAGATTTATAACAGATGTGTAAGTGGGATGAATTAGCAGGGTTTAATAACAGAGACACAAATCATGCAGACTTCAAGGAGCTTTAATTGATATACTAGAATGTGACGGGCATGAATCACTCAGCCATTCAACAGCACTGTAACATATGGTCAGCTCAATATGCTGCATCTGAAATCGGTTGGTGAGTCGTTGGTTGTCCCATATGGTGGAAGCAATATATTTTTCATGATTCAAAAAATACATCCATTTTTTTAAAAGAAATTTGATTGCAAAGCATGTTTGTTATTGAACAGTCACTTGAATGCCAAACTGGGTTTTTTTTTATAATGATTTTTTTTGACATGGCAGCTTCCCAAAATAAATAGCAGCTACTACTTGTAATACCAGATCGTTGGAGACATTATGAGAACCAAATTGGTGCTTGTTGGCAGGCTTGATCCACAGTAAAACCTACAGAAGAGTTCAGCTGATGAGAGCTGCGATTGTTAGGGAAATCCTTCAGATTCTGGCAAAGCAAACCAAATGAAAGGGATGATGTCAGGCTCAGAGACGTTCAGGAATGCCCAGATTTGCAATGAGAATAGATGAAACTGAATGAGAGACCTTTACTTAGCAGGGTAGGAAAGTGACTGTGATAACACTGGAACCCATAGTGTAACAATTAGATACAACGTTTTAAAAATCAACCTCTTAATTAAAGGTTCAGTCCTCTGGGAGCATTCTAAAAAAATTCCTGGAGGAGCATCACATCAGCACCGATCTCATGTTTCTCCTGAATGATTATTTCAGTGTAGGAAAACAGGCAACCCTGGTGCAGATCAGGAGCTGGGGGGATGCAGTATCTTTCTATGGAAGCTGGGATCTAGCAGCTTTGGACAAAGCTTGGGTAGCATTAGTAAATCTGACAGACTTGAAAAAGGAATATTGCAGCCTTAGAACTGTGGCTGCCAGAATTTAATGTCAACAATTAAAATTTATTTTGATCCTTACCTACTGTTTATTACTGTTTGTATACACAACAGACCTTACTAATACAGACATGCACTATTAGATGGAATTACCATCTGTTCAGAGTGAAATGCTGGCATCTGTCTTAGATGCTAAAACTAAAATGATATTATTTCTAACAAAACAAAATTAACTGCTTTTTACTCACCAACTTTAATGTTGAATGTGTGCTGTGCCCAAGGAAAAGGCTTGTTGATACACAGTGTAAAGGCCTCTGGTGCCAGGTCTGTATTTAGATAAGTGACTTTCACGAGACCTCTGTTGACCTTTTTGGCATAGCAGAAATGGAATGCAGAAATCACACTTTGTGAAAAACTGTTTCAGTTTTCTGATGTATTAACCATAGTGAGGCATTAAAACAGCACAATTAAAATATGTAAGAATTGAAATAGACTATGCAAAATATTTTGATATGTCCTAAATAAATGCAAGGGAAAAGCTACATTGAAATTCATGTGAACAAAGTTGCCATACACCCACAGTGACACCTTTAGGGAAAAATAAACTGTTATCTTCTCTGCTGGACTCCTTTTAATTTTCTCCTACACTGACACCTAGGAAAGATTTATACTCAGTACCCCCTCCTTTATTTTAAGCCTAAGTAAGGGATCTCTAGCTTTTCAAAGTTGGACAATTTGGAGTATCAAGGACAGTGGTAGTTTCTATACTGACGTTGGATCCATGATGCTACTTTCTGAGAAGCCTGACTTCAGTTCTATATATCACAAAATAATAAATTCTGTCACACTAACATTTAATGCATGTACACAGTGCATTAACTGTAACTGTAGTACATTTATTTGTGCTAGAGGAGACTTGAAAATGATTAAAAAATCAATACTTTGCTGTCAGAGAAGCAAGTGTTACGATGCATTTAAGTAGTTAATTGCATAAGCCCCATAAAAGCTTCAAGTTTGGGTAGGAAGGATGCCATAATTACAGTCAAGCAACTAGCTTTTATTAATGGGGGACTTTAGGGAACAATGCTTGTTGTCATCGCTGCTGCTATGTGAAGTTCAGAAATCATGGCTCACTCCCTTTACATGTAGGATGCAAGTTGTGTGCAAATTATGGAGAATCACCAGTATGACAGCTGGCTAAGGTAGTGTATATTCACCAAGAAGGTGATTCGCCTTAAATTCTTGAAAAGAAATGCTTTCTGGACTTTCTTTATATCATAAAACACACAGAAAAATCATAATATTTGTGTGCCATGGTAAAGAACAAGGTGACCCAGAGTTGCAGGGATAAGTTGGCTGGGTTCCTGGAGGGATAAGGGACCTGTATGTCCAATACCCCTTCATGATTTACTCTTGAGAAGCACTACTTGCAAATGTTCAGCTAGAATTTTCTAACTGCAAGAGATCATAGGTATAATCGGATCTGTCATGCTCTTCAATAAATGAGATACTAGCCAGGAATTCTACCCCTGAGTATATATTTGAAATAAAAAGTACTAATTTGAAAAGATGCATGCACCCCAATGTTCATAACAGTATTATTTATAATTGACAAAATATGAAAGCAACCTAAGCATCCATCAACAAATAAATGGATAAAGATATAGTACATATCAGTTCAGTTCAGTTGCTCAGTCGTGTCTGACTCTCTGCGAACCCATGGACCGCAGCACACCAGGCTTCCCTGTCCATTACCAACTCCCAGAGCTTGCTCAAACTTAGGTCCATCAAGTCAGTGATGCCATCCAACCATCTCATCCTCTGTTGTTCCCTTTGCCTCCCTTCAGTGTTTCCCAGCATCAAGGTCTTTTCAAATCTGTCAGTTCTTCGCATCAGGTGGCCAAAGTATTGGAGTTGCAGCTTCAACATCAGTCCTTCCAATGAACACCCAGTACTGATCTCCTTTAGGATGGACTGGTTGGATCTCCTTGCAGTCCAAGGGACTCTCAAGAGTCTTCTCCAACACCATAGTTCAAAAGCATCAGTTCTTTGGCACTCAGCTTTCTTTATAGTCCAACTCTCACATCCATTCATGACTGCTGGAAAAACCATAGCTTTGACTAGATGGACCTACATATACCCAGTGGAATACTACTCAGCCATTAAAAAGAATGAAATTTTGCCAATGAGACAACATGGATGGATTTGGAAGGCATTTGTCAAGTGAAAGAAGACAATATTGTATCACTTATATATGGAATCTAAAAGAAATACAACAAACTAATGAATGTAACCCAAAAAGCAGCCACACAGATACAGAGAACAAGCTAGTGGTTATGAGTAGGAAGAGGGAAGAGAGAAGTTATAGGGGTAGGAGATGAGAGGTCCAAACTATTATGTATAAAATAAGCTACAAGGATATATTGTACAACACAGGCAACATAGCCAATATCTTATAACTGTAAATGGAGTATAGCCTCTAAAAATTGTGAATCACTCTGTTGTACACCTGTAACTTATATAATATTGTACATCAACTCAACTTCACTACACTTTTTTTTTCCAAAAAATGAATGTGTGAAATACTTAACAGGCCAAATAATGGATTAGCCAATGTTCCATAAGTAGGGTCTTAAAAGACCAGTGTAGAACCTAAGTTTTCTCCTTTCCAGATCAGTTCCACTATACATCTTCTCTCTTGAAGGAGACTAGTAAACAAAGAAGAGAATGGGAAAACTGATGCTGTTCTTTTCTCAGCCAGAGAATAGACCAGTCAACAAGGTCTCTCTGAGTGCTGGGAGATCTCGGAAAGTCAGGAGGAGAACCCTTTCCTCTTCTGACCCTGACTGGAGAGTGCTTGCTAACTGGAAAATCATGGCTTCATGATCAACCTGGATATCATGTCTGAGTCCTGCTCCCAGTGCCCTTTTTCGCAGGTGTTTGTGGCTAGCGGCATTTGGCAAATCACATTTCCTGTGACGGTTTGCATCTGTGAGAAAAAGTCAGAATCATTTTTCACTGACAAGATGCCTGAGGATGTCATATATTAGTGTTCCCCTTACACCCCTGAAATGAGGAAAGGCTGTTTATTCCTAGATTGCCATCTTCCTAGTAGTTGAGGATGCTTTAAGATATTGACACAGCCATGCAGTGTTCAGAGACAACAAACTCTTCCTTGAAAACATGGATTCGACTTTAAAGAGGTGTCATCAGCAAGAGCTTCTGCTCATTTAGTCTTCAGTTCTTATCCTAAGATGCTCAAACTCCACACTACATAAATTTTGCAAGTGTAAATTTATGTATTATGGTATGCTATTAATCAGATTATAAAGTAATAAATGCTGCATAAGAAGAATATATATTACAGAGTGTTTTGTAAAAGAATGATTATAAGTAGAAGAGTGAGACTAGAAACTGGATTACAGAGTTAATGCAAAAAATACAAAAGCATTGTAATTTTATTCCAAGTGGAAACAGAATTTGTATCTTGTTATTCTTTGAAATGATGGATATTGAAGTTTTCATTTATAAGAGAATTTTCTAAGTAAATACAGATAGATTCTTAATGTGAATGAATTGAATCATTTTATAATATGTAATCTGAAAGATACTTTATTGGCTAGTAATAATAGTGCCTTGTACTTATATAGAAATTTGCCTTATAAAACCTAACACAATTATATTGTTTTTAAAATTTTATTTTCAAGGTGTCTTACTGAAAATTTATTCTTATATTGTCTGAGAGAAACCTGAGGCACATAATTTTGGAGTGTTTTTCTAAAATCATGAAGATTTGGATAAAAAAAATGTGAAATAGAATCTCTAGAAGGTTCCAATGACTTTTCCATAATCCCAGAATGTCTCTTGATTTATTGCTTTGTTATTAACAAATTTATACCTATAATCCATCCACTTTGGTGATCTGAGATTTAATCTTTTATTCCCTGGTATCTTAGTGAGTCTAAGTTTGTATGCATGTGTGTAATAGTTCAGGAGTATCTATTTATCTTATTATCATTCTGTTAATACTAGTGAATGTGTATGAGACCAGTCCCATTTAGTTGATTGACAATTCCCTTTCTGATACTAAGGGAACTCTGAAGATAATGACTAAGTGCTCATCCTTTCTGGTGGGCTGGAGACTCCAAGTGAAACTCTATGAGACAGCTGAGAGGTGTTTATTTATTTTTAAACAAGTGAATAAAATACACACAGGCACACACATTCTAGTTCCACTCCTCTGTAGTTGACTTTCTAAGAATATTGTCATTGCTCAGTGGAATAATTCTGTGAGTCTAGAAGAGATGCTTGACTACTTGTTAGAGTTTAAATAGTCAACATTAATTTTAGTGGATTCTCAATGAAGAATTGTCCTTATTGATTGTAATCATTTTGTCATATTTTTAAAATTGCATGCTTTCAATTTTGAAAGTGAAAGTGAAGTCGCTCAGTCGTGTCTGACTCTTTGCGACCCCATGGACTGTAGCCTACCAGGCTCCTCCCTCCATGGGATTCTCCAGGCAAGAGTACTGGAGTGGGTTGCCATTTCCTTCTCCAGGGGATCTTCCCGACCCAGGGATCGAACCTGGGTCTCCCTCATTCCAGGCAGACGCTTTAACCTCTGAGATATTAAAACAAACACCCCCCCGCACCCCCTCCAACCCCCCCCAGAACACTACTGAGTTGCTGGCATTCCTTTTGCTTTGTTTGATTCTGAAATTATATTCTTGATTCAGAAGTGATTATGGATGATGTATCATTGGGGAAAGGATTTTGAATAAAATAATGGTACAAAGCTTCATTATCTCCTTCCAGCTGAGTGACTGGAATAAAATAAAAGAGTATCAAATGTCAAAGAAATGGAACCTGGGCTTTCTATTTTGTTCCATGTATACTATCATGTCGGAGAAGGCAATAGCAAGCCACTCCAGTACTCTTGCCTAGAAAATCCCATGGATGGAGGAGCCTGGTAGGCTGCAGTCCATGGGGTCGCTAGGAGTCGGCCGCGAGTGAACGACTTCACTTTCACTTTTCGCTTTCACACAATGGAGAAGGAAATGGCAACCCACTCCAGTGTTCTTGCCTGGAGAATCCCAGGGACGGGGGAGCCTGGTGGGCTACCGTCTATGGGGTCACACAGAGTCGGACACGACTGAAGTGACTTAGCAGCAGCAGCAGGCAGCAGAAAGAATAGAGAAAATATAAGAAAAAACTTTGTTTAGTAAAACTTTAATATTTGTTAGTCATCTAAATTTTCTTTAGTTGCCTTTTAATACGAATTGTATCTTGAGTTTTCAGTTTCTAGAACCATAGAAATCCTTGAGACCATGATTGATTTGGAGTATGCTGTACACAGGTGTTTGGGAACATATATGTACATATTGGTGTCTAGAGATGGAAGCCAAGTTCTTGAACGTAACAAGGGTTTTCTAATATTTAGCACCAGCCCAACTAAGGCCGCCTCTGGTTGAAGCAATCAACAGCACAACCATGCATCTTAGGTGGCTGGCACCTGAAGAGCAGAATGGACCTTCTCCTGTGTATCAGCTGGAAAGGAGAGAGCCATCTCTCCCAGCTCCGAGGGCCATGGTGATGAAAGGGACTCGCTTCACAGGACATGGATATTATAAGTTCCCCAGCTCCACTCACCCAGTCAATACAGACTTCACGGGTAAGTGTGCTTGATGTCACTTTCCTTATGAGGCGCTTAAGCCCCGAAGTGTTTTCTGTTATTTCAATATTCCTTTACAATGAGTTTTTACTATGCCTGTTTATAGAGATGCTAATGTGGTCTTTTTATACTTTAGCTTGATTGTGTCGACATACTTTTTAGTATTCTGGGGGCGGGGGGTTGGGGGGAGGAAAAGAGGGGTAAGTGGAGGAAAGAAAATAAAGAAACTGATGTGGGAAGGCAGCCTTATTGGATCAAAGTATGTGCTGGACATGATTCTTGAATGCTATTTACCAGAATGTGTTCCTCAGAGTGTTCACTTCCTTTGTGGAAAAGAGTTCTGTGGCAAGTGAGTTTGAGAAATGCCCCCATGCTATTGGAGATGCTTAGTACACATTGAGTTATTACAGTCTCTGAAAAGAGGTGTAAGAAATCTATTTAACTTTGTTTAACTAACTATTCCTAGTATTTATTTGGTGTAACTGTTTTTTTAAAAATGTAACGACTGTTCATACCCTATGTTCTATTGAGAGCATTAGGGGAAAAAGTAATTTCAGGGACAAGCCTACCTTCTGTGGGTCAGAAGTAGAGTAAGGCAAGTGAGGCACAATATCTAAGGCACCAAAAACTCAGTTGTCCATGTAAATGATACTTTAATACAATATTTTTCAAATAAAAATCAGTGCAAAAATCTCCAGTAAAATATAAACATTTTCTTGTTTTTTTCTACTTTTTTTGTCAACTAATTTTTATTCTAGTATAGTTACTTTACAATGTTTTGTTAGTTTCTGCTGTACAGCAAAGTGAATCAGCTATATGTGTACAGATATCCCTTCTTTTGGGGACTGCCATACAATTTAGGTTACTATAGACAACTGAGTAAAGTTCCCTGAGCTATACAGTAGCTTCTCATTAGTTATCCATTTTATACATAGTATCATAGTGTATATATGTCAACCCCAAGCTCCCAATTCATCTAACACAAGAGCCAATCCTCACTGTGTGAGCTAACCTCGTGCGTCTTGCTCAGTTCCTGATTTTACAGGTATTATCATCTGGAAGTCTTCTGCTTTATGAATTACAGTTTTTAGAAGCACTGTTTGACTGTAGGTATAGAAAATAGTAACTATTCATAATACATAGTTTACCATTATTTGAAGAATTTACAAAGTGTATAATATATATGATTCTATAAACTCAGAATGATATTAATTTAACTCCTGAGAACCTAATTTTGGAGCAATAGCTAGACTTTCAAATATTGAGTATGTTGAAGACAATGAAATGGAAGTTGAGCTCTGAAACGTAGGTTGTGTATCATTTTATTTTTACTTAAAGTCGTAAATAGTTTGCTTTACCTGAGGCTGGCTGCTGATGTGTGTTTGCAATGAATCATGATTATGCTGTAGCTGTGATATATTAAGATTAATATATTAAGAGTAACCACTCGCCTAGTACATCCAGCTCCTCCCTGAGAATTAGAAATTCGATCACCGAGCTCCCTTACAACACTCAACTTCTGCTTACTATTCATAAAAGTCAAAGAAAGGAATGAAAAGGAAACAGGTATCTAGAAAAGAACCTGTGGGTAGAAAGTAAAAGACTTTCTCTCGAATGGAGCTGGAACTGCCATCCTGGTCCGGCCTTTGGCTTGTGGTGTGTTTCTTCGAGGAATCAGCCTTCTTGCCATTCATCTGGGTAGCGCTGCGGCAGGCATGTCAGCTTGGATTTGCTAGCTAGCCAGCAGACAGATTTTCGATGGGATCACCTACTGCTGTTGCTGTGAAAGACAGAGTGGCCCATCCACCGTTAATAAATTTAGTCGTCTGCGCTGCCTCCCTCGCCGGCCTTAGACTCCGAGGTGCACAGGCTAGGGGCAGATGCAGCGTCTGGGAAGTTTTCCAAATTCCTCTTTAAAAAAGTTAGGCCGTAAACACGGGCCTCACGAAGCAGGATCCTTCTGTCTGTAACAAAGCCTCCAGCTGCACAGAAAATGTGTTTGGAGTCCACATCATCTGAAGGACAAGGCAGGGAGATCACAATTTTGGCTTGAACGACTCCCGAGAGCTTTGGTGATTCCTGGAGAGTAAGTAGTTCTCCTGTATTTAGGCATGTTTTGGGGCCTCGCTTGTTTCTTTGTATGAGCCGCGTGACTTGCTTTGAAGGCTGTCTTAACTTTGAAAGTAACCAGGTCTCCATCAAGTTATTTATTGGTTTGACCCTTTGGTTTACCTGGCAGGTTTGGTTGAATACTTTTATTGAGTTCGGTCATGGTTTAACTAAATTTACCCAATCAGTGAGCCAAGATAGGTTTACAAAAGTAACTTAATGGCTTTCCTTTAATTTGTATCTTCTTATGTAGAAAGATATAGTTGCTGCTGCTGCTGCTAAGTCGCTTCAGTCGTGTCTGACTGTGTAACCCCATAGACGGCAGCCCACTAGGCTTCCCCATCCTTGGGGTTCTCCAGGCAAGAAGACTGGAGTGGGTTGCCATTTCTTTCTCCAATGCAGGAAAGTGAAAAGGGAAAGTGAAGTCACTCAGTTGTGTCCGACTCTTAGTGACCCCATAGACTGCAGCCTACCAGGCTCCTCCATCCATGGGACTTGCCAGGCAAGAGTACTGGAGTGGGGTGCCATTGCCTTCTCTAAGGTATAGTTAGCATCACACATTTATTTTCCTTGTACATTCTGTCATTCATTCCCTCTACAACCATGGAAGATATTTTCCCTCCCTGGATTATGAGGAAATGAGGCTCAAGTAACTGGGTCCCCCAAATCGCCACAGCTGCTGAATTGAAATGTGAATTTGGAGTCTTCTGGTTCAAAAGCTGGTTCTTTGCCAGAGAGGGAGTGAGCAACCGTGGACAGTTCTTTAGAGACAGAACAGAACAAGTATCTGAAAGTAACAAATGAGGGTGTAAGGCGAAGTAGTAGGTTTTACCCAACACTGCTGAACTTTTTGGATTTGTCTTTTGGTTTTTGGCTTTTCAAGTAATGAGCGTGCTAAGTTGCTTTAGTCATGTCTGACTCTTTGCGACTCCATGGACTATAGCTCACCAGGCTCTTCTGTCCATGGTATTCTCCAGGCAGGAATACTGGAGGAGGTTGCCATTTCTTACTCCAGGGCATTTTCCTGACCCAGGGATAGAACATGTGTCTCCTGCATTAGCAGGCAGATTCTTTACCACCAGTACCACCTGGGAAGCCCTTTCAAATAACAAAAGTATATAGTAGTATTGGCATTATTTATTTACTTGTATCCCCAAAGATTTCTGGGAGTGAGATTATTTTTTCTATATCAATTAATTCTAGAGGGTTCCTAAAACTAGATTTTTCTAACACTGAACAAAATTATTTTAAATGTGCTGAAGTGCTCTGCGCCAAACAATGCTTTCAACTCATGTTCCTATAAATTTCATGCAATTTCTATATTCTGAGGAAAATTTAATAAGCAAATCCTGGGCATCTCTAAGGAGAAGGCAATAGCACCCTACTCCAGTACTCTTGCCAGGAAAATCCCATGGATGAAGGAGCCTCGTAGGCTGCAGTCCATGAGGTCGCTAAGAGTCAGACACGACTGAGCGACTTCACTTTCCCTTTTCACTTTCCTGCATTGGAGAAGGAAATGGCAACCCACTCCAGTGTTCTTGCCTGGAGAATCCCAGGGATGGAAAGGCTGGTGGGCTGCTGTCTGTGGGGTCGCACAGAGTTGGACACGACTGAAGTGACTTAGCAGCAGCAGGACATCTCTAAGATGATGAATTATATTTAAAAAGTGAATAATTATAAGAAGAACTCAGATGTCTTTTATTTTGATTCAGTTCAAAATCTAAAACTCTAAAAATGATTCCTGAAATATGAATGGAGATATCAAATAACTCAAACACAAACATACAATGATGTGTATTTTTATACATATTTTATACAAGAAAAGTGTGAGATTTCACCCATCAGTAATAGGGTTTGTAAATATACTCACAACATATTTCATGGTCATAGCAATATGTTGAAAGTCTCAGTATAAATTATCTTATTACTATCGTTCAAGAAATGAATCTTTTATATAACTCCCTCCTCTTCCATATATTTGCTTTAAATATTTTTGCCTCAAATGGTAGAATGAAAACAATTCAAATATAGATTCATATATTTGAATATATGTTTATGTTGCTCAATATAGAAATCATTAAGCTTAGTAATGTAAATGAACTCTGTCAAAGTCTACTTTGGGGTTGAAAAATGAACCAGATTAATCTTTTTTACAATCTGTCATTAGTCCTTTTCTGATACAAATATTCTTTCAAAAGTCTAATATTTAGGAAGGGTGTATTATCAGTCATTTGCATCATAGTATAAATGCCCCCCCCTCCATTTCTTTACAATTAAGAATAAGGGATTTGGGAGAAGACTAACAGATATGTTCCAGATCTAAGCCCCATTATTTATTAGTTAAATGTAATTAGACAAACCACTTAATCATCTGTGTGCCTCTTTTTCCTTTTATTAAAATTGATGTAATACTACTTACAATACTGATGTCAAGCAAGTAGGTTAGGATTAAATGGGATAGCCTATCCAATAAACTTGGCACACATAGATAAGTTTATAGTCATTCAATATTAGCTATCAGCTATTACTCATTTAACAAATATTTATTAATACCTACTATGAGACAGATTTTATAAAATCTTCTGCAATTTGTAAAATCATTATTCTGTTAATTCATCTGCTGCTGCACATATGTTTGCCTAAATGTCATATCTGGGGCATGAGTAATATGCAATTTCTATATTAAAATGTGATATTTAATATGTTACTGAAAACAGTTAAATTAATCTACCTAGTGTTGAGACATTAGATAAACTACATTCATGTGGGTCTAGTCATGCTCATCTGTTAACCTGAGGCTTGTATTTAAGGGTCAGCTCCTTTAACTTCTAAAATTCCAAATTGATAAGCATAGGATATTTAAGTAGGCTCAAAAATTCAAAATAGAATTTATTACTGAGGCATCTGTGAGATTAAAAACACTTAGATTTACTTGTTTTGTTGTCATTCTTTCACTATAATATATTCACAATTTGTTGTTGTTGTTCAGTTTCTCAATTGTGTCCTATTCTTTGTGACCTCATGGACTGCAGCATTCTAGGCTTCCCTGTCCTTCACTGTCTCCCAGAGTTTGCTCTGACTCATGTCCATTGAGTTGAAGATGCCATCCAGTCATCTCTTCCTCTGTCATCTCCTTTTCCTCCTGCCCTCAGTCTTTCTCAGCTTCAGGGGCTTTTCCAGTGAGTTGGCTCTTTGCATCAGGTAGCCAAAGTATTGGAGCATCAGCTTTAGCATTAGTCCTTGTAATGAATACTCAGCATTGATTTCCTTTAGGATTGACTGGTTTGATCTCCTTCTAGTATAAGGGATCCTCAAGAGTCTTGTCCTGCACCACAGTTGGAATACATTAGTTCTTCGGCATTCAGTCTTCTTTATGGTCCAACTCTCACATCCATACATGGCTACTGGAAAAACCATATCTTTGACTAGATGGACCTTTGTTGGCAAAGTGATCTCTCTGTTTTGTAATATGCTGTCTGGGTTTGTCATATCTTTTCTTCCAAGGAGCAAGCTTCCTTTGATTTCATGGCTGCAGGCTCCATCTGCAGTGATTTTGGAGCCCAAGAAAATAGTCTGTCATTGTTTCTATTGTGTTTCACCATCTATTTGCCATGAAGCGATAGTACCAGATGCCATGATCTTAGTGTTTTGTATGTTGAGTGTTAAGCCAGCTTTTTCAGTCTCCTCTTTCATCTTCATCAAAAGGCTCTTTAGTTCCTCTTTGCTGTCTGCCATCACTATGATGTCATCTGCATATCTGAAGTTGTTGATATTTCTCCTGGTAATCTTGACTCCAGCCTGTGTTTCATTCAGTCCACCCTTTTGCATGATTTACTCTGCATGTAAGTTAAATAAGCAGGGTGACAGTATACAGCCTTGACATACTCCTTTCCCAATTTGAGCCAGTTCATCGTTCCATGTCTGGTTCTAACTGTTGCTTTTTGACCTGCATATAGGTTTCTCAGGAGACAGGTAAGGTGGCCTGGTATTCCCCTCTCTTTAAGTATTTTCCACAGTTTTTTGTGATCCATACAGTTAAAGGATTTAGCACAATGAAGCAGAAGTAGATGTTTTTCTGGAATTCCCTTGCTTTTTCTATGATTCAGTCCAGCTGAGTGTGAAGTCAAGTGGGCCTTAGGATGCGAATAAAGCTAGTGGAGGTGATAGAATTCCAGCTGAGCTATTTCAAATCCTAAAAGATGATGCTTTTAAAGTGATACACTCAATATGCCACAAATTTGGAAAACTCAGCAATGGCCTCAAGACTGGAAAAGGTCAGTTTTCATTCCAGTTCCAAAGAAAGGCAATGCAAAGAAAGCTCAAACTACCACATTCACGATTTAGGATTAACATAATTTTGTTCTTTTTCTCTACTAATCCGAAGAATTTATGGGGCAAATTCTAGGAATAACTTGAGTGAGATGGGGAAAATTGCTCAGTATAAAATGGATACTCAAATCTTGGGTTATATCAGAGGGTTTAAAGGAGACCTAAGTTCAACATAATTTCATGATCGTGATTTTAGAACTGGAAAATAGTGTGCACACTCATAATGAGTTATTCCCCTGGTTGCATGGGGTTAACAGTCCTTTGTCTTTCCAAAACAGCAACAGAGAAATTCTGGAGAAAAAAAAATCTTTGCTTATTTTCAGGATTGCAGAGTAAATCCAATTACAAAAAGAATTTCACTAGTAATCCAAACGGAACCTGGCACAAATAGCAAACTATAATACTGCTCAGATTGGCATTCCAAAGGTGACCCTTTCTCTCCTTGTCACTTTTTTTCCTATTAGCGAAAACAGGTCCATGATCATTTGGGGGAAGGTTTGACTATTGTAGTATCCAGATGCCAATCACACCAGCCTTTTATACTGCCTTTACTGGTGACCCTGCCCAGAAATCAGGAACTGCCTTTGGGGAGATCTTTGTAGCAACCCACTGGGGAGATGAGCACACGTGTGCACCTGGATGTAATTCCCTTTTATTTGTCTTCATGAAAAATGTGATTACTGATGTTGAATATCTTGCAGATGAGAACTCTGTACACTTTCTTCATAATAATGCCGTTCAAGGACAACAAACGATTGTCTTACAGTTTTGTCTCTTAGTATTTGCCTTCCCTAAAATGGCTGAACTAAATAAATGCTTTAGGATCCAGAAATACAATTAATTACTGACTCATAAAGAGAGAAATGCAACTCCCAAATCGATATCTTTTAAAAGCATGTATTTTATATTTTTGCTATGATATTTATGCTTTATTATTCTTGTATTATTTTTAGTGAACTGAGACACTAAAACACCACATTAAAGGAAAGCTGATTCTAAGCAGTTATAGTGAAGGTATAAGTAGGGCAAACTTCTTCAGATACACTAATTAGTAAAAGCATATTAATTCTGACCTTCAATACCCTTGGTGTCCCACTATTTGTTTTCCTCTGTCTAGGAGCAAGTAGTTTTGCCAGAAAGTTCTAAAAGAAAAGAAAGAAAACACTAAATAAAATGCCAAGTCTTTTCAAAGCATATTTAAACCACAAATTTATTTAAGCTTTGATGTTAGATTTCAACCAAATCATTTGTTGAAAAGCAAATATATGCATCAACTATATGGCCTACCAGTTTAACAAGCAGGCAATAATGATATAGAAAAATAAAGGCAAGAGTAAGAATGTATAACTTGGGAGTAAAGTAAAGAAATGGAGCTCAAGCAATAATGAGAGTCCATTGGTGTTTCTGACGTGAATCAGAAGAGATGTGACTGTCTTTTGAGCTCATCTTTATTGACTGAGAGGGAAAAGGATGAAATGCATATTCTTAGAATAAAAGAAGTCAAACTAACCCATGATAACTAGAGATAGAAATGACTATTAAGATTGTTTAATTTGTATTACCTTTGGTAGAGTGGTAAGCTCTTAGAAATGCTTTCCGATAATATTGAAAGATGGGAGAAGACTGTGTTTTTTCTGTATTCATCATAACGGCTGGCTTCAGAGGACTACATTTGTTTTAACCTTGCATTTTTAAGGTGACTAATTTTGAAGCACATTTCTGTAATGTTGTTTTGTGTTTGGTAAGTTAACAGTAGGTTGGTCTGCAAGTAAATTGTTTCACTTCAGAATTTTATCTCAGATTTCATGAAACAATCATTTCACCAGGACTTTTTCCCTCATCAAAATTTTTATACCTTTTGGGGGGTTTGATTTTGCTGAGCTGGCCAAAATGAATGAAATTGAAAACTTGCCTTTGCATGAAGAACCCTTCCTTTCCTGTAAACTTCTCTCAAGTCAGTCTAGAGCAGAGGGTTATGAAATTCTCCTCTAAAGGTCCAGACAGTGATTTTGACCGTGTGGGCCACAAGATCTCTGTCACAGCTTCTCAGTTCGGTCATGGTAGCATGAAAGCGGCCATCCGCAGTATGTGAACAAAGAAGGGTAGCCATGTTCCAAAAAGATTTTCTTTACAAAAATGGGCAGCAGGCTGGTAGTTTGCCTATTCCTGGTCTAAAGTTTGCCTTTCTTTGGTTCTAAAAAAGATTAGTACATAATTTCATAATTAATGAAGCATTTTTCTTTCTTCCTAATGCTAGGAAGCCTAAAGGTAAGAGGAAAGGAGCTCAGATGGAAGAAATAAGAGTGAAAAACCCACACAACAAAGTAGACAGCAATGCTTGATAACTTCAAATATATTGAAATAGCATCTTTTCTGCTCAACAGTCTTCGGTGGCCAGAAATCCAACCCAACACTGACCATGTCAATACAACAGAATAATCTTTTCCTTGCGATAAACTATTTTTGTTAGCTGCTAAGGCAATGGCGCCCCACTCCAGTACTCTCGCCTGGAAAATCCCATGGATGGAGGAGCCTGGTAGGCTGCAGTCCATGGGGTCACGAAGAGTCGGACACGACTGAGCACCTTCACTTTCACTTTTCTCTTTCATGCATTGGAGAAGGAAATGGCAACCCACTCCAGTGTTCTTGCCTGGAGAATCCCAGGGACGGAGGAGCCTGGTGGGCTGCCGTCTATGGGGGTCGCACAGAGTCGGACACGACTGAAGCGACTTAGCAGCAGCAGCAGCAATGCTCTTTTAACCAGTTTAAAGCATCTGGTTTCCCCCATCTCTTGTGTTACCAAATCAAGATGTATTGTTGCCTAATATACTACGGTACATGTGTTTTCACACACTCATTCCACATTCTCAAACACACACTTCCCATCCCATTCCCAGGTTGCCTGCTGCTGCTGCTGCTAAGTCGCTTTAGTCGTGTCCGACTCTGTGCGACCCCACAGACGGCAGCCCATTGGGCTCCGCCATCCCTGGGATTCTCCAGGCAAGAACGCTGGAGTGGGTTGCCATTTCCTTCTCCAATGCGTGAAAGTGAAAAGTGAAAGTGAAGTCGCTCAGTCAGGTCTGACTCAGCGACCCCATGGACTGCAGCCCACCAGGCTCCCTCGTCCATGGGAGTTTCCAGGCAAGAGTACTGGAGTGGGATGCCATTGCCTTCTCCGCCCAGGTTGCCTAGTAGCCTCAAATTTACCTATGGTACTTCAATTGTCCAGTGTCTTTTTGTTACAGTATGTTGTCCATTTTGGAATCTTCTTTAAGGCTTCATTGTGAAAGAAAAATATTTCTGTCTCTTAATAACATTCAGCATTAATAAGAGAATAATTTTAGTTCTCTTTTCATCCAATTTAAATGGGTGGAAAGGAACTTACAGTGGAAAAAGAATCATAATGGTTAGCAGTGATAGCAAAACTAGTGTCTATAAAGGTGATTGCTATTTCATTTAATAAAATGAACAATTTTGTATGTGTTTTCTCAGAATAAATTAAACATATTTAAAGATCTGTAGTTAAAATTGTTTTATATCAGTTAGGATAAATGTAACATTCAAAAAATATTGATTAACTTTGTAAGTTAGAAAGAGAAAGACAAATACTATATGAGATCACTTCTATGTGAAATCTAAACTATGACACAAATGTAAATTTATCTACAAAGCAGAAACAGACTCATAGACATAGAGAACAGATTTTTGGTTGCCAAGGGAGTGGGGATTGGAGGATTGGAAGTTTGGGGATAGCAACTGCAAACTACTATATGAAGGATGGATAAGCAAAAGGTCCTACTATGTAGTATAGGGGACTATATTCAATATTCTTTGATAAAACATAATGGAAAAGAATATAAAAAAGAATGTGTCTATATGTTTATCTGAATTACTTTGCTGTACAGCAGAAAAAGTAACTCTGTAAATCCACTATACTGGAATTTAAAGTTTTTGAAAAAAAATACATATACATAGTTGTAGGTTAAAATATTTTGGGGGAATATCAACTTCATTTCCAATCAGATAGAAAGAATTCCAGTAATATCATTGTCAAAATTCTGGATCTTTAAAAATCTGAATTTTAGTGGTCTGAAGAAATGTTTATGAGATCATGCATGAAGAGTTCCATTGCAGTATGGAAATATCAAGTGATATTATGAAGAACACATTGAAGGAAGCTCACAAACATATCCATCAGGTATTTGTTTTGAGATTCAAGAAAGGAAACTCAGTTATGAACATTCTCTGGACTAAGACACAGTCTCACTTTGGAGTCTCTTTGACTTTAAGTGCAACCTCACAAGAAAGGCAGGAGGAGGAGAAAGGGAGAAGATATACCTGCTTAGTCATCTGGGTGATAAGTCATCCTGGCAGTGGTGGCCATGTCATCCTCACAAATAAAATGGGTCATAGGAGAATGTGATAAACGAAAGATTAGGACTTGTGGGAAGCTTAAAAAGATGAATAATTTAATGCTTCTCCCAATAAATGGGGCAGAAAATGGAAAACAAATGTAGATGCCTCTTTCTTGGCTTCTCAATCTCTTCATACCCGGCCCTCCCCCAAGCTGTTCCTTCTTCTAGGTTTACCACTTTGTTTACCAAAGTGAATATAACTGGGTATCTGAGACAGACACCTGGGAAATGTCTTTGAGCAGTGTTTCTCACTCCCTTCCTCATGGTCTGTTAATTGGTCCTCCACCAGCCACTATAACTGATATATTTCTTGGAAATATCCACTAGTCCTATAGCTACTTCCTCATCCAGGTCTATGTTGTGGGTTTCTAAGCCAAAACTTTGTCTCCTTTACAGACTATTTATTCAAATTAATCACCTTTCTTATCATCCTTTTGCTTAAAACCTTTTATAAGCTTCTTAACAAGATGTCCCGTGAACTCTCTTCTGCGTACTTTCTTACCATTCAGATTCACCTCTTTGCATACTTCCTAGCTTACTCTCCAGGTGTGTGTCTATCTTTCAGTCCCAGCTACTTGAATATACCACACTCTCCTGGAGGCCTAGGTCTTTGAAGATACTGACACCTTTGCTTGAAATGCCTTCCGTTAGTAGCAAGCACTTCTTTTTTTATTACCTGATTAATACCTTTGTTGTTGTTCGGTCACTCAGTCATGCCCAACTCTTTGCGACTCCATGGACTGCAGCACGCCTACCTTCCCTCTCTTTTGCAATCTCCCTAAGTTTACTCAAACTTATGTCCTTTGAGTTGGTGATGCCATCCAACCGTCTCATCATCTGTCATCCCCTTCTCCTCCAGCCTTCAATCTTTCTCAGCATCAGTGTCTCTTCCAGTGAGTCAGCTCTTGGCATCTGGTGGCCAAAGTACTGGAACTTCAACTTCAGCATCAGTCCTTCCAGTGAATACTCAGCATTGATTTCCCTTAGGATTGACTGTCTTGATCTCCTTTCAGTCCAAAGGACTCTCAAGAGTCTTCTCCAACACCACAGTTTGTTAACACCAATTATTTGGTGCACAATTTTCTTTATGATCCAACTCTCACATCCATACACGACTACTGGAAAAACCATAGCTTTGACTAGACAGCCTTTGTTGGCAAAGCCATGTCTCTGATTTTTAATATGCTGTCTAGGTTGGTCATAGCTTTTCTTCCAAGGAGCCAGCTTCTTTTAATTTCATGGCTGCAGCCACTGTCCACAGTGATTTTGGAGCCCAAGAAAATAAAGTCTGTCATTTTTTCCATTGTCTCCCCATCTATTTGCCATGAAGTGATGGGACCAGATGCCATGATCTAGTTTTCTAAATGATGAGTTTTAAGCCAGCTTTTTCACTCTCGTCTTTCACCTTCATCCAGAGGCTCTTTAGTACCTCTTTGCTTTATGCCATAAGGTTGGTATCATCTGCATATCTGAAGTTATTTATATTTCTGCCAGGAATCTTGATTCCAGCTTGTGCTTCATCCAGCCCTGCATTTCACATGATGTGCTCTGCATGTAAGTTAAATAAGCACGGTGACAATATACAGCCTTGACATACTCCTTTCCCAATTTTGGTCCAGTCTGTTGTTCCATATCTGGTTCTAACTGTTGCTTCCTGACCTGCATAAAGGTTTCTCAGGAGACAGGTCAGGTGGTCTGTTATTCCCATCTCTTGAAGAATTTTCCACAGTTTGTTGTGATCCACACACTTTGTTGTGATCCTAAAGTCAAAGGCTTTAACAAAGTCAATGAAACAGAAGTAGATGTTTTTCTGGAATTATCTTGCTTTTTCTATGACCTAACGGGCTTTGGCAGTTTGATCTCTGATTCCTCTGCCTTTCCTAAATTCCAGCTTGAACATCTGGAAGCTCTAAGTTCTCATACTGTTGAAGCCTAGCTTGGAGAATTTTGAGTATTACTTTGCTAGCATGTGAGATGAATGCAGTTGTGCAGTAGTTTGATCATTCTTTGGCATTGTGCTGAAAACTGACCATTTCCAGTCCTGTGGCCACTGTTGAGTTTTCCAAATTTGCTAGCATATTGAGTGCAGCACTTTCACAGCATCATCTTTTAGGAATTGAATCAGCTCAGCTGGAATTCCATCAACTCCATTAGCTTTGTTTGTAGTGATACGTCCCAAGGCCCAGTTGACTTCACTTTCCAGGATGTCTGATTCTAGGTGAGTGATCATACCTCCTTGGTTATCCAGATTATTAAGATATTTTTAAAATAAATCTCTGTATTCTTGCCACCTTTTCTTAATATCTTCTGCTTCTATTAGGTCCATACCATTTCTGTGTTTTATTGTGCCCATTTTTGCATGAAATGTTCCATTTTTGCCTGAAATGTTCCTTTAGAAAATCTCTAATTTTCTTGGGGAGATCTCTATTCTTTCCCATTCTGTAGTTTTCCTCCAGTTCCTTGCATTGCTCACTTAGGAAGGCTTTCTTATCTATCCTTGCTATTCTTCGGAACACTGCATCAGATGGATATATCTTTCCTTTTTTCCTTTACCTTTAGCAGCTGGTTTTTTGTCCTTTGTTTTTTCTCAGCTAGTTGTAAGGCCTCCGCAGACAACATTTTTACTCTTTGCATTTCCTTTTCTTGGGGACGGTTTTGATCACTTTCTCCTGTACAGTGTTATGAACCTCCATCCCTTGATCCCATTTAATCCCTTGAATATATTTGTCACTTCCTCTGTATAATCATAAGGGCTATTTAGGTCATACTTGAATGATCTAGTGGTTTTTCTTACTTTCTTAAATTTAAGTCTCAATTTTGCAATAAGGATTTCACAGTCCAAGCCACAGTCAGCTCCTGGTCTTGTTTTTCCTGACTGTATAGAGCTTCTCCATCTTTGGCTGAAAAGAATATAATCAGTCTGATTTTGGTATTCACCATCTGGTGACAACCATGTGTAGAGTCTTATCTTGTGTATTTTGAAGAGGATGTTTGGTATGATTAATTCCTACTGATCATTAAAATGTCAACTGAGCTGTTTCTTAAATTGCTTCCCCAAAGTTTCCCCTAATCCCGTACCAAAGCTAGATTAGGGACCTCTCCAATGTATGATCACAGAAACCAAGAGTCTTCATTTTAACATTCATCATACACCTTTACAATTTCTTGATCACTTATCTGTATCCCACATAGACTGAAATTATGACCGTTTTCTTCAGTTATAACATTTGTGCCTTGCACATCACAGGACCCAAACCAGATGTCCAATAATGTTGAATCAAGAATTAGCTAAATGAGTTGGATAGAGAATGAAAAATCTATAAGAAAAGTTGCATAGCTATAAGAATTACTTAATAATGAAATTTGCAGTACATTAGAACACATCACATAATGTTGAGAGCTACCTTTTTGGAAATACTGACAGCTTAAAGTGATAGCTCAATTTGTCTAGTCTCTATTGGCCCAAGATGTTTAAGAAAATATTTTTTTAAACTATATAGTACTAGAGGGAAAATGAGATTCTTATTAATGACCCTTAATTGCTGGTGATGTTACTTCTCTGTTATTACAGGTAGAGTCATTTTCTCACCCGCTGTATCTGTCACATGATATTATTGGAAATGGGATGTTACATATGTTTTAGACACAGGATCTCCTTAGGTTTATTAAATTTTGAGGTTAATGAATATTTTGACACGTTTACCTATACATATCATTAGGGCTTATTGTGATAGGTTTAGGATGGCAATCATAATAAACATATATAGTACAATAAAAAGCACTTTTAATCTTGGAAGTGCCTTATAAACAACAGTGATCAATGCTATGGATGGATTAGCAGCATCAAATTGATTGAATTCTATTTCAAGGGCAATGGTTGTATTAATACCAACATTCTTGTTCAGAAGGAATGCAGCAGCGGCAGTGGTAGAGTGCAGGTTCTGGAGTCAGATTCCCAAAATTTAAAATCTGGTTCCTCTACACCCTGGTGTTTAACTCTGTCTCAGTCGTTTCTCTACTCTCCAGCTCAGTTTCTTCATCTCTAAAATGGGTTACCATAAGATTTCAAGGCAGAAATCACCATAAAGGATTAGCACACAATATCATAATAGTCATTATTATATATGCATTTAATGGCTGGCGTTTTGGAATTCAGGATTTTGAACTATGGGCTGTTACACTCATGCATGTATTTTATGTGCTTAATCCACATAAATCTTGATGATATTCTTTTTATAACCTCTGTCTACTCCAGATTGCTCTGATTTTTCACTTCATGTTATTCAGTCTGTGAAGTTCGATTTTTTAAGTTGTCTTCCCTGTCTAGAGACTTAGATGTTTTATCTCTCATAACTGAATTGTGAGTGATTACTTTACATTTTAACATATGCTTATAAATCGAAGTCTAGTTCTTATATTTTCCTCATTATCATGCTCCTTAAAAAAGAAGACACTTTCACTGTGTCAGTTTTCTCACCTACCAATCACTCCGTGGGCTTCCCCAGTGGCTCAGCTGATCAGGAATACACCTGCAATGTGGGAGACCTGAGTTCGATCCCTGGGTTAGGAAGATGCCCTTTAGAAAGGAACGGCTACCTACTCCAGTATTCTGAACTGAAGAATTCCACAGATTGTATAGTCCATGAGGTCGTGAGAGTCAGACACGACTGAGGGACTTTCACTTTAACAAATCACTCCTTAATCTGTCACTTGTATTTTTTTTGCCCATTGCTTTCTTGTAAATGCTTCCTTCAAGATTATCAATAATTTTCAAAAGAAAGGCTATTTCTAATACTCAACTGTGTGCCCCTAAATAATAATGTTATCATTATATCGTTTTAAACATATAAATAAACTAAATATTTCTCACTAGACTTCCCCTTCTGTTTTCTGCACATTTATTTCCAAACTTTTGACTCTGCTTTCTACCTCCACCTTTAAATGGAGGAGCTTGATCATTATTATAACCTCTGTCTACTCCAGATTGCTCTGATTTTTCACTTCATGTTATTCAGTCTGTGAAGTTCGATTTTTTAAGTTGTCTTCCCTGTCTAGAGACTTAGATGTTTTATCTCTCATAACTGAATTGTGAGTGATTACTTTACATTTTAACATATGCTTATAAATCGAAGTCTAGTTCTTATATTTTCCTCATTATCATGCTCCTTAAAAAAGAAGACACTTTCACTGTGTCAGTTTTCTCACCTACCAATCACTCCGTGGGCTTCCCCAGTGGCTCAGCTGATCAGGAATACACCTGCAATGTGGGAGACCTGAGTTCGATCCCTGGGTTAGGAAGATGCCCTTTAGAAAGGAACGGCTACCTACTCCAGTATTCTGAACTGAAGAATTCCACAGATTGTATAGTCCATGAGGTCGTGAGAGTCAGACACGACTGAGGGACTTTCACTTTAACAAATCACTCCTTAATCTGTCACTTGTATTTTTTTTGCCCATTGCTTTCTTGTAAATGCTTCCTTCAAGATTATCAATAATTTTCAAAAGAAAGGCTATTTCTAATACTCAACTGTGTGCCCCTAAATAATAATGTTATCATTATATCGTTTTAAACATATAAATAAACTAAATATTTCTCACTAGACTTCCCCTTCTGTTTTCTGCACATTTATTTCCAAACTTTTGACTCTGCTTTCTACCTCCACCTTTAAATGGAGGAGCTTGATCATTATTGGATGTATTGTGAATCTTTACTGTTTTCCCAGTGGCTCAGATGGTAAAGAATCTGCTAGCAATGCAGGAGACCCGGGTTCAATCCCTGGGTTGTGAAGATCCCCTGGGGAAGGAAATGGCAACCCACTCGAGTATTCTTGCCTGGAAAGTCCCATGGACAGAGGAGCCTGGAGGGCTGCAGTCCATGGGATTGTAAACAGTTGGACAGAACAGAAGTGACTTAGCACGCATGCATGCCAGATGCTATGATTGGTGTTTTAGAAAGAGTATTGGGTAAAACAGACACAGCTCCTAACCTTAGGGAGCTTGGAAGCTTGCAATGAAATCAGGCATCAAACATGTAATGAAATAATTGCAAGGGATTCCTGACTCCAGCTGTGATGCATGTCAAAAAATCCTCCTGCTGAGAAAAAATAAAAGGCTGGATAAAATTTCTTAATAATATGGTTGTATCAAGACAGTATTGTTTAACTAGGACTGCCATGACTTATGGGATCAAGTTAATAGAAATAAGAAAAACCATTTCAATGAGCTTTTTATTTATCTTTTGTATTTTCCTTCTATTTGTTTAACCCTAGTTCCTATATTGCATAGTCTTGGGTGTGGAGGTGGAGGAAGCTTGGCTTGAAAGACAAAAAAATTATGGTTTATGTACCACAGCTTTCTTATCCATTCATCTGCTGATGGACATCTAGGTTGTTTCCATGTCCTGGCTATTATAAACAGTGCTGCAATGAACATTGGGGTACATGTGTCTCTTTCAATTCTGGTTTCCTCGGTGTGTATGCCCAGCAGTGGGATTGCTGGGTCATAAGGCAGTTCTATTTGCAGTTTTTTAAGGAATCTCCACACTGTTCTCCATAGTGGCTGTACTAGTTTGCATTCCCACCAACAGTGTAAGAGGGTTCCCTTTGCTCCACATCCTTTCCAGCATTTATTGCTTGTAGAGAGTTTTAGATCGCAGCCATTCTGACTGGTGTGAAATGGTACCTCATTGTGGTCTTGGTTTGCATTTTCCTGATAATGAGTGACGTTGACCCGTGGTGGACTCATGTCAATGTATGGCAAAACCAATACGGTATTGTAAAGTAAAATAAAGTAAAAATAAAATTAAAAAAAAAATTAGAGTTCAGAGCCTACCAAGGAGGAAGGCCCATGGTAAATATGTCAGATGTTCAGCTGAAATTGTAGCAGTGGGAACAGATGAGAAATAGAGCAGTCACCCAAAAGCAGGAAGCAAACCCTCAACTCATCTGAACTGCCAGGAGAGTGAAGTGAAGTGAAGTGAAGTCGCTCAGTAGTGTCCGACTCTTTGCGACCCCATGGACTGTAGCCTACCAGGCTCCATCCATGGGATTCTCCAGGCAAGAATGCTGGAGTGAGTTGCCATTTCCTTCTCCAGGGGATCTTCCCAACCCAGGGATCGAACCCGGGTCTCCCGCATTGTGGGCAGACGCTTTAACCTCTGAGCCACCAGGGAAGCCAGTAGAGTAAAAGCTGTCTTTCTGCCAGAATAGTTTAAATATTTGCTGCAAGAAGATAACATCAACAACAGTCTACATTTCTAAAATACACAATGTTTGCTATTCAATGCAAAATTACCAAGAATACCAAAAATATAGGCCCTAATAAATGAAAAAATACAGATCCTCAAGTAATCTAGACATATTTGATATATATATATGCACATGCCCACAATTTGTATATGAAAATTATATATGTATAAAATAGCTATGATTGGAGAAGGCAATGGCATCCCACTCCAGTACCCTTGCCTGGAAAATCCCATGGACAGAGGAGCCTGGTAGGCTGCAGTCCATGGGGTCCCTAGGAGTTGGACACAACTGAGCAACTTCACTTTCACTTTTCACTTCCATGCATTAGAGAAGGAAATGGCAACCCACCCCAGTGTTCTTGCCTGGAGAATCCCAGGGACGGGGAAGCCTGGTAGGCTGCCGTCTATGGGGTCGCACAGAGTTGGATACAACTGAAGCGACTTAGCAGCAGCAGCAGCAGCTATGATTAGTATTGTAAATAAAATAAATCAAAAGATGCAGAATTTAAACAGAGAGTTGGAATATATTAGAATAGGAGATCTAGAATTAAAATAATACCTAAATTCGAATCTCTGTATAAAGAATTTTGACTCTATCCCTGTTGGAGTAAATAATAGTAGACTATGCAGATGACACCACCCTTATGGCAGATAATGAAGAGGACCTAAAAAGCCTCTTGATGAAAGTGAAAGAGGAGAGTGAAAAAGTTGGCTTAAAGCTCAACAGTCAGAAAACTAAGATCATGGCATCTGGTCCCAACACTTCATGGGAAATAGATGGGGAAACAGTGGAAACAGTGGCTGACTTTATTTTGGGGGGCTCCAAAATCACTGCAGATGGTGACTGCAGCCATGAAATTAAAAGACACTTACTCCTTGAAAGGAAAGTTATGACCAACTTAGACAGCATATTGAAAAGCAGAGACATTATTTTGCCAACAAAGGTCCGTCTAATCAAGGCTATTGTTTTTCCAGTAGTCATGTATGGATGTGAGAGTTGGACTGTGAAGAAAACTGAGCGCTGAAGAATTGATGCCTTTGAACTGTGCTGTTGGAGAAGACTTGAGAGTCCCTTGGACTGCAAGGAGATCCAACCAGTCCATTCTGAAGGAGATCAACCCTGGGATTTCTTTGGAAGGAATGATGCTAAAGCTGAAACTCCAGTACTTTGGCCACCTCATGCGAAGAGTTGACTCATTGAAAAAGACTCTGATGCTGGGAGGGATTGGGGACAGGAGGAGAAGGGGACAGCAGAGGATAAGATGGTTGGATGGCGTCACTGACTCAATGGACATGAGTCTGAGTGAACTCTGGGAGATGGTAATGGACAGGGAAGCCTAGTGTGCTGCAATTCATGGGGTCGCAAAGAGTAGGATACGACTGAGGGACTGAACTGAACTGAAATGAATCTTAAGCTATGAATGTTTGAATGTATGTTTTAGTAAATGCAATAGTTAGAAACCAAGTTTGTAAGCTTCTAACTCAGTGAGAAACTAGAAAAAGCAAATGGAAGGCCCCAAATTTGAAAGAAGGGAGTAGTAAAAAAGCAAAAATTAATGAAATAGAAAAAGATAAAAATGTAAGGAAGAAAAGAAGACCAAAATATCTATATGATTTACTACATTAACCTAATAAAGATGAAACCTTTAAAATTATCTCTATGATTTCAATAAATACATTTGATAAAGTTCTCATCAAACTAAGAATGAAACATTATTTTTTTATAAAAATTATTTTTTATAAAATACTACTAGTATAAAATATTGAATGTTTTCTCCCAGGTATCAGGAATAGGACAAGGAAGTCCACTATCACCAACTTTATTCAATATTATATTGGAAGTACTAGCCAGAACAATGTAGCAAAAAAAAAAAAAGACATTAAGAATGTTAAAGAAGAAGTAAGCTATTTTTATTTGCATGTATCATGACTGCATATAGAAGAATCAAGATGGTATATAAACTATCCAGTTTAATAAGTACATATAGCAAGGATTTTGTGTAAAGATCACTACTCCTAAATCAAATGTTTCTATTTATAACAAAAGGTAATCAGAAAAAGAAAATTAGTGCCACTTATCACCAAAATGTATAAAAGATTTAGAAACAAACCTGGTTAAAAAAATAATGCAAGACTTCTGCAATGAAAACTACAAAGTGTTTCCTTGAAAAATTGAAGAAAACCTAAATAAATGATGAGATATTCATGTTCATGGATATGAAGACTTCAGTTCAGTTCAGTCGCTCCGTCGTGTCCAACTCTTTGCGACCCCATGAATCGCAGCACACCAGGCCTCCCTGTCCATCACCAACACCCGGAGTTCACTCAGACTCATGTCCATCGAGTCAGTGATGCCATCCAGCCATCTCATCCTCTGTTGTCCCCTTTTCCTCCTGCCCCCAAATCCCTCTCAGCATCAGGGTCTTTTCCAATGAGTCAACTCTTCGCATGAGGTGGCCAAAGTACTGGAGTTTCAGCTTTAGCATCATTCCATCTATAGAAATCCCAGGATTGATCTCCTTCAGAATGGACTGGTTGGATCTCCTTGCAGTCCAAGGGACTCTCGAGAGTCTTCTCCAACACCACAGTTCAAAAGCATCAATTCTTCAGCACTCAGCTTTCTTCACAATCAACTCTCACATCCATACATGACCACAGGAAAAACCATAGCCTTGACTAGACGGAC
The DNA here is from genome assembly GCA_006410635.1 of Cephalophus harveyi. NCBI lineage: Eukaryota > Metazoa > Chordata > Mammalia > Artiodactyla > Bovidae > Cephalophus > Cephalophus harveyi. The sequence continues at coordinate 346,740 of SJYT01055670.1, forward strand.
CTTTGTTGGCAAAGTAATGTCTCTGCTTTTGAATATATTATCTAGGTTGGTCATAACTTTTCTTCCAAGGAGTAAGCGTCTTAATTTCATGGCTACAGTCACCATCTGCAGTGATTTTGGAGCCCCCCAAATAAAGTCTGACACTGTTCCACTGTTTCCCCATGTATTTCCCATGAAATGATGGGACCAGATGCCATGATCTTCGTTTTCTGAATGTTAATGCAATTAAATAGCAAATCTTTCTAATTTTATATGTAGAATCCAAGTAGTTCAAGACAAAATCCCAGGATTTTGGGGAAATTGGCAACCTGACTGTAACATGTATATGGAAAAGAAGAGGACTTAGAGTAGCCAAGGTTTTACTGAAGAAAGACAAAGCTGGGGGATTTACACTATGACACATCAAGACTATTTATAAAGCTACAGTAGCTAAGGGAGTATAATATTGGTATAAGCATAAACAAAAATAGACCAATATACTGCCACATAGATACCCAAAATAAATGCATATATATGTGTATCAAAATCATGTGCAAGGTTGTTCTTAGAAACTTTATATTCTTGACAATCAAAAATTGTTAACAACTCACATTTCCTCCAACAAAATAATGGAAAATAAATTATAATATATTAATTCAATGAACTCTGTATAGCAATAAAAATGAAATATTGCATCACACAACAGCATGAGTAAATTTCATAACCTATTACTGTGAGAAAGAGGCTAGAAACACAAGAGCCTGGTAATCCATTTATATGAATTTCAAGAATCAGTAAATGAATCAGTGTGAAGAAAGACAGGAGATGGATAGTAACTGAACAAAAGCAAATTGGAGCCTTCTGAGATTCAGGAATTAGTCTGTGCACATAAATATTCATAGCCCCTACTTTAGCGTAGTCAAAAACTGGAAACAATACAAATATCCATCCATAGGTGAATGGATAAACAAACTGTGGTATATCCATACGTGGGATACTACTCAACAGTGGGAAGGAATCTCAATTTATATGTTGGTAAAGAAAGTAGGAGAGTACTTAATTATAATTCCATTTATATAAAAGTTTTTTAAATGCAAACTAATCTATAGAGGAGAGCAGTGGTGGCCTGGGGCTGAGGAAGAGGGAATGATGGAGATGTTCCATAGTTCTTGTAGTAAGGGTTTCACAAGTATATATTTCTTATAACTTGTTTTCCTATATGGCCTCTCTCTACTAATAAACTAGTGTTTATGTCAATGAGGCTGCTACTTTTTTTTTTTATTATATTCACTAGTTTGTTAAATTTTTTAGATTCCACATATAAGTGATATCATACAGTATTTACTTTTTCTAACTTATTTCACTTAGCATAATGCCCTGTAAGTCAGTCATCTGTGTTGTTGCAGATAGCAAAATTTCATTATTTTTTAATCCCTGAGTAGGATTCAGGTGTGTGTGTGTGTGTATACATAATCTTTATTCACTCGTGGATGAACACTGAGGTTGTTTCTATATCTTGGCAATTGTAAATAATGTCATTGTGAACATTGTGGGGCATATATCTTTTTGAATGATGGTTTATTTTATTTTATTTTCCTTTTGGGTGTGTATCCAGGAGTGAAATTGCTGGGTTATATGGTAGTTCTATTTTTAGTTACCTTTTTTTTGTTTGTTTGTTTTTGCAAAACCTCTGTTTTCCACAGTGACTGTACCACTTCACATTCCTACAAACAGCATAGGAGGGTTCCCTTTCCTCCATATCCTCACCGACTTTTGTTGTTTGTGTTCTTTTTAATTATGGATGTTCTGACAGGTGCAAGGTGATTTCTCATTGTGGTTTTGATTTTCTCATAACTTATTGAACCATACACTTTAAATAGATATTGTTTATTGCATATAAATTATACCTCAAAAATGGATAAAAGAAAAAGTTCTCCAGGTGATTCTTGCAACCAGTGATTTACATTGTGGTGGGAAAATGGCTTTAACTCTATTTAGAGAAAAATCAATCAATTTTTCTATTATTTAATGTACTGGTCTTGAACTCCTTTAGATATGTGTGTGCATGCTCAGATGCTCAATTTTGTCTGACGTTTTGCGACCCCATGGACCATAGCCCTCCAGACTCCTCTGTCCATGGAATTCTCCAGGGAAGAATATTGATGTAGGAACAGTAAAGGAAGTCTATATCTGAATGTGTTTCATATATGAAATCTAAATCCGCACCGTAAGGTTTAAATTGACTTTTTTTAAAATAGATGATACAAATATTTCGTGTCATTTTTACTCTAAATGAATTGATACAACCGTCGTTCTTAGATATTAAAGTTGTTTTATTGAACAAAATGAGACATCCTTTCTTAAAGAAAATTTAAATAAGTATAATCCTGTTTTTAAAGATATCCATTTTATGACATCAAACAGACAAAAGTTCATAAAAAAGTATTTTTTCTTAAATAGTCGTTTTTACATTTTATGTGTAAACTTATGTGTCAACTGGTTAAAAACGACACTACGACACCGTGAAGATATAAAAAATATCGAGTGTATTAACCACAATTATACGAGACAATAATTCAAATTGACTCTTTTTATCAAATGAATTTTGACTAAAAAAGACGTAGGACTATTTAAGTTATCAGTTTTTTTAATCTCTTTATATTAACTCCTAACGTTTTAGTTAAACTGTCAGTGAATCTTGCACAACTCACCCCCGTCGTTCGTTGTCGGATGTAGACTACGATAAGAGAGGAACAAATGAAGCATTTTGACGTTTAATCTCGACATTAAATGTCTTGACAATTACGGAGTAATCTTTGAAATTCGTTCATAGAACAAAAGTTAAAAGAAAAAAAAAAAAGACACACAGGTTATACGTTGTAATAGAGGTAAAACACACGAGTACATTCTGTTATATAAATCCTTAAGAGTGGATTTGGTGCATATACTTTACCTTCGAAAGATTTGTGGTGTAGGGTCCGTTCCCGTGATCGTCACCGACCTACAACAAAAGGTTTCACTAATTAAATAGGTAAACGAAACAAGAATAGCTACAACACCTACAGACAATACAGACTCTGCGTGATAACCTGATACTCCTACATCGACCTCAAGTCATCTGAACAAAGAACGAGAGTGTCCGGAATACCCTTAACAAAGCCATTTGACTATTCTTAACCATTATCAATACTGCCTTTTTTTCCTGCCTAATAGTGTGCAATAGCCAAAACCAATCAGTAGCAATAATGTAAAATTCCTCAAATAGTGGACTAGAAATTAGCCAGCACTGTTTACAGTAACCGAGATAGGAAAACAATTGATGAATGAGTAAAGAAGATGAATGAGTAAAGAAGATGTGTGGTGTGTGTGTGTGTGTGTGTGTGTATAATGAAATATTACTCAGCCATTAAAAAGAATGAAATAATGCCATTTTCAGCAACTTAGATGAACTAGAGATTGTCATACTAAGTGAAGTCAGACAGAAAAACAAAAATATTGTTTTTATCGCTTATGTGTGGAAGCCAGAAAAAGAAAAATGACACAAATGAACTTACTTACAAAGCAGAAACAGACTCAGAGACTCAGAGAAAGAATTTACTGTTACCAGGGGTGAGGGGTTGGGAGGAAGGATAAATTGGGAAGCTGGGATTGACATGTATACACTGCTATATTTAGGATATATAAGTAGCAAGGACCTACTGTGTAGCATAGGGATCTCTGCTCAGTATTATGCAACATCCTTAATGGGGAAAGAATCTGAAAGAGAATAGATACATGAAAAATGGAAGCACATTGTTGTACTTGTGAAACTATTATTAACACAACTTTGTTAATCAACTATTCTCCAATATAAAAAAATAATAGATGTTAATATCAGTTAAAGTAAAAATAAAAGCGGGGGAGGGAACGGATTGACCTTAAAATGTCTGTGGTCACATTCTTTGAATGACAAACCCTTACTTCACTGATCAGTTCATTTTAGTTAGGGCAAGAAAGAATGTTTGACCCAAGCAGGACTGATCCAGGTCTCACAGGAATTTGAAATTGAAATCCAGGGGTCACCCTTTCTTATCTTTTGAATAAAACTTGAAAATTAATTGAAACATATAAATTAATTGAGAGGCAGAGAGAGATGTACGGTTGCAGAGATGGGGAAAAAAGAGAGACAGAATTAAAGCATATGAACAGAAAGCATCAGAGAGAGAAGAGGAGAAATTCCTGAAGGCTTTCCCACTCTCTCTATGTCCAAGAATATTCCCTAGGCTGGGCTTTGTTCTTAGACTTGAATTTAGAACATACCATTATCTCTGGATAATAACGTTCTTTTTTCAAGAGAGCTTGAGTTTGAAAATGCAACCAGAGATTCTTAAAAAGAAGCCATCAACATGCAGATGGAAGTTAGAGCCATGAAAATGTGTTAAACGACTCAGGGTCAAGGATAAGCCTTGGGGGATGAAAGGCATTCAGGAATGGATAACCAAGAAAGATTAGCAGATATGTAGGAGAAGAAACTGCCTGAAAATCCAGTAAATTTTCATATACAAACAGTTATCAGTATAAAATGTTGCTAGGCTTAAAAACTGAAACTGTTGGTTGGAGTTTATCATTTTTACATTTCTATGCCCTGCTACCTAACTAAATTATTTTTTAAATTTATTTTATAAGCTTAGGCCCTTCCTGATATTTGTAGTATAATGTAAATTTCCAAAACATAATTGATAACTAAACAGTCATAATTGCTTAGGAAATTTTCAAAAGATATATATTTGTTTTTGCTAATGAGAGTCTTTAAGTTTCCTGAAAGGTGTTTGAATTAGTTTGGCTCTGTATATCTTCAATGAAAATCCATACCAAAGATATGTTTGTCAACCATTAAAAAAATCTACAGTCCAGGAGACATCATTTATTCTGCAATGGTTCTCATTCTATAAGAATCCCTTGCTCTTTCTTCTCCCCTGAAAGGGCCGTATTTAAACTATAGGTCATTTCTCATCTGAATAGCTAAGGGAGATTAGCTACATTGTTACTGATGCACTTGATATTTTCTCACTGTGCAACATTGTGGTAACAGATTCTTAGCCAGTCTGATCAGATAAAATGTTCATAATACTTAGAGCATAAAGGGTATCATCACTACTCCAGATTCCTTTAAATCCAAACTCATCTGTGTGAGATTACATTTTGTTTTTGTTTTTTTCTCTCATTTACTAGTTCTCCCCAAAGAAAGTCTTGATTGTATTTTTGACAGTCAAAACAGTAGCAGATCCAATAGAAGATGAAGGCTTTCTGTATGTTAGTCACTGACCTTGCCAAATCCTTTGATATTTTCTCTAGATTTGGTCCTGTGAAATCAAATATTAAGCAAGTTTGACAGTACAGTTAAATTCTGTAAGGTCTTCTATCATATTACATACAGTAATTGATTTTAAGTTAATTGGTCATTAGTTTCATGGTTTGTGTTTCTGGTTTTCTGGTGGACTTGCCAGAAAATTTCATGTAAATGAAGAGATGCTTTATGTAAATAAAATGCAGTAAAATCTTTTTTAACCCATTTTAATCTAATCGTGTTAAGTAATCCCATAGGAATCAACTGCATATTTTCTATCCTCCAGTATGTTTCAGAAATGAAAAGATCATATTTTTCATCAAATCAAAAACTGTTTAAGTATTATCATTTGTAGATAAAAGTGTTGTTTATTGGCCCACTCCATGTTTATTAAGTACCTAATATTTATGAAATGCTACCCTAGGTAATGTGACTAAAGGAAAGATCAGTAAGTTAATTTTAATAATTCTTGCCCTCTGGAGTTCTAATTTACACTATTTAACATCTTAGAAAAAGTAAAAAGTGTGATACTGTTATGAAAAGTAAGGAAAAGAAGCAATTGCTACTCTGTGTTGTATTAGCAGAATTGCCTAGGATAAAATAAATAAGGTGATTATTGGGCTCCACTTGGCAATCCTTAGCCCTTGAGAGGAGTACCATGTTCCATTTGGGATAGCACACTTTTAAAAACATAGACACATTTGCCAGAGGTTTCAAAAGAGAGCAACAAAAAATGATGAAGGGATTTGAAAATGGGGCCTCTAAGAAAAGGCTGAGAGACCTGAGGATGTTCAATTTTAAGGAGGAAGACAGAGGGGACACATGGAAACTGTTTACAGATGCATAAAGAGGTGTTATAGAGAGGAGAGGGACCAATTTTTCTCATTAGTCAACAAAGACACTTCAAAAAGTAATGGGTTTAAAACTCAAGGGGGGAAATGCAGGTTAAATATTAGATTAAATTAGGTGAGATTTAAATATTTAAAATTTTATGTTTCTGAGTGTAATTAAGGTGCAGAGACTAAATCAAGTTAGAATTGGCATAGGCATGTGAGAGGGAAAACAAATCAGATCTGATGAAGGTTCATAAAACAGCTTATATTTGCATATAATATAAAATATTTTAAAGTACTTTCCATATGTATCATTTTACTGATCTCTCGACAATCTTAGGAAATTATCAGGGGGAGTATCAACTAGGTTTTTAGCTGAGAAAATTGAATTTCAGAGAGATAAATATCATTGTTCTCCCACCTACCTCCCCACCCCCACCACCTCCCAGATTAGACAAAACTAGCAAACGGTCTGGGACCAGACAAGTAGGACCAGAAGAGCATTCTTCACATTCTGTCAATATGTTTCCCATCAAATCTTGATACTTTTTCATTTATAATAAGATTTTTGTTATAGCAAGTTATTATTGACACAGTTGAGTTTTTTAATTTTTGTTTTTTTTTGGGCTTTTAAGGTGCCAAATATGTCCCATGAAAATCCTTTTCTCTCCATATTTATTAGAAGAAGAGAACTGAGCAATATAAATTATAGACCAGTTAGCAATTTTGTTTACATAAAGGGACAAGAAATATGATTGAACTTATACCTATGTTATCTATATCTATTATTTGTCTCCTGTTTACAACTGTGGAATAAATTCAACACTTGGTATTAAGTTTTGACAAATGATTGCCAAGCCTAATATAGTCTTTGAAGGCAGTTTGATATGGTGAGATGGTGAGACCTTGCTCTACTATTATCTACTAGTGGAGATATTTCCATTTCATCTTTTATGAATGTCAAACCCCTTATTTGTAGAATGAAATTCATAATATCTCCTGGTTTCTTCCAGACTTAAATGAGAATCAAATGAGAAAACAGATCTCAAATTCCCTTGACCTATTCAAAGAAATAAATTATAAGCTGTACTTAGCATTTTGAGTGGGAGAAAACATATATTGTTTTTGTTGTGTTGTGGCTATTTTAATATGATGATTTGTTTCTGTTTTCATTTCAACCAAACCTTTGTTTTTATTTTTTTAGAGTTTCTGATTTCAGACCCCTGAGGACAAAGCCAGTGTCGGTTCTAGCATTTAAAATTTACTAGCCTACTGTAGGTATCGATTAACTGTGTGGTGAGTGAGTGAATGAAGAAATGGGTGAATAAATATCTTCAGGATACTATGAGGTGTGAACAAGAGATTGATGGTACTGTCGACTAAGAAAAAGATGCACAACATGAGAGCTGTGAGTTAAGTTTTATTTGGGGGTAAAATGAGGACTGCAGCCCAGGAGATAGCACCTCAGATAGCTCTGAGAAACTGCTCCGAAAATGTAATGGGGAAAGGTCAATACATATGATTCTGGTGAAGGCACAATCAAGCACTTATTTTACAAAAGTTTCCTGCTAGGGATTTAATACTTTTCTAGATATGAGGAGATGCAAGGATTGGGATCATGAAATCAGTTCCTGAAAATATCTATCTGAAGACCTGTTCCACCAGTTTCCCTGAAGCACAAAACACCTTATTCTCCATCCTGAACTCCCTTCAGGTGTGTTGAAGGTCAACAGCTGCAGCAGAACAGGGTTCAGTCTCCACAGAAGCAGATGGCAAACGCCCTTGGCAAGTGCCAGTTTGTAGCTGACAGGATTACATATAATAATCTTGATGCATTCTTTAATGATATAACTATTATATAACATATTATATAATATGTATGCTGCTGCTGCTGCTAAGTCACTTCAGTCATGTCTGACTCTGTGTGACCCCACAGATGGCAGCCCACTGGGCTCCGCCGTCCCTGGGATTCTCCAGGCAAGAACACTGGAGTGGGTTGCCATTTCCTTCTCCAATGCATGAAAGTGAAAAGTGAAAGTGAAGTCGCTCAGTCGTGTCTGACTCAGCGACCCCGTGGACTGCAGCCTACCAGGCTCCTCCATCCATGGGAGTTTCTAGGCAAGAGTACTGGAGTGGGATGCCATTGCCTTCTCCGTACTATATGTATATAATATATATAATCTGTATATATAATGTACATAACATTGTATGTCAGAGTCTGAGACCCTGTAAATACAAGGAACTAAAATTCCAGTAGGGGAGATAGACTTGCAGACCATTACAGCACTTTGTATAAGAAAAACTGTTTTTTTCAGCAATGGGAGGTAGCTAACAAACTTTACCAAAGGCAGACCATTTGATTGGCTGCCGAGAACTCCACAGACAGGTCATCTGTGAGGCAGACTATATTGAAAGACTCTTGGTATACATGGCAGGGCTTGCAAAGGAATGTAGTTTTTGGGAAAAGTCCAGCCTCTGTGAATTCCTTAGATGTTTAGTAGAGTACCATCTTCACCAAGAGATTGGGGTATCCCCAGCAGCATTCCCGCAGGAAGGCTACAGCAGGGGTGTTTACTAGAAGCATCAATTCAGTTCAGTCACTCAGTGACATCCAACTCTTTGCGACCCCACGAATCGCAGCACGCCAGGCCTCCCTGTCCATCACCAACTCCTGGAGTTCACCCAACTCATGTACATCGAGTTGGTGATGCCAACCAGCCATCTCATCCTCTGTTGTCCCCTTCTCCTCCTGCCCCCAATCCCTCCCAGCATCAGGGTCTTTTCCAATGAGTCAACTCTTTGCATGAGGTGGCCAAAGTACTGGAGTTTCAGCTTTCGCATCATTCCTTCCAAAGAAATCCCAGGGTTGATCTCCTTCAGAATGGACTGGTTGGATCTCCTTGCAGTCCAAGGGACTCTCAAGAGTCTTCTCCAACACCACAGTTCAAAAGCATCAATTCTTCGGCGCTCAGCCTTCTTAACAGTCCAACTCTCACATCCATACATGACCACAGGAAAAACCATAGCCTTGACTAGACAGATCTTAGTTGGCAAAATAATGTCTCTGCTTTTGAAAATGCTATCTAGGTTGGTCATAACTTTTCTTCCCAGGAGTAAGCGTCTTTTAATTTCATGGCTGCAGTCACCGTCTGCAGTGATTTTGGAGCCCCCAACAATAAAGTCTGACACTGTTTCCACTGTTTCCCCATCTGTTTCCCATGGAGTGATGGGACCGAATGCCATGATCTTCGTTTTCTGAATATTGAGCTTTAAGCCAACTTTTTCGCTCTCCTCTTTCACTTTCATCAAGAGGCTTTTTAGCTCCTCTTCACTTTCTGCCATAAGGGTGGTGTCATCTGCATATTTGAGGTTATTGATATTTCTCCCGGCAATCTTGATTCCAGCTTGTGCTTCTTCCAGCCCAGCGTTTCTCATGATGTACTCTGCATATTGCAGGTTCAAAATGGTACCTTAATTAGTTGCAGGAAGTTGCATCACATGCCCCACACCTCCCTTTTCCAGCACACCAAGTAATAGAATGTATTTGCCAAATTATGAAGACTGATAGATAATGGCAAATGTAATTTGAGAAAATGGGATCTCTGCCCCTCCCCTATTTTTTGTTTAAATGGTTGCTAACGTTTAAAATGCAAAGAAGTAGCCCTCCTAAGGGGTCCATTCTATTTCATCTGCGGAGGAAAGATGTAAGTTGTTAACTGATGAAATGTCTGCGGTGGAAGCAGAGCGACCGCAGGAAAAACTCGAAGTCTGCCCTCTGCCTTTGGCAGCGCTACAGCTTAACTGAGTGCCCTCTCTCTCAGGGGCCTACAGGCATTGTGTCTGCCCATGGCTGCTGGTGCGTCTTCCAGAGGCTTTCCCCCAAGGCCCTCTCTTCAGTCTGATCACCTTGGGGCAGCTGTCTGCCTCCCTTCAGCTGAAATGTACCTGTCTGTGCCCCATCCCTTCAGGCCCCTGATCTGGACAGTAGGCTGATCTGACAGATGTCACTTTGATGGTATGTCAGAAGAAGCAGCCTGTTTCTGGGCTCCTCTTGCCCTCCCCAGGACTGCATGTTCACTTAGAAGCCTTCTAGGTATAATTACAGAAGGGAACACATGAAATCAAATCACAGCTCTGTGGGAGAGAGGATTTTGGACTAGATCCACCCATGTGGGAAAGGGAAAGTTTCATTCTTTCTTTTAAAAGAACAAATATTTGCTGAACAGCAGCAAATTATCAGGCACTGTGTTAGAGCATAAAGATGCCTAAGCAAACAAGGCATAATCCATGACTTTAAGAAGCTGAGAAGGTACATACTCTATATAAATATTTCATATAAATCACTCAACTTTATTCAAAACATTTATTGAGCATCTTCTATGTGCATCACTCTGTGGAGCAATAGAAATAAAATCTCTGCCTTCATGGGGACTGCATTCTAATGGGGTTCAGCAGGTGAACAGGAATCCATGTTACTTATTTGTTGATTCACCAAAATGAAAAATTTATCTTCCTAAAGCTTATTTTAAAATGAGCACATGTATACCTGTGGCGGATTCATGTTGATATATGGCAAAACCAATACAATATTGTAAAGTAATTAACCTCCAATTAAAATAAATAAATTTATATTAAAAAAATAAAATGATCATTTTAAAACCTCATCTTAAATTCAAATTGTCTTTGATCACATTTGATGCAGGTTAGGATAACCTTCCTGTGTTACTTGAAATACATTTAAAGCCGCCCTTATTTGAAGGAATCTGGTTTTGAATTTTTCATAGTGTGTTAATTACCTTCTAATTAATTTTGTGTGTGTGTTTCCAAAAGTTGGGAATAGTAAAGAGATAGGGTATGACTCTGCAGAGCTTTTTAAGGTAAAACATGCAATCAGATCAATGCTCATGTAAATTAGAACTCAGGAAAAGTACTGAACAGCAGGATTATATTATCAAAAATCTGGCTGATAGGTTCTGAAGTCACTGAGCTGAATCTATTTAGAAGTACATTTTAGGAAGGCTAAATAAACATCAACACTATTGTCTATTCTAAGTCAGGATCTTGCTTTGTCTATTTTCCAGGTGATAAAACACTAACTGTGATTAGTGTTATCATCAAGCATACTGAACAATCTGTAAGTTAACAGCAATACATAGGCATGTGGTCCAAGGACTAGAAGGAAAGAAAATGAATTTTTTATCTTTTTTTTTTTCCCATAGAAGGGGAAATAATTCAACACCTTGAGTCAGCTGTGACTCAAGGGTCCATTATAACTTCAAGATTTTTTAAAAGCCTGTGTCTGGGGTATGGGAGATGAATTTTGTTCCAAAGTGGTGACATGGGCAAGTGTAAACTCCTGGGAACAATTTCAGGCACATTGAGAGTCTGATCTAAGCAAAAATGGACAGAACAGGGAAGATGGAATTCTCACACTTGCTTCCTGACCTTGGCTGATAGTCCTTAGCAGTTGGTAATTAAAGGAAATACTGAGGCTGAGAAGATGAAGAAGGAATAAAGAGGGAGAGCAATCCAGAATTAGAGGATATGTAAATAATAAGAGAATATTATAGATAATAAGATGGAGCAAACATAGGAACAGTGCCTCTGACGAAGAGGACTATACTTTGTATTAAGCTGATGGAGTGATATGGAGGCTGTAGGTTTGGTTTAGCAAGAGGAAGAAATAGTCATTCAAAATATTTATATTTTATATAGTATTTATCCATATATATTATGTTTAAAGTTAAATTATATTGAAAAAACTCATCAGCTGTTTTAGTACCCTGCCTCTTTTCTCCTTTTGCCATCCCAGTCTTGCGTTATCTTTCTGAAATTTTTCTGGGCTCATAGCTACACTGACACTATGCCTATTCCTTTCATCACAGAAGGGTATTCTGCCCTGAGTCACAAACAGGGAGAGAATAAGGTTATATAACATCTACATGTTATTGTTACAACAGTCAAATAAAAATTAAAAGTCCATCAAGTGATCAGGTAGAAGTCAATAAAAAGGTCAATAAAAATCAAAGGATGAGCCAAGAGAGAGGACTTGGTGTGCTAGAAAATGCCAGGAAAAATAAAAAAATGTGGTGAGATCTTCTCCCTGTGGCCTCAGGGAAGCACGTGATAAAATTAATTGAAGCTCATCACCCATGAAAAAGGGCTACAGTTGGAGCAGTAGCTGCACTGACTATATAAAAGTGGTGGTTCTTTAACTTAAAACAAAGATAGTGGATTTTTGTTTTAGTTCTGGAGCTTTTTCAGATGCTGAGCCAGAACTGTTTTTTTTATTTTTACTTTTTGCCTCTATTCAACTGAATACTGCATTTTTGAGCAATACAAAATATTGATTGATCCACTCTAGCCACTATCTGTTGTGAAGTCTACAAAGTATAAGCCATTACCAGGATACAGAGATTAGTAATATCAGCTTTCAAAACATTTATAGTCTGGTAATAATATATGATTAGATTTTTCATATGATTTGTGTGTAACAGTCTGATTCTGATACAATCACGTTTTTTCTACATCACACACAAAAAGTTTCTTTTGGGAAATTATTTAAAGGAAACTAGGATGAACCTATATAAGGATTTCATAAATGTTTTATCAGTGGATTTGACTGCCCAGTTGCATTAAAACATTCATCTTTTTTCAAGTCCGAAATGTCTTATCTTTAATTGATGTAAAGCAACTGGATTAGTAGAATTTGTCCATGTGTGAGAACGTAGCTTGATTAAAACAGATTGCTCCAGTAAACTGATTGCCATTTGATTCTATAAACATATAATTTCTTACCATGAATAAAATGCTGTATGTAAAATAAATAGGGCAAAATAGTCACTTATTATTTAAATTTGAGTTAGTAGTCTGATCGTCTCATATCTCCAAATAGTCATAATTTCCCAGTTTAAAGAAACATATTTTACATGCTAACAAAGAGTTTTGTAAAAATAGAGTCAGCAATTTTAAGAAGTTAAAATTGTCAGTTATAAAGTTTTTATACATTAATTTTCTCAAGTCTAGTTTTCTCTCACTTCTCAACCGGATCACTCATCCTATAGATATGAGTCCTAATCAAAGTAAATTATATGATCATATAATCGTTCGAGTCTGGCATGATTCTGCATTGACTAATCCCTTGTCTTTTTAAACTTTGTGCTATATATATGTATATATATACTACATAGCATGTGATATACATACATGTGTACATTTACACATGATATGCATATGTATACATGATACACATGTATATCACATGCTATACGATATACATACATTATCTCAAAACTGTTAACCTTCTAAATTAAAAAATAATTGTGTAAAATATGTTGTTATATATTATGGCACTTGTGTCAATACTTGATGCAACTTAGTGTTTATTCTCGTAACTATTCCTGTAATAGTTTGCTAGTGCTCTCATAACAAAGAACTACAGACTGGATGGCTTGAACAACAGAAATTTATTATTTCACAGTTCTGGCCTTTAAAAGTCCAAAATCATGATGGTGGAAGTCCAAGATCATGATGGTGGTTTCCTCTGAAGGCTGTGAGGGAAAAATCTTTCCAGATCCCTCCGCAGCTTCTGGTAGTTGGCTGGCAAGCTTTAGCATCTTGTGGCTTCTGATGTATCGTTCTGGCTAATGACTTCATCTTTGGGTGATGTTCTTCCTATGTGGTTGTTTGTTTTTGCACCTGGCATTCTTTGTATAAGGAGACACCTGTCATATTGGAGTAGGAACCCATCCTACTCCAGTATGTGCTCATCTTAAATAATTATATCTGTAGACTTTATTTCCAAATAAGGCCATATTCTGAAGTTACACTACGGGTTAGATTTCAAAATATTAATTTGGGGGAAGGATATAATTCAACCCTTAACAACTGCTCTGCATAACTGATGAGAAAGTAAAGAATTAATCTTGTGTAGGAAGAGATAACCTAAGCAAAAAGAAATACAAAACACGTCCCTCAAATTCCTCACCTTTAATTGATTTACTAGAAAATTATGAATTTTCAAACATAGTGCAGCATAGATGATAACTAAAGCAATTGAATAACCCGTACAAGACTCTAATCATTAATATTCAATCAGAGATGCTGTGTATTTCTACTTAAAATTGATCCTGCAAAATGCAACATAATTAATTGGACAGTTAGTCTTAGCATGACATTTGTTATATTTGTAGAGATAGCATAGATGTCGTGTTTCCCTCAGAATGCTTGGGTTCAATTGAGACCTTAATAGCATGTAGATAGTGGATTTCTTATCAACTCCTGCTGATTTTAATACATTTATTTATGTGTGCAACAACTAAAATCACCAGCTTGAGCTATTGTTCAACGTTCTTCTATGTAACTTTGTGATTGTACTAATATGTAAGAGCATCATTTGATACAAATCAAAGATACACAGTAGTCATCACAGCTGTTTTAGCATGATGACCCCTTAAAGGCACAGAATGCTGGACTTTGTGGACATTTTTTTCATGTATATCCAAAAGGCTAACCATTAATAGCTTTGACAGAAACTCATTGTTCAAAACTTAAGATCAATTTTGGACTGTAAATGCTGAATCCCAACAAGCAAAAATTCTAATCATTTACTTTATTTTTATGCTATGAATTATGCTTATACTGATAAGGTTTAACATATTGAGACATACATATGATTTAATCTCCGTAAAAGATCAATGAGTCTCTCATTGAATATGTGCAGTCTTGTTCAATTCTTTTCATATGTGTGAAAGCCTAGTGAAAAAGTCATTCATTGACAGTAGTCCTTTTCCCTTTTGGTGCATTGTCAACTGTCCAATGTAAGAGTTATAGTTAAATAATCACTAGGATTTCCCTTTAGCTCTAACATCTATGCGGAGAAGGCAATGGCACCCCACTCCAGTACTCCTGCCTGGGAAATCCCATGGGCAGAGGAGCCTGGTAGGCTGCAGTCCATGGGATCGCGAAGAATGGGACATGACTGAGCGACTTCACTTTCACTTTTCACTTTCCTGCATTGGAGAAGGAAATGGCAACCCACTCCCGTGTTCTTGCCTGGAGAATCCCAGGGGCAGGGGAGCCTGGTGGGCTACCGTCTATGGGGTCGCACAGAGTCGGACATGACTGAAGTGACTTAGCAGCAGCAACTAACATCTATGATGTTTTTGTTGATGATGATCATAGGTGACTGTTGGGTCAGCATGCTGCTGCTGCTGCTGCTGAGTTGCTTCAGTCATGTTCAACTCTGTGCGACCCCATAGACGGCAGCCTACCAGGCTCTGCCATCCCTGGGATTCTCCAGGCAAGAACACTGAAGTGGATTGCCATTTCCTTCTCCAATGCATGAAAGTGAAAAGTGAGAGTGAAGTCACTCAGTCATGTCTGACTCTTCACAACCTCATGGACTGCAGCCTACCAGGCTCCACCGTCCATGGAATTTTCCAGGCAAGAGTACTGGAGTGAGTTGCCATTGCCTTCTCTGGTTGGGTCAGCATAGGTCTATTGTAATTGAGATCAGAAAGCTTAGTAAGAGTGAAATTAAATATGTATAGAGAAAAGAGTTGAGTTAATATGGCAGCAAGTCACTGGACATAGACTACAGTTTCTTGATCATTGAAATCTTATGGTAAACGTAATAGCTTAGTTTCCTTCTCAGCAATTTTCTATGTGGTTCACTGGCATTTGTTGATTTTATCCCCTCTTCAAATGTGTAAAATAGGTTTAGAGAAGATAAGTAACTAAGATAACTTCACTAAGATACTTAGAGAAGATAAGCAACTTGCCCAAAGTCCTACAGGTGGTATATTTTAGAGGGGGTTGCTTAAATCTCAGGCACCAATGTACGTATTCACACCTCTGTTATGTAACACTATGGCAATGGTATACATCTACTATTTTCATCTTCTTAGTACTCCATCTCTCTTTTAATCAGATACAGCTATCCTGATGACTAGGGCATGACCCACAGTTTTGAGAATACAGCTCTTGCTGGCCAGAGAACCATAGATAAATAATTTAAAGTTGTATATCTATGTGCTGTTGGGCTGTGATCACCCTTAATCACCACTTCACTTTAGCAAAGCTCTTTACTTGCCATTCATTCACTTTTTAAAAACTTTTAATTTATTTTAATTGGAGGCTAATTACTTTGCAATATTGTGGTAGTTTTTGCCATGCATTGACATGCATCAGCCACAGGTGTACATGTGTCTCCCCTGTCCTGAACCCTCCTTCCAGCTCCTTCCCCATCCCATCCTTCTGGGTTGTCCCAGTGTACCGGCTTTCATTAAAAAAAAAAAAAAATTATTAGAGTATAGTTGATTTACAAAGTTATGTTAATTTCAGGTGTATAGCAAAGTGAATCAGCTATACATATATATATCCATTCTTTTTTAGGTTCTTTTACCTTATAGGTATTCTAGAGTATTGGTAGAGTTCCTTGTGCTATATAATAGGTCCTCGTTAGTTATCTATTTTTATATATAGTAGTGTGTGTATATCAATCCCAACATCCCAGTTTATCCCTCTGCCTGCCTTTTCTCCTTTTGTAACCATAAATTTGTTTTCTCCATCTGTGACTCTGTTTCTGTTTGGTAATAGGTTCATTTATACCATTTTTTAGATTCCACATATAAGCTCTTTCCTATGATACTTGTCTTTCTCTGTCTTACTTTACTCTTGACACCCCTCTTTCAGAATTTTTACAGATTCAGTGTTTGTTTAATTACTGTCAAGTCAAGCAGTGGTTTGTAACTGTTTCTGAAGGCAATGGAATTCATCTAGCAGACAAAATGTCATCTCTCAGCCACAAATACACCGAATTTCATTCAGTGCTGATGAAAGAAGTACAATAATATACAAAACATGTCCATTAGGTGGACAATGTTTATCTAAATTAAAAAAAAATTTTTCCTTCAAAGATAAACTTTGAATTGATTGGACAAAACTAATTTCTTGGAACCCAACTGCATCATAGTTATAACCTTTAAATACAAGTTGCCATGGAATCCTTTTATCAAACTAATAGAGTTGACTCATTGAAATTTCAGGATTTTCTGTTTTATTTCCTTAAAGTGAATATTTCTTGCCCTCCCTGAGACATTGCTTCTCCATGTTAATTAACTGCTATGATTTCCTAAATTTGCCTCCCTCCCCTCTCCATTTCTTTTGCTTATGTCTATTGGAATACATTTTAAAGATTTTTGCATGTGAAATAACTCCTGCATCAAAGAGTATGTATAATTTCCCTTCATTTTAAAAATAAAAGATAGGAAAATATGGAACGGATTTTCAAAACTTTTATGTTCTACATATTTTGTTTTGGTTTATAAATGAATACCTCTCTGTATTTTAGGTATTATAATTTGAGTCTAAAAAAGTTGTTACAAATCACAGAAAGCAATTTTGCTTTTAATTACTTATAGCTCTCAGTATTTCTGAGTCAAAACAACTCTCCATTAGTGTTCATGGGCAAGACAGGATGCAATGCAGAGCAGATATCCTATAAGCAGCATGATAGATCCAATCATCTGATTCATTATAATACAAATATTGTAATCAATCATAATATTCAGTGTTCCATAAATCCACAAATCTGTGAAAAGGAGAAGAAAAAAGGAATTAAGCTATCAGTGAGTTTACTGAAAAAGGAAAAGCGATTTCCTGATTATCATCATTCAGAATTAGACAGACATATACATGATAATCATTCATATTTTAAGCAATAATATGAAAATCAACACAAAACCCTGAAAGAAAGAGCTTTGTATTTTTTTCTAAGATGTGAAAAAATAGACCTATGTGCTAATTTAATTCCCCTTTAAGTTAATGAAATAATGAGTTTCTAGAACATTAGATAGGAATAAATATTGTCCTACATTTCCGTACCTGAGTCCTAGGGAAAGGGCTTATGTTTAATACAGCCTTGAATTTTTATGCCTGAGGCCAGTCTTTCTCCTCCTTCCAATTCTGATTCCTGAGCTGGGGGGAATGAATCATCAGTCCATAGTCACAATCGAGGAACCATGCTTTCTATATTTTGGTTTCTTGAGCCTTAAAAACCCTTTTGGTTAATATAGTTTCTCTATTTTGAGTCCTGTCACAAATCCCATTTCTGATGACTTCTGTCTGTGTCTTTTTCATGTCGGTTCCCCAAGTTCAGCTACACCTATAAGTAGGTAGACTTTGAGCCTTCCCAGTTAGGCATGATTTGAATAGTTTGCAAATCATGGTTCTGTTGACACAGCTATATAACCAATAGAGCCAATTTGGTTCTTCCCAAACTGCTGTTCTAATGGGACAGTGGACTGAATGCAGAATAGATCTAATGTGTTGAAATAGATTTAGAAAACATTGTGTGTATCATTAGCCTGATATATGTTGTTATCGTCACTTTTGTTAATGCTATTGCATGACTTCTTAGGTTATTTAATATGCAAGTAGATAGTGACTGTGAATATGAAAGAATGAGTATTTTCTACACTGCTTTAACCTTGGAACTCTTTTTCACCTCCCTACCATCACCATTGCATTTATCTTAATGTTGCATTTAGCATAATTCCAGATATACATATTTGGGGAATTAGAGGATGAAGATATGTTTCTCACATTAAAATTGAATTCTTGGCCCACTGGGAGAGAAAATACACTAAGTTTTTAAAATCAGTCTGTAACATTTTTAAATGGATTAGGCATTTTGCTCTTCCTGGATTATAAGTAGTTGAAAATAGACTTTCATTAAGGGGAGAGCAAAAGATGCTCTGAAGTGCTAAACATCCCTAGGGGGTTTCCAAGTGGAGTCCCATCATGAATGTTCCCAGCAGAGGACAACATCACACACTGTAGGGTTGTAGTAAGGCCACTGACATTAATGATGTTGGAAATTATGTTTACTTCAGTTTCTTCAGTGAGAACAGAAGAAATTGACTGTGTAGTTTGTATCATCAACCTTTTATCTGGTATTACAATCAATCTGATTACCTTGCAAACCAAAGGTAGGGACTGAGAGAAGTAAAATGGTAGAGGCCATAAAAAGTAAGGCTTGACATGAATGGTGCATCCATGATGGTTTGTTTCAGCCCAGCTCTGCAGCAGATCATGAGCCTCATCTCCCAAAGCAACCCAACTGCACATAAAACTCTGGAGAATCTGTCAAATGCTCAGTGCTATTTCAGGTTGTTCAGCTGCCAAGTTGTGTCAGACTCTCTGCGACCCCTTCAACTATAGATGTCAAGCTCCTCTGTCCTCCACTGTCTCCCAGAATTTGCTCAAATTCAAGTCCATTGAGTCAGTGATGCTATCTAACCATCTCATCCTCAGTGCTCTTTTGCTAAGTTGCTTCAGTCGTGTCCGACTCTGTGCAACGCCATAGACAGCAGCCCACCAGGCTCCCCCATCCCTGGGATTCTCCAGACAAGAACACTGGAGTGGGTTGCCATTTCCTTCTCCAATGCATGGAAATGAAAAGTGAAAGGGAAATCGCTCAGTCGTGTCTGACTCTTAGCGACCCCATGGACTGCAGCCTACCAGGCTCCTCCATCCATGGGATTTTCCAGGCAAGAGTACTGGAGTGGGGTGCCATGATACACATCACATGTGTACAACATATGTCTGTTTTTTTTTTCTTTTGACTCTAACAAAGGAGTTGAAAATAAGATAAAGCAACTGAATAAACCACTGTAAGAAAGCAAAATGCTATAACTATGAGAGTAAAGAGGATGATTTGTTTCTTCTTTTCTTTGAAAGGTCAATCATCTCAGGTATAAGAGTTAAAAAGACAAGTAAGATAATGAAAGTAATATATAAACAAAGAAGGTAAAATTGTGTCCTATCACAGTCAAAGGAATGAGAGGTGGTTTGTAGAGTGGTTACAAAGCTGGCTTCTAGAGATTCTGGTCCAAATTCCTGGATTGAACTCTCTGAGTTCAAATTCCATCGTTACCACCTCACTAAGTCCCTGTCCTCATATAATTCTCTCATTCTCTCTGCTTTTCATTTCCATCAAGTACTAAACGGTGTTCAGTTCAGTTCAGTCGCTCAGTCGTGTCCGACTCTTTGCGACCCCATGAATCGCAGCACGCCAGGCCTCCCTGTCCATCACCATCTCCCAGAGTTCACTCAGACTCATGTCCATCCAGTCCGTGATGCCATCCAGCCATCTCATCCTCGGTCGTCCCCTTCTCCTCCTGCCCCCAATCCTTCCCAGCATCAGAGTCTTTTCCAATGAGTTAACTCTTCGCATGAGGTGGCCAAAGTACTGGAGTTTCAGCTTTAGCATCATTCCTTCCAAAGAAATCCCAGGGCTAATCTCCTTCAGGATGGACTGGTTGGATCTCCTTGCAGTCCAAGGGACTCTCAAGAGTCTTCTCCAACACCACAGTTCAAATGATGATAAATGCCATGCTTGTCTGATAGAGCCATTGTGATGATGAAAGATGTTCATGTACAAACTATCTAAATACGACAGCAATTAAGTGTTATTATTAACAACAAAGTATATCCAATGAAGATGATCAAAGAGGGGTTCAGAATGAAGATCACAATGACATAATCTATAAACAGGTGAATTTTTAAAGAGACAAAAGAATTGAGCATGGCGTTATAGGGAAAGGGATAGTCATGAATAAAGGCATCAAGAAGAGAAATCAAAGGGCAGGTTTGAGAAACAGCAAACCAATCACTTTGGATAAAGCATTGATCCTTTACTGGTCCGTTTGCTCATTCTTTGGGAAAATAGTTGGAGATGATTCTGGGAAAGGTATAGTTTGTACGTTTTTAAAAGATAGGAAGAGGAGTTTCAAATGGGGTTTAATCAATGTCTGTGCTGCTAAGTGATTTGAAAGCCACTGTAACTCTGCAATTATAATATCAAAATAGTTCTGTCTATTATTTGTTTAAATATCTAATTGTTTTAGAGTAAGAAAATCCTTGGACTTGAATAGAAGACATGGATTCAAAACCATCCTTTATACCTTTAGATTTAAACACTGGAAGCTTTAGTATCTTAATCTTTAAAGTAGGGAAAGCAATGTCTAAATCACAATTGTTTCTAAGATCAAATAATTATATAAAAAAGGACATGCAGTGCTGGGTTTCGGTAGATATTTAATTAGTTTTACTGTAAAGTCTCTGCTCTAATAAAATCTGTCTATATTCTCCTCATGATAGTCAATTTATCAGACTGTCCAGTGTGCTATTCAAATTCTTGGACCCCAATGTTAAACATCCCATCTCATTCTAGGTTGCAGGGAAGTTCTCCAAAGTTTCCAGAGTCCCTGAGGTTATTCATCCTGAGTTATGTCTTTTGGGTTGACAACTATAGAAAGTTTAAAAATACACTGACTTCTGAATCAGCATCTTTTTCTTACAATATAGATAGCAAATCTGGTTGCCAGATTTCCCCAATCACTCTTCTGCCATGCTGACGCTCTATAACGGCTCCAAGGAAAGAAATAGAAACCGTCATGCAATGAAAAGCAAAATGAATAAAAGAAAGCAGGGTAATTGACAGCTTTGCTGCAACAGCATTTAATTTGAATTATTTGATAGTTACTCTTCACCCATTGATTTATAGGTTCACTGATTCTTTGTTTGCATCCCCCCTTTTAGTTTTAGATTGAGAAATGATGTATCATTTGGGTAATTTTCCAGAATCACCTTTGTTATTTTGTCAGTGGCAGGCAGCACAGATGGGTATTCGAAGGTCTCTGTATAAATGCCAGCAATAGAGGTGGTAACACTGTCCTAAGTGCTTTCTCATGAAACAAATCAGATAAAGAAGCGGAAGCATTGCCAAGGCTGGCCAGGACAATGATGAGGTGGATCCAATAATAGACATCTCAGTGGATACATACAGATGATTCAATGTTGTGTGACCTTTCCTTTCAAACTCACTCACAGCAAACATTTTCTAACAGGATGCTAAGAAGGTTGTTCTCCCACTCGATTCCTTGGAAGGGAGCACTATTCTCTGCATCTCCCTCATCCAATAAATACTTTGTGAAAAGACTGGCCAATGTTAGAAAAAGAGAATTTCAGTTCTCATGCCATTATAAAGGATTCAACTATAGCCTAAATGTTTCCCTTTTTTCACCCTCATCCATCTATTTCTCCTGAAATACACTGTTCGTGAATATATATATACTATGACCTTCAGTGCATCTCAGAAAGTTCACAGTAATAATTTGGACCATTAAGAGACCCAAGCATTTTAAATGTTTCTTAATGCAAACTGCCTCTGTGGTGACATATGTCCATAGCTAAGATGGTAACATCTGACAATTATCCCACTTGTTTCTCTGCAGTGCTGTTGATAAGCATTGGCATGGTAATTGGCATACATGTATGGAGTCACCTTTTTCAAGGATTATGGAATCAGAACATATTCCAGCTAAACACATGATTGTGAAATGCATTTCCTATATGACTTGGGATCTAGGCTGCTAGAAACAATAATTTTGTAAATGATAGCTCTCTTCAGAGTTTAGACAAATACTGCCTGGAAGAAAGTTTTCAACTTTGAGTAAAACTATTTAACCAAATTTGGTAAGACAATCATGGATCAAGTTTAATATGAGTGTTCCATGGCATTATTATTTTTTGCAGTATTTTTTGTAGGCTAGTTAAAAGTAATAACTTTTCTTTGTTAGACATAATCTCTTGGCCTCAGTTTTCTTTTATATTAAAAGGGGTAAAATAGTTATTATCGGACTGATGATTGAATAAGCATGCTGAGGCTAATGACTGACATACACCAACTACTCATGTGGGGAAAGAAGATATTCTACAACTGTTTCACGTGCATGGAGGCGCTCCTTTCCTTAAGTGTGTGAGTCTACAAGCAGCTAGCAGGTCTCTCAGAGGAAGTCTTCTGAAAAATAGACATGTATCTGTAATCCTTGCATTGTATTTTTAATTTAACAAGAGAAAGGACACCAAAACACATTTTCTATTTTTATTGAAGTATAATTGATTTACAATGTTGTATTAGTTTCAGGCGTACAGTGCATACAAACACACAAACATATATATATATATATACACACAACACACATGCTTTTTCAGATTATTTTCCATTAGCTGTTAGTACAAGCTATTGAGTATAGTTTCCTGTGGTATATAGTAGTTCCTTGGTGTTTATTTTATATATACAATAGAGTGTATCTGTTAATCACAAACACACTTTTTAATGTAAATTTCCAAAGTTGCAAAATTAGTCTATATGTTTGTTTTTTGAATTCAATGAATTGACAGCTGTATCATAGTGAAGAAAGACCTAAGCCATTCTCAGATGAAGTCTACTGGACACGGAACAGTTAATTGTGGCAGAGACCAACTAGTCCCTTGCCTCTTTCCCCAGATGAGAAACAGAGGCCAAGAAATTCACAGTGGTTTATTTACATACGAGGTAAAGTCCCTGTGATAGTAAAAACTTCCAGCCCAGTGATTTTTCTACCACATCTCTTCATCTTGATACTTGGTTTCCCATGGTTTCAAGATTAAAGAAACAAAACTATCAGTTTAAAAAATCACTAAGTTCAACAACAGTTGGACTATTTGGAATATGGTTGAAAAACATGGTTTTGTGCAAGAAGGCCATTGTGTAACCAAAAATACAGGATGCTTGGGGCTGGTGCACTGGGATGTCCCAGAGAGATGGTATGGGGAGGGAGGTGGGAGGGGGGTTCAGGACTGGGAACATGTGTACACCCGTGGTGGATTCATGTTGATGTATGGCAAAACCAATACAGTATTGTAAAGTAAAATAAAAAAAAAATAGATATTTGAATCTCACCTGCTGCTGCTAAGTCGCTTCAGTTATGTCCAACTCTGTGCGACCTCATAGACAGTAGCCCACCAGGCTGCCCCGTCCCTGGGATTCTCCAGGCAAGAATACTGGAGTGGGTTGCCATTGAATCTCACCTACTAAAACTTAAATATTACCCAATGTAATGTGATGCTGGTGATGCTGACTGGCATCAGTGACTTGATGGACACGAGTTTGTGCAAGCTCCAGGAGTTGGTGATGGACAGGGAAGCCTGACATGCTGCAGTCCATGGGGTCGCAAAGTGTCAGACACAAGTGAGCAACTGAATGAACTCAATGTAATGTGCCTTATTTATTTTTTTACTGTTTATAGTTTGTTTCATTTTCTCTACATGTGAACCCCATTTTCTCTTACTTTAAAGAAATCTAACATCTTATTTGCAGAGTATGGCAGATTGAAAGCGTACAGTACCAAGACTAGAGAGATAGGAGCTAATAAGGCTTTTGCTGATAGAAGGGGCCCAAATAATGGTCAAAATGACATTTAATGATCTTTCTGGCTAACAGATTCTATGATTTTGTTTTACTTTGTTTTTGGTTTAAATAAGACCTGATTCCATGGTACCAAATCCTCAAAAAACATAGATATTGTTTATAATTCTTACATATCTAGAGACATTTTGAAATTAAGGCTCAAGATTTCCTGAAGATACCATTCTAGTCTAAGACAGTATAAAAATGGTTGGTCAGATGAACATGTCAAATCACAGAAAGCTTAGAGCATATTTGCCATATTCTAGAAAACAAGGAAATGCATGACATGTTTTACAAAATGTTTATGGCAAGAATTAGAATCTTTTTTTTTTTTAAATAATGAACTCCTGCAAACTGAAAACCTAGGTATGCAGAATGCCTTGTACCCTGATGATGCCAGATAAATGAGGACTTACTAGCCAGTCTTCTGTAGAGACAAGAAAAGCCCTTCTCTGCACTGGTCACCCTTAATTACACCGAGTTTTTGGTGTGTCTGTTCAGGAGAAGGTCACCATGTCAAGAATAATGAGGGGAAATGGCATTGTGAACATTACCGGGTGAGATGTGGTATACTTCTTACTTTCAATTGTTGTCTCTTTGTTTGAATCATTAGCATTTGGCAGATTTGTTGCTGAGTTTGTTGTTCTGATTTAAAACTTGGGGTTAGGTTGAATATGTTCTTATCTTGATCTTATTTTTCTGCCTTGACTTGCATTTCTTTCTGAGTTTCTGACTTGAATTGCTCTATTTCTTTTTTTTTTTTTTTCCTGCTGAGCTTTGCTTTGTCTTGTTGTATTCCTATCTGGAGGTGTTCTCCTCCACCCACTTCATCATCATGTTATATTTCTAATTTTGCCTGTTTTGTTTCTCTGAGTTGTTCATTAGCTTTTTGGTGTAATCTTAAAGTTATTCTCCTATTTGGTGTATGCAGTACCTAATCAGTAAAATTCCTTGCTTGCTGCAGGAATTCCAAGTCCTTGTGTTTTCTGTCGGCTCTGATATTGCCTGAGAGGGGTTTCTGTGCTTTGGCTAATGTGCTGTTGTCTAAATTTGCAGGGTTTCAGCTCATTACACTGACTTTAATTTTGATGTATTTGTATTTTATCCAGTTCAAGTCATGTTTCTTTCCTCTATCAATTTAATTACTTTCTGCCTGGGCAACATTGTGTTTATACAATTGCTGCTAAAGTGACAAAAGGTTTCTATTTAAATGACCACCCAGAACATCAGCAATTCAGTCTAAAGATACATGGAGCACCTCTGATTGATGTCTTATCTTTGTGTGGGAAAGGAAATCTAGAATATTGAGAAGGTCTTCTTTATAGAAGGTAGTCAAGCCTGGTTTACAGCTATGGAGTCATTAATGTATGAGATGAGTGTAGGGCTATGAGGTCACTGTGCTGCTTTCCTATAAGATAAGAATATATGACCAATTTCTGTTCTGTACAAGTCATGTCCTTATATCAATATCAGGAAAAACGTCTTGCTTAGGTGTTTAACTTATTTTTATCCTGAATACCAAGTTCCTGCTCTCATCTATCTATGGGGGTATATACATTATCTCTAAGCTCCTGGGTCTGAATCTTGGTCTTTCTCTAATAATTTTGTATTTGAGTTTGTAAGTCAGAAGCATTGCTTGAGTTTCCATTACATGCACAGTGATAGAGCAACTGATGGAAAAACAAATAACTTGGGAAACATGGTAACTCTTCCTGTTTTCAAAACATCTTTTTAATAATGGGAAAAACAGGGAAAAGCATATAAGAAATATATCTTTGGAAACAGAAACAGGGAAACACCACAAGAAATCCATGGTTGGTTACTTCTGGGATATAATTTGCACACCTCCTCCAGGCACTGTGATAGCCACTTGAAAATGCATCAGAGACCCAGGCTGATAGGCACAGGCTGACACTTGTTTGCCTGAACAAGTGTCATAGATACAGGCCATCAATTGACTCATGAATATGACCAGCCAGTGGGCTCTCTCCTCAGTTGCTTAGTTCTGCTTTACATGTACCTAACATGATAATTAGGTACATGATATACAAGAACTTACTCTTCACCCACTTTATTTATATCATCCTGTATTTCCCTGAATGACCAGTTGCTGAGCACTGATGCTCAGCAAAACTGTACCATTTACTAAGGAGAAGAAAACAAGATTTAAAAAAAAAAATCAATGCCTTTTCGGTAAAAGCATTTTCTCTAGTACTGGGTCATTTTCCTGGGCCTCAGGTTTCCTACCTGTATAATGGGGATGAATGAAGTATGCAAAACAAACAGCGTAGCATTTCTAGAATATTCAGCTCAGAATGTGTCACAGGTGAGAGCTCTGTCAGGGAAAGTAATTTTTCCTTCTGCTCGCCTTTTGTCAGGGTCAGTTGTCTCACTCTATCAAATAAAACTAAATTTCTGGCCTAGTTCATAGCCAAGATTATTACGATATATTACATTAACACACTTGACCTTGACAGAGAATGGTTTTTCTGAGTTTATTGCCTGGCAACAGACTGGCAGACACTCTGCTTCCTACACTCTTTGGCCCTCCTCTTGCCAGGCCTGGAGCTATGTAACCTCTCCGTTAAGGCTCACTGCCCTCAGTCCCTGGGGCCAGTATAGAATTCACCTGCAAGATGCAAACTCTTACTTTAAGATTCTCAGGAAGTCAATCCTCCTGAAGAATCTGACCTTGACTTTGTGCACACTTTTGGCAACCTCCTAGCACGTTCCCAAGACCTACCCTCACCACTCTCATCTTCTTGGTGCTGGTAATTGACTCCCACTGTGTTCTTGGAAACCTGCCCAGTACCCTAAAGCCCGTGTGGCTGTCTGGCTCTTACTAGGCTACCTTCTGAGACTAAAGTCTACCCTGAGCTCTTCTTGACTCTAGGTTCTAACTATACACAAGGCTGTTGTGCTGAACTGTGCTGGCTTGTTGGGCCTTCCAAGTTCTGCCTATTTGGAGATGAACGTGGTTGTGCTTGTCTGTCCAGATGTCCCCATTGCAGCCTGTCTTTATTCTACGTTCTTTAGCCTATGTCCTTCTAATGTGTCCCTGGTATGTTTCGAGTACCAGCGTATTGTTGTCCACATAAACCCATACGATTAGAAGCCATACTTTTCCCCTGAACCTTCAGCTAGATATTTAGACTGCCTACCCATTCTGATGCTGGAAAGATTGAGGGCAGGAGGAGAAGGGGGCAACAGAGGATGAGATGGTTGGATGACATCACCGACTCAAAGGACATGATTTTGAGCAAGCTCCAGGAGATAGTAAAGGATAGCACAGCCTGATGTTCTGCAGTCCATGGGGTCTCAAAGAGTCAGAGATGACTAGGCGACTGAAGGACAACAGCCCACCCATGTAAATGTGTCTCCATTGGGTTCTGTCTTCCATTTCAGACCTGATCTGCTATGCTGGGCATCTTTACTCCATGATATCTTGCAGACTTCATGTAGCATTATGGTTTTTTTTTTTTTTTTTGTAACAACCATACCTTTTTTTGTATGTTTGCATTTGAGTTTTTTTTTTGTGTGTGATGATTCCTTTTAGATTAAAATGCCTTTTCATGTAAACCTTTGGATACTTTCTTTCCTCATTGAAATGGATCATTATGAACTTACCTTATTCCAGAGTATATTCAGTATTGAACAACATGGTAACTCATGTTTAGCGCAGGAGCACCAAATTTTTATGAACTCTAAAGCACTGTCCATAGTTATAATGAAGCGTCTACATAAAATTGTGTAATATGTGAGTTTCTTATTCCTCAAATAGCCTAATTGATTGTTCATTGGGCTCACTCAGCCAAAAGTAGAGAGAAACTTTGTACAGACATCATTAGTTTTTCTCCATTTAGAGATTAATCATGAAGAGCTCTGGCTCTTTAATTCTGTAATTTGTATATTTAATGGGCTGCTGCAGAATCTATGACAGTAATTAGCATAGCCTGAAAACTCATTAATACGCAACAACATGATTAATGCAGCATTAATGCAAACATGACTGAAGTTATTTGGGTTATGTAGTAAGAAGATTAAAGCTAAAATGTCCTGTTTGTTTTACCAGTGGTGAGTATAATAGGGTGGTAAAAAAATAAAATAAAAACAGGTATCAAATTAGCCATTTTAAAATACAGAAAAAACAAAAAATTTAAATCAAGGTGACTTCCCTTTTCACTTAGCTCTCAAATTTAGGGTAAAAAAATATTCTCTGCTTTTCCATCTATTCATTTATTCATAAAATTATTAATAAAGGTAAATTCCCTCAACCTTTTGGTTTAACCTAGTTAACCTTACAGCAGCTTTAATATAATGTTATTAGTCTTACAATGAAAAATCTTTAAATTATACCAATCTTTAACCAATATATTATACATTTGTCTTGACTAATATACACTGTTGGTATGACAAATAATTAAGAGACTGGTTGGTGATTATGTAAAAGTTGTATTCTCTGGCCCCTTATCACTGTGCTACCATCTTAAGTCAATGTATAATACTTTATAATATATTGTTATTCTAATTCCATAGATTTCAACAAAAGCACATATTTGTCATATATTGCATGTAAAGTAATGAAATAATCAATAGTCTTTTGGAAGAAACAGCTGTAAAAGTCTTGCTTGTTGTTCTTTGCTTCTTATGTAGTCATACTGAAGTCTTTTTTTTTTTTTTCCTATTCAATATAATCTGCTTTATTAGCTGCCCTAACCTTTAAATGACTTATTTCTTCATCTTGTAGTCAAATGTCAAGAGTCATTTATCATACCTGAAACAAAACTTGCATTTTCAGGTCAAGCAATCTTGAAAGACTGAAGGGGAAAAAAAAAAAAAAAAGTATATTTCAGCTTTCTTGTGTTTGTTTTCCTCTATCTGTAATGAGAAAATCTTTAATTTTTTTAATTAAAAAAAAATATCAAGTGACTATATATTAGATACCAGACTCTTGGCTGGGCCTCATGGAGGAAGAGTGAATCCACCATATGGTATCTGGACTTGAAAATGGCCATGTTGCAGAGGAGAAGCTCCTTTCCACCTAAGGATTTTGACAGATGGGAACAAAACAGTGCTATAGAAAACAAACAAAGAAATCAGCATTACTGCTACCAACAGATGGCACTATTAGCGACTTAAATAGTGACTATTTTGTGAGACCAGTGTATTTGCTAACAGACTTTCAAAGGATAGTCTATTTTTAAGGAGACAAAACTCTATAAATATAACAAAGTAGTACATATGCTCAATTTTCTTTAACTAGGGCCTTGTCAAAATCTCTGTAAAGTTTCTTTGAAATCACACACACACACACATATATATATAGACTATTTCACTTCATTTAAATATATCATCTTTCACACAAATGCGCATGTGTGAAATTAAGTTGTAGCAGAAATTTAAAGCAACATAATTAGAGGAAAACTAGTCTTTACATATAATCCATACAGAATTATATTACGCTGGCCAACTGGTACTTACAAAACTGAGCAAGTAAATTCTACTGAAATATACCAACTTCCTATTTATTTTTAAAAGAGAAGACCTAGAAATAGAAAATGCATCATTGGGTAAAATCATTTGCCTCTAATGTTTTATTTCACCTCTGTGGGTTTAGTGTACTAGAGAACTGTTTAATCAGACCATTACCAAATTGAATAAATGGCTACTTAGTGATTACTGGACTATTAAGTGATTGGGGTTTTGGAGAGCTTCTTTTTATAAATAAGCTTTCTTTGAATAGTTCATATAAGACCATCCTAATAAATGATATGGAACAGAATCTATTTGCTATACAATAGCTCAGTCTTTTCTTTATTTCTGTATAGTGACAAAACAACCAGTCTTCTTAGATTGTAGCCAAATGTTTTATTTTACAAAGTTAGGCAGTCTTGGCTATCATATCCTCATACCGCCATTAACAGTATTTGCAACCACTGGTTCAGAAAAATGCAGAAATGAGACATTTTTGTTTTGTCTTGAATTGAAAACAATCAAGACTTTAATACATTTAGAGAATTTTTTTCTGTAGCTGTAATCCAGGTTGTTGAGGTCTTTAAAAAGTGGTGAATAGGATGAATTGGTACATTCATTATTAAGGGATGGTGTCACAGTGAGCAAGCAAATATCCCATTAGAATTTGGAGATCAGGAATGGTTTTGCCCTGGATTTGGGGGAAGCGAAAAAGAAACATGTTGATTAAAGGTTGAGCCAAAAAACATTTCGTCTAAACTCTAAATTCTTGGCGTCCATCAGTTGTCACATCTTCTCCATATACTAGGGTCCCCATAATGTGCAGTCTGTAAGAAAGAGTCAATATTCATTTCTTTTTGAAAGAAAAAATATTGAAATGTAGTTAATTTATGATGTGTTAGTTTCAGATGTACACCAAAGTGATTCAGTTACACATACACATATATAAACTATATTTATTCTTTTTCTTTTCTATTATGGATTATTACAAGATAATGTGCGCGGTCCTGGCGGTGTCTTATGTTTGGGCGTTTCGCGTGTTAGCTATTCCACAATCTGGATTGCTAGCCCAAGTTAGTTCGCTTTGGTCTCTCGTGGGCCTTCTGGACGCGCGCGGGGCGGGCGTTCCGGCCCGAGTCTTTGCAGTCCGCGCCTCCCGCGGCCCGTTCTTACCAAGTGCTGCAGTCTGCGGTGCCCGCCTCACCCAGCCCAGCCCCCAACTTGTTAGTGGCAGATGCTGGACGCGCGCGGGGCGGGCGTTCCGGTCGAGTCTTTGCCTGTATGTCTTCTTTAGAGGAATGTCTATTTGGATCTTCTGTCCATTTTTGACCAGGTTTTTTGTATTTTGTTTTTTTGTTGTTGAGCTGTATGAGCTGTTTGTATATTTTGGAGATTGTTTCCTTGTCAGTTGCATTGCTTGCAAATATTTCCTTCCATGTTGTAAGTTGTCTTTTTGTTTTATTATGTCCTTTGCTGTGCTAAAGCTTTTAAGTTTAATTAGGTCTCATTTCTTTATTGTTGTTTTTATTTCCATTACTCTAGGAGATGGATCCAAAAAGATATTGCTGTGATTTATATCAAAGAGTGTTCTGCCTATGTTTTCCTCTAGGAGTTTTATAGTGTGCAGCTTTACATTTAGGTCTTTAATTCATTTTGAGCTTATTTTTATGTATGATGTTAGAGAATGTTCTAAGTTCATTCTTTCATATGTAGCTGTCATCAATATAAATTTCTTAACTAGAGTAAGAACTTACTGTAACTTTGCACAGAAATATACTTTTCTATAATAAAGGACTGTGCACTTGTGAGAAGTTGGACCATGGAAAGGTTGTGCAATGAGGATGCTGAGACTTCTGTTCTCCCAGAGAGGCCCTGAGATTGCTCAAGTTATAGGACCCTTTCCATCTGGGAGCTGGACAATATTCAAGCTGTGTCCAATTACAAGCTTTCTGTTCTGTAAACTGTAAAGGTACAGCATAGCCCTCTGTGGTTAATACCAAATCAAAGGCCTCTCAAAGCAAATAAAAATCAAGGGACTTTAATAGTAATAATAATAATAGCTAATACTTAGACAGGGTCAAAAGTTTCTAAGTACCTTATACACATTAATTTATTATTTCATCTCCCCAAGATTTGTAAAAAAAGAAACTTTAATTATCTCCAATTATACATGAAGAAATTAGGTACAGAAAAATTAAACAAGGTCCAAGGTCACATATAAATTAAGTTCTAGAGCTGATATTTGAACCCGGATACTGTGGCTCTAGTATCTATTTATTTTTTTATTTTTAATTGGAGATATCCATCCACAGATGAATGAATAAAGAAGTTGTGGTACATATATACAGTGGAATATTAGTCATGTTGCTGCTGCTGCTAAGTCGCTTCAGTCGTGTCCGACTCTGTGTGACCCCATAGATGGCAGCCCACCAGGCTCTACCACCCCTGGGATTCTCCAGGCAAGAACACTGGAGTGGGTAATATTAGTCATAAAAAGGAACAAATTTGAGTCAGTTGAACTAAGATAGATGAACCTAGAGCCTGTTATATAAAGTGAAGTAAGTCAGAACCAGAAAAATCTTGTATATCAATGCATGTATATAGAATCTAGAAAAATGGTCCTGATGGAGCAATTTGCAGGGCAGGAATGCAGAGAATGGAATTGTTGACACAGCAGGAGGAGAAGCGGCTGGGACAAATTGAGAGAGTAGCATTTATTTTGAATTGCTAAGATAAATACCAAATTCCCTCTTCTTTGAAGTCACACCAAAGAAACGTCTTAACAAAATGATATAGGACACGTGGAAGGGGAAAAAGAAAGATTGTTTTAACTCTTGCAATGCTGTAAGTTGGACAACAGGGTGAGGGCTGGCTGCAGCCTCCTATTTAGCCAGCTAGGGAATTGGGTCCCAGGCTGGGTCCTCTTTTAAGTATATGATGTGTGTGTGTATTAGTCACTCAGTCGTGTCCAACTCTTTGCAACCCAATAGTGTGTAGCCCACTAGGCTCCTCTGTCCATGGGCTTTTCCAGTTAAGAATATTGGAGTGGGGTTGCAATTTCCTTCTCCAGGGGATTTTCCTGACCCAGGGATTGAACCTGGGTCTCTTGCATTGCAGGCAGAATCTTTATTGTCTGAGCCACCAGGGAAGAAGCTAGAAAATCCTTTTAACCTTCTAATTTTCTCAGTACTTTCTCCAAAAGTAGTTAATATGTTTGGAGTGATTTAATTGAGATACTATGCAATTATATTACCTGATTAAAACAAAAATATTTGTTCATAAACATGTTTGCACAAAGGAAAACATTTCTCTGATTTTTAAAACAAGTTTGACTTATTTTTACTGAATTGAATTTGCCTAATATTTTAGTCTTGTGATAAAGTATTAGACATGAATTAATAGCCAAATTCAAATATATGCATTGTTCTCATGCAGATCTGTTGTTTTCAATTGCTACAGTAGTGTGCTTAAGAAAATAGAATTAAATTGCAGTGAGAAGGGACTCAGTTACTTACAAGGATTCACTTCCTAACGTAAGAGTGATCATACGATGATATGGGCTACTAAAAGTATGAAATTTTACTTTTTCATTCATTCAGAATGCATTTATAGGCATTCTGGTATTTTCAAAACACATTTTTAGAGATAATAAATATTGCAGTCTGATCACATTTGTATGTATTCCTTGGCCTGAAACAAGACTGGTCTCTTCTAGTAAAATGTCCTTTCCCTCTGGAGAGTGTCCCAAGATGCCATTGCAGTAAATCACTTGATCCCTGACACACCAAGGTTGCCCAAGCTGTAGACAAGGTGCAGTTCTAGACAGCCAACAGAGCTCCCATCGTGCCCTACTTCTGCCAAGCAAAATAAAGTGGGATAGGACAGGGGCTGATTAGCCAAGGGCTACTTGACTATGCTACCCTGGCTTCCATGAATCTTCAGGAGCATCCCCATTCTTTCCATTCTCTATTTATAAAAGAGGTTATATGGAGTTATTATGCCAAAATAAATGGGTGCTTATGTATTGATCTGCAGGAGGTCCCCTAAGCCCTTGGGATGCTTTGTTTGTTATTTTGTTTGTTACAGTGTTGAAAGAATAACCAACTCCTTCCTCTTGGATTCCCTTACTCATAAAGAAAATTCTTCCTGGTTCTGCAAGAACCAGGGCATGAGTATACCATTATCTTCAACATGTAGGGTCAGAATCAGATGTAGACATTTTGATTTCATTTTGAGTTAAGCAATGTATTATTTGAAAGTGCAACAAGATAAATTGTTTCATTTTATTTCACTTCTGAGATTCTAGTTTTCCCCAAAGGAGTCTGAAATTTGGTTTAATATTGGCCCAGTTGCTTGCATTAGCTGAGTTTGTTAGTAGAAAGGCTTTTGTATAGAACTTCCAAAGCACATTTCCTTAATGCTGCTTGGGGTCATTGAACACTTTCAAACATTAGACTTGACATGAAAGACACTAAACCATTTCAAGGTCAAGATCACTCAGAAATTATACTAATGCTGCAAGGAGAACTTGTTTTCCTACTAGTTCTGCAAAATAGAGCAGCATATTTCAGTATATTTTTTATACTTTGCATATTAAAATACAGTTTTGATATATCTTTTTTGATATGAATCAATATAAATTAATTCAATGAAATATGTGTGCATATATATACATATGTACAACTGTATATATGAAGTATATATGTATATGTATATGTATGCACCTAAATCTTCTGTGAGTTATAAGACATGAAAGTAGAACTGATATGCTTTATAGATTATATCAGAAGGTTAATTTTTCAATTGTATAGAAACAAAATATAAATGATGCTAATCATTTTTTTAAATACTATTTTCATAACCACCTTTTTTGAAAATTTAAGTTTAGCACTTGTTTGCTAGAATCACTTGTTAAAATACCAACCATTTTACAGGCTGTCAAAGTGGAACATATTATTTGTCAGGAAACCAAAATACATGCTGAATTTTCTATTTTTTTCTACTTAAAATGAGTGTGATGTGTAAATTATAATTCACAATCCAATTGTCATTAAATGGCATTCAGTCTTATTTTAGATCATCATGACTTCAATCCAACATACTACAGTTGTCTAAAATGATCTCAAAGTGGAATGTATTTACATAGTAGATGCAATAATTATAACTGGAGGGTGATTGAAATTGAACATATAATGAAAAAAAAGGAGGGATGACAACTTACCTTGATAATTAGTGAAAGCATTTTTATTAAGATAATATATTCTTCATAATATAACTGCCTTTCTTGTGAAATTTTGATTTTTTATTAATGACTATATAAATATTTTGGTGTGCAAAAGCAGTTTGGGAAAATAATCTGTTGGATAAATGGAAAGATACAAATATAGACAGAGCTGTATAAATAGATCTATCTGTGTGTGTATAAAAATTTTTACCTAAAATTTCATACACTATAGGTCTATATTTTTGTAATTAAGATAAAAGCTACTCAGAAGGGGAAATCATCTGAGATGGCCTATGGTAACATTTGTTGCAGTTTATAGCACTTGGCTTATTAATTGCTTTTGATAATAGAGTGTTTAATTTGGTGGTTCCATCCATGGGAATTCTATGGAAATCCCCAGAAACTATAGTTTCAGTTCAGTTCAGTTGCTCAGTCGTGTCCTACTCTTTATGACACCATGAATCACAGCACTCCAGGCCTCCTTGCCCATTGCCATCTCCTGGAGTTCACTCAGACTCACATCCATTGAGTTGGTGATGCCATCCAGCCATCTCATCCTCTGTCGTCCCCTTATCCTCCTGCCCCCAATCCCTCCCAGCATCAGAGTCTTTTCCAACGAGTCAACTCTTCACATGAGGTGGCCAAAGAACTGAAGTTTCAGCTTTAGCATCATTCCTTCCAAAGGACACCTAGGGTTGATCTCCTTCAGAATGGACTGGTTGGATCTCCTTGCAGTCCAAGGGACTCTCGAGTCTTCTCCAACACCACAGTTCAAAAGCATCAATTCTCCAGTGCTCAGCTTTCTTCACAGTCCAACTCTCACATCCATACACGACCACTGGAAAAGCCATAGTCTTGACTGGATGGATCTTTGTTGGCGAAGTAATGTCTCTGCTTTTCAATATGCTATCTAGGTTGGTCATAACTTTTCTTCCAAGGTTTACTAGTCACCGAAAATGTTTTTTCTTTTGGAAAACATTCTTTGACTGCTCTTACACACTCCGTTAGCCTGTTGTTGCTGTTCAGTCACTAGGTCCTGTCGGACTCTGCAACCCTGTGGACTGCAGTGCACCAGGCTTCCCTGTCCTTCACTATCTCCTGGAGTTTGCTCAAATTCATTTCCATTGAGTCGGTGATGCTGTCTAACCATGTCATACTCTACCTTTGTTGGCAAAGTGATGTCTTTCTTTTTAATATGCTGTCTAGGTTTTGTCATGGCTTTCCTTCCAAGGAGTAAGCATCTTTTAATTTCATGGCTGCCATCACTGTCCACAGTGATTTTGGAGCCCAAGAAAATAGTGTGTCACTGTTTCTACTTTTCCCCCTTCTTTTTGCCATGAAGTGATGGGACCTTCTTTTAACCTAAAGTTTTCTAAATGTTTGAGCTGGATCATACTCATATTTAGCTCTGTGTACCTGCCATAGAAAAGCAACTCAAGAAAGGTACTTCAAGAGAAGGATTAAAAGTGTTTAAAAATCAGCAAGAAACATAGGAATCAAGAGCCATAGATGATAATTGGACAAACCAACATTCACCATTCTCTTTAGTGATTAAACACTGTATCATTTCTTATTTAGACAGGAAGAATAAATAATTCTTGTCACCTGTACTATTATTTAATATTATTCTGGAAAATATAGCCCATGTATTAAGCCAGAAGTAAGAGGTAGGATTATTTGAAAGGAATAGACAA